>JAOXNO010000013.1:142287606-142327951 GCA_028565335.1 Limnodromus scolopaceus
GGAAGGAAGGAAGGAAGGAAGGAAGGAAGGAAGGAAGGAAGGAAGGAAGGAAGGAAGGAAGGAAGGAAGGAAGGAACCATCTGGCTGCCTGAAGGGGACAGATTTAGATAAACAATAAAACAGAAAGGGAATAAATCTCACATAATAGTCAACTATTTCAATGCTATCAATTAATTTTTGATGACAGTAGAAAAAATATTAGGCATTCTATGATTTAAAAGAAAGAGGCATTCCGCATCTTTATCAACCATATCTCTGATATTGCAACTCTAATCATTCTACGATTCTATGATATTAGTAGGAATTCTCTAGTTCAAGCTGAGCAGAGAAGTTCTCTCTGATTACTTAGCATGAGTCAGTTATACACTTAAATCCACACTGTACTAGGGACTACTTGCAAAGTGTTACTTTGACACCTAACCTGAACAAAAGAATTTGGGCCCCACAGCCAACTGATGGAGGTCAGTGACCTTAGCCCTAACTCATTATGTTAACCTAGGGCATGCTTGTGGTGTCGGTACCCATGTTATCCACAAGCAGCTGCCTACAAAAATCCTTTGCCTTTGTGTCAGGGAGCACTGGGCTTCTTTCTGGAATAAACCTGCTCTTACATGATATCTCCTGTCCACTGCAGTGTAGGTAAAGATGTGGTTGGATGGTACTGTAAGAAAAATTGTACAGGATCATCTTTTACTTCCTCAAAGCTCATACGATGCCTGTAGTTTAGCAATGGCTTGTGTTCAAACCACGGATGGCTTGTGAGTTTGGGCTCCAATCAATGAAGATGCAGTACATTTATAGCGCAAGTGGCCCCAGCTGTTCTTATTCTGCTACTTCCATTATTTGGTGTGAGCTCTGGACTTCTACCACTGCCACTTGCAACTCTGCAATGATTCTGTTAATGGGAAACTTCCCCTTTATTGGTGTGGGGAACACAGACTGCATTGGCTTGGGGTCTGTATGTCCATAACCTAGAGTGATTTTTGGATTCCTTCCTGCTGTTAATTACTAACAGCAAGAGTGAGGAAAATCTCAAAAAAAAAGAATTATTCAGTTGGCTACAGCACTGTGCCTCTTGATCTTTGATGAAGACTTCAACACTCTGATTTAGCTCTTCCTAAACTTCAGTTCGTTTGACTGCAATTCACAACTTCATTGCACTGGGTTTAAAGTGGGTGCCACGTCAAGGAAAGATAGTATTTCACCTATCAAGAAAAAGTGAAGTTCTGAGGATAAATTTAAACTCTAGATATAGTAAGCTAAAAGTCTAGTGGGAAAAGATCTGACAGCATAAACACATATATCAAATTGTAAGGTTCATCTTCTCATAGCACAAGTTTAGAAGTGACTTTAAAATGTATGCAGAATAGGTCACAGACTGGTATGGATGAGAAGAATTATTCCTGACTCGTAACCCTTTTTTTCTGATTGTTCTCTTTCTCTCTTTTTTTTTTTTTTTTTAAATGACAACACTCAGCACAAAATGTCAGGTTATGAAATCAAGATATTTCTGATTAATTGCATAGTTTGCCATTTTGTGGCTTACTTCAACATATAATTGAATTTAAATAATCTGAAACGTTTTGGTTGTTCCAAGTACAGAAGACAGACACCTGTCAAATTACATAAACTGACATGGAGGAAATGAAAATAGAAAATTAATATCACAGGAGATACACTATAATCAACTATTTCCTTGAATTTCATTCTCAGCCTTTATAGTAAACACCTTTACCTTTTATCTTTCCAAAATTACCTGCTTAATTATTCAGTATTACTTCTTCCTAATTTTAATTCTCTCTTGTTAATGTGTATTGTTTCTCACTAACCACATGTAGCCCTTCCCCACAAAAATTGCCATAAAATAGCCCTTTCTGTATTCCACTCTCTCTGTGTCATCTTCTGATACCCGGTCTTAATTCACTTTCTCTTACCAATTTTTTTTTTTTTTCTGATAGCAAACTCTTCTCTCATTTCTTCCTCACATTTTCCCCAGCCTTTGTGAAAAATGGTGAATCTGCACGTTTTCATAAGCCACCACTAAAAGATAAGTAAGTAAAATTGGTGGAACTAAAAATCCTTGATTTCAGAGAGTATTTCAGTTTTCTGTATGAATATGCATAACTACAAAACAAGACTTCAGAATACAAGGGAGGGGAAAATGTGAGCCCAGTAGATATTTTTTCTAGTATTTGTGAGGTATTGGAATTTGGAAGATAATCTCAGAATTTTTGTTGCTAAGGAAACTACATCTTTGAGCTCCATGTTTTCAGGCATGTTTCTGCTGGTTTTATTGCTATTAGATACTTCTAAAGAAAAAAAAAGTTGTCAGTCATCTAAATACAAGACAGTTAACATTCATTTTCCTACTTAGGTAAAAATATTGGAGAAATGTATTTGGAGAAACATATACGAGTATTGCAGATATTGTCACATACTGAAAAAATGTTTTCTGGCCTAAGAATACTAAAGTTGCGATGCTCTTTTAAACCGGTCCAGTCCCTTCATGGTTGCTACTATTAAATGTTTACAGACAGATGAGGTTTACGAAGGCACACTGAAAGGCCTGACTACAGGATCTTTTATTTCTTTATTTGTCTTTTTCTTAGTCCTAGGGAGTTAGTGTCTTATCTGATCATAAAGTATTTGGCTAAGCTCTTCACATCATTAGTATTCTGTTGCAATAAATTCTGTTACTTACTTATGGCATCCTGTGAATAGTTTATTCTCAAAAGATAAAACACGTATCCATTTTTTGTTCATCCTGTGTATTTCCTTCTTCTTGTTTTATGAAAAAAAAATTAGGACCTCTCATTTTCCATTTCATTCCTATCTAGGTAAAACATGACAGAATTAAATCACTGCTTGGATGTAAAGCATTTCCACTTCTATCGTGTCTTCTTTAGGACAAGGTGAGAAGGACTGAACTTTTCATTCTAAGTCTAACATTACCTGAATCTACCTTTAATTTCTGTCAGATTTTTTTTGTAATGCATTTTTTTGTTTTATAAGAGTCAAAATATTTCTCAGAGTCTTGGTTCATAACACAGGACAATCTAGAACATTTCATTGTAGTTTTACTGCTGTGTTCCATATTATTTCTGTATATTTTGTTCATATTTTTTTCAATAATGCAGACTTTTGGTGAAGCTAACAAAACAGGTAAAGTAAAACTGAACTTATTAAAAATCCTAATAGTTTCTGAGACTGTCTACAGTAATAAAAATACGCATAAAAATATATAAATTTGTTTTCATTTTTTGTAAATAGATAGTTTTAATTAACGAGCAGATTATATCTGTGTTTCCCTCTTTTTTTTATTTCTGTACTACTTGCCTTCTGTTTCATTGTGCATTACATATTACAATTCTATGTATACTGTCACCAGTGTACTTTGCTGTAATTTCTTCAGGCATAGTTCCTGACTTGAAAAAAAGACTATGAGCATTGAAGGACTATGTATAAAATTCAGAATAACCTATCTGGGGTTATAAGACACAAATTTTGTTGGGAAACCTGTTGGCCTGGAGAGCAATGCTTTGCATATCTCACTTTGGAAATGTGTACTCACATTTTCTGTAAACATTCCAAATGTGCTTCAACTTTGACCTTGTGGAACTACTAAGGTGATGCATTTTCCATGTTTGGTCAGTCCCCTAGGTCTCCACCAAGATTGACAGTAATAGTTTGATTTATTGTCTGCTCTCGTTTTCAAATTGAGTGCGTGTTTCTCAGGAAATTGTCAGCTGATAGAGGAGATGTTAAATATCAGAACTTCTATTTTTCAGCATTATGAACATAAGGAGAATGGATATTTAGTGGAAATAATATTACAGATTTCAGGGGATTTGCAACAACATTAAACTGTATGAGTCCTGTGTTTGCTATAAAATGTGAAAAGGTTATACCATTCCCTTCACTCTATTGCATTATTTGGCTTTAAACACCTGCTACTTGTAACACAAAAGGAGAGGTGGGAGGTTCCTACTTCACCATTCATCCCCTGAGCCCCCAAATTTCTCGCTTCCTTTTTATCATCCTCAATCTATTTCTTTTTGCTATCATATGTTCCTGGAAAAAATATTAAAAAAACCTAATTTAAAAATATCTGGTAACATTTCCTTTATGTTTTAGATGTAATGTCTGACACACTTACAAAATCATTAGCTTAAAAACCTGGCTCAAAATTTAGGGTCCAAACTTAAGATTTGGCAAGGTTCCAAGAAATATCTTCTGGAAATTTCTAAGTTCTTAGGTAATACAAAAACTTTGGGAAAAAGCCTGGGATATATGCATAAGCAGAGTTATTTACAGTTTAACTGATAGTCATTTCCAATGCTAAAGAGAAGGCAGATCAGTATATCGACTGTTTATTTCACTGTTATAGCATTTTGGAGATGCTATATATAAGAAAAACTTGGGGGTCCATGGGAAGTGAGCAGAATGAGATATAGAACTGAATAAAGCTCACAGGCTAAACTTGTCAAAGTACTCTTCAGGCAGAGTGTAACTGGCCCAAAACTGATAACTCAGCAAATGGCCAAGATACCACTTTTTTAGGATAACAGTGATCAAAACTATTATGGTATTCCTGAGAGGTTAGTCTGTCTTCAGTTAGTCCGTCTCGGTTAAAATTACAGGTAATACAACAGAGTTGTTTACACTGCTTACCAGGGGTGAATTGTAAGAAGCAGGAGAGTTGGGAAGAAAAAGAATAAACTGCCACTGAGTCACACTGGAGAAGACAAGGCTACAGACAGGAGGTGGGAAGTAGCTGGTGGTCTCTTTTGGTGATGCTGTTGTCTTCTCCCAAAAGGAGGACTATTCTGAGAGAATAAAAGAACATCAGACCTTTACAGTGTTTTTCTTGAAGTTTGGATCTAACCAGTAAGTTGACCTCCTTATTTGAAAATTGTTTTTGGAGCAATTGTTTGAAATTTCAAACACCTCAGTGTTTGAAAATTGGAAGAGGCAAAAATCTACAGTGACTTCTGGAAAAAGCTTATTTCTCTGAATCAGCTATGAAGATGAGTCCCATTAACATAAGAAGTTTGACTGAGCATATCAGCTCAGTAGAATGAATCATATTTTCTTTTTGAAAATCTACATAAATGTAAAATTTGTGGTTTAAAAGTGAGTGCGATTATGAAACTGGACTATTTAGCATTTTAAGTTTTGTTCTTTGTATTTTCAAAATAACCAAATTATATGTTTTTAAATATATTATAGGATCCTTAAGTTCATTTTGACAGAGCTAGAATTTTTATATAGAAATCTGTTAATAAATGGATATACATTGATGTAAATTAAATGTTTGCAGAGATCAGAAAATACATTGGTTTGAGCGTTTCTTAAATTTGTTTCCTTCTGGGTTTTTGTTTTTTTTGTTTCTTAGCTAACGTAGATGCAAAAGACTAAGTCTCTAATGCCATTATTTTATTAATAAACAATTCTATTAGTTAATAATTTTGGACCCAAGAGTAAATTCACAAAGTGGAGATTTCTGTATCAGCTTACAGATATTAAAATGTACTGTAAAGTATGCATGAAGTTAAATAGCTCAGTTAATGAAAGAGTTATGAGTTTAACCACAATGCTATTGTGTATCATGTTCACATTCTTGCAGAAATAAAGGATGGTTTCAGATTGACGTGCCGTTGCTATGCAATGAGCAGTAGTAGCAGGAGGTAGTTTTAGAAATCATTTAGTTTTTTTCTTGTCCAGCAAGTTATGAGTATCGTTATTTAACAATGTTCTATATAACAATATATGAAGGAGTTTGTGCAATTTTTCACTTCTATAGGAAGTTTTGCATTTCTTACTTTGCATATAAATGTGAATGTTCAGCACAGCATAATCTCCAAGCCTCAAGTAGGTCACTCATTAATCCAGTTCAGAAGTATATACTCCGTATGCTAGTGTTGGAATGGAAGGCAGACCTACTTTCCAAATTATTCCCAGTTATAGTCCTTTATGTGTAATGAGAAAGGTAGAGATTTACAGTGATATATATACCTTATTCTCTTCCTTCCTTTGTGTTGTAGCATGAGGAATATTCAGCTGCTTTACATTTGCGAGAGTAACTTCTCAGGAGCAGCTCAGAGTTAGACCATTCAAAGGACCATTCTTATTAGGCAGGCTGCATGCAGCCAGCCTCTGGTGGAGTCCATGCTCTGTGAGCATAAATTCAGGCCATTTGGTAAGAGTCAGTTTCAGTGCCTGGGGACATTCCTGAATAAATGTAATTACTAATGCCAGCATAGCCTTAAGAATCGTACAGTGTACACGTTTGGTTTTGTAGCAATAATCACCCTCTTGGCAGACTAATAACAGCTATCTCCTTTATTCAGGGGATATCCATATAAAATACTTATGCATCAGGGTGCCAGGTGGGCTGGTCATTCACTGAGAACCAGGCACCAGGAGATGCGGGGGCTCCCCTCTGATGGCAGGATAGGGCTTGGCAGCCAGGGCCCATCCCACCGCCCCAGAGCAGGCAGCTGGGGGGGCGCTGGAGCAGCTCCAGCCCCAGGCATGGAGCATCTCACTGGCAATGGAGACGTGCTGGGACCAGGATGGGATATAAGCCTGCAGGTGGGCCCAGCTTGGCATGGCCTATGGCCGGGTAGGGCAGGGTTGTGGGGAGCTGGAGACCAGTCCTGCTGTGGAGTCTCTGGGACAGGGGTTGAGAGCACCAGGTGGGGCTGAAATGGGGTCCTGGGCTGTCGGCAGGATAGGGGGAGACCCCATGAGGTCTGAAATGGGAGCCTGGGCAGAGTGGGAGGAGACCTTGAGGGGACTGGGCAAACAGGCCTATTGGTGCCCTTTTGGGCCCTGACATGGAGGTCACCAGCGTTCTGGAGCTACTATTGGTTTCAGCTCAATTCTTTATATTTGAAAAGAAGAATACTGGAAAAAATGTTCTTCCATGCTTCTACTGTATCAGAGTTCTTCTCTGTATCCATATGGAGACTCCCTTTCAATAGAATTTATTATTTTAATATTTTTTAATACAGAGAGATGATTCTAACAATAAAATTTCTTGCATGTATGTATACATATAAATCCCTATGCAACTTCACTTCTAAATACTTTGTGTAAATCTGAACATAAGTTACTCTCTTGTCTTTGGAAAGCTTATGTTATAACTATGCAAAAAGTAAGAAATCAAAATAGGAGAAAAAATACTGCCATTTAAAAACACTGCCTAATTTATAGAATCGTAGAATGGTTAGAGTTGGAAGGGTGCTTAAAGATCATCGAGTTCCAACCCCCCTGCCATGGGCAGGGACACCTCCCACTAAAGCAGGTTGCTCAAAGCCCCATCCAGCCTGGCCAAAATGAGTTTGGCCTCATTGAGAGTTCAGGTGAAGTCCCACATTGGTTAATGAACTGCATGCGATAATTTACTGGTACAAAAAGAACAATGGCTAAGAATGGATAGTTTCAGTCACTGAAGTTTTGCTTTAGGGTCTTCCCTTCACTCTCTTTTATGTAGTGCCAAGTACTGGTATTCCTGCTGAGCCTTTCCTTTGTAAAACAGTCTCAAGACAGCCTATATGATGAATTCATGGAGCTGCATGTTGCCAAGGTTGCTGATCCAGGCTTCAACATTACTAACGTGTTCTTACGTTAGTGTATGCTGCCTGTCCTAGATTCAGCAGCTCAGTCATAATTTGGGTTGTTTCAACCTTTTGGGTAACCCAGGAGGCACCACTATGTCCCAGACTATGTCTGGATTAATGTTTAATTAATTCATGTTTAATTCCTGGGCATTGCAATACATTTTTCTATATAAATGAATGGTCAAAATAGTCTTTGACATTAAGGACTATGGGACTGTGTAAACTATCCATCCCCCAAATATTTCTCAGACACAGCTTAGAAGTTAGGACACTCCAAGATCTGGGCTGTCTTTGGAGGCTGAGAGAGTTTATAAACATACACGCCCACTGCTCTGGACCCACTGGACTTTGTGTCTGGGAGTACATCTCTTCATGCTTCATTTAGCAGCACAGGTGTGGACACAGGGACCATGCAGAAGGGAGCTGTGTATCTGCTCCGCATTTAAAAAGGTCTTATCTTCTTTGCCAACTTGTATGACGCCAGCATGAAGTGTTTGCGTGATTGTGTGAGACTCATGTTTTATTCTAATTAAAGATTTTCTTTTTCTTTTGAATATATACTTTTGTGCCTAAGCATTGAAAAGTCAAGGAGAAAAAGCACCACCAAAGATATTTCCACATACATGCATATATTATTTTTTTATGTCTTGTGAATACCTGAAGGAAAAGTAGAAAATAGGAAAATATTAAAAATATTTCTGTATTTACTGCTATAATCAGTTTTTTTCCCAAAACTTCTGAATTATATACAGTGGGGAAAAGAATGGATTAAAGTCTTGCTTTGGGCAAAAATAAAGGAAAACAGAGCCTAGCTGTATAACCAGAAACTTTAGAATTGAATAGGCAATGTATTTTAGCAAGTTGTCTTTGCTGAGACAGTGGGAAGCCTCAGCCAATGGTCATTAACTTTTAACATTGAGCTTCCCTGGAGTGAGCTTCAAAAGAAGCATGTAGATTGTGTTTGAGAAGAAACACAGGGGGAAAGGGAGATAGACACTAGAAACAGTGGAGGCTTCCAAATCCTCCATGAATTTTAGAACATGATTGGGTTGGTTTTGGCTCTGAGAACTTTCCTTCTGTAATCCAAATGATTGTTTGGTTTAAGAGAAAAGAACGATTTCTTAGTAACGATCACTGATGATCAGCTGAACTTCCCGAATTTATTCAGAGCTAATTTAAGTTACTCTAGGGCACAAATGATAAGCAGATGTATTGTGATTCACAGTCCTACGTTTAGAGTCAAACAAGACAAGGATGCTCAACACTATGTAAACTAACAGTTGGCTTTGAGACTAATTGAAGAAAATAAAAAAAATAAAATAAAAAAAAATTCTAAGCAAAATTCAGTTTCACACTCCATAACATGTAGAATACCTTACTGAAATAAGAGATTACACCTTGGAAAATAGAGTGAGAAAAGCTGGAAGTCCTGATGTCATAGACAGAGTGATCATGAGAAAGTAGTGCCTTTCTCTAGACCGACCTAATATTTCCCACCACTTTGGCAAACATGGAAAAAGGTATGATAGTCCTACAATCTTTCTACTTTCCTGTTCCATGCAGGTAGATCATGCTTCTGAGTTGTAGAAGCAACTAGAGACTATTCTATTTCCTTGCAAATATTTTTACATTTGAGGGATTCTCACAAATTCTCACATTCTTCCAAAAAACCTCAGTATGAGTAGGGAGAGCAGGGTCTTTAATATAGAGTTTCTGTATTCCAAATCATAACCCCAGACACCAAATAGATGACCAAGATTAATCTTGACCAAGATCACCAAATTGATTCAAGAAAATTATTTGTAAGAATAAGTGCTAAAATACTCTTGTTCTCAGGAATTTTTCAATGTGCATGTTCTGACCACTTCAATAAGAAAAGATAATAAATGTGTAAATTAAATCATTTTAGCAGTCTTAGTTACTGTTTTATTTTTATTTCAGCCTTACCTTTTCAAGATTTATTCTAAATCCAAGGGGAGTACTATGTTGCTACTTCACACAATCAGTTTTTCAGGCTACTCTAGTTGCTATTAGCCTGCCAGCTGCTACCCCCTCTCCCGTTTTCTCTACACAGGCAAGTTTGGTATGCCTCATGGAAAGAAAATTACTAACTATAGTATTAATTAGATGCTACAATTAGTGGAACTCTGATGAAATGCACAAATTCTTTCCATTTTTTACACTGGAGTTTGTGGAATCACACTGGTGTAAACATCATGGGAATGTCGAAAGACTTAATCGGGATGTGAATCTGAAATATTAGCTACCTGCTCACTCCTCCGCTCCTAAGGATTAAAAATGCCTTCATCAAACCATATTCTTCTTCCCAGAAACAGATATATTCACAGTTATCAAATAATGTAAATAGTGTGACCTGGAGACCTGGCAAACTATCAATAAGTCCTTCTGTAGCACACAAATAAAGAAGTCATTTTTAAAAAGCTAAATTTCATGTTGGTTGGTTTCTTTATCTGTAGTACCTTAATACATGCACTGACTTGAAACAAGAAAGTGTTATTTTTTTTTACTACAGATAATCTCCATATCTTGCAACTCATTTGAGTATTTCATAGAATCATAGAATCATAGAATGGTTTGGGTTGGAAGGGACCTTAAAGATCATCTAGTTCCAAGCCCCCTGCCATGGGTTTTTTTTCAGGGCTTTTTTTTTTGTTAAAGCAGGCAGGCTTTGGTGACTCATAAAGATTTATCTGATAATTTTACCAGAAGTTTCCTTCTTTCCTTCTTTCCCCCTTCTCTTCCCTCTGACTCTCTCCCTTTTCCCCTTGCTTCCTAGCAGAAACAATACTACTTTCCCCACCTCACCCTCCCAAAAAAATAATATATATTTAAGAACAATCTCATAAAGCATAAAGAAAATTGTGATTTAGATAATTAATTTTCTGTCCTGGAATATTCTGCCAGGACTGCTAAGATCTTCTGATACAAAATGAGCATTCATAGATGCTCTTGGAACCTAAAAGGTTTTGCTGAATTAGAGAGCACCACTAAAAGTGAAGTAGAAGAATCAGGGAATCTGAATAAAAAAAATAAAAAATACTTCAGGACATTTAATTTTTTTTTTTTCAGGAAAAGTTTTTAAATAAATATTGCTTTCAGATGAACCATTATTTTTTTTTATTTTTTTTTATTATTTTTGAGTGACCAGGTACTCTCTTTAGTGGGGGGAAAAAATCAAAGTAAGCAGGAAGACAGAAAACTAGGCTCTTTTTGTCCTGTTCTCCTACCACCGAAAACAATCCAACAAGGATATTATGTCAAAGCTATCTAATGTCAAAGCTATGTCAAATATCTAATTTATGCCTTACCACATTTTAAAACAGTTAAGATTTTAATATCAAGAAAAATTGGTTGTAAATACATGGGTGTGTTGAAGGAAGGGCCACTAAATATACTAGGGCAATGGTATTGCACTGTAACAGATAAGTTTAACTAAATCTATTCATATGACAAACTTCACTCTGAGACATTCCGCAATTTATCATGAGGCAAGGTGAACAAGATTGTTACACCATCATCAAAATGACTCATGACTATCTCATTACCGCAAAAAACAAAAGTCTTAATACCTTGTGTCATCTCCCTTCATATTTCTAATTGCCTTTTGTTTTAGGCTTTCCATAAAGTGAAAAAAAAAACCAAAAACAACCAAAAAACCCCACCAAAAATCCAACTCATTACTGGTATGCAGAACACAAAGCCAACCCAAAATTATTAGCAAAGTCATTAAAAAAAAGGACAAGTAACTTCCTATATAGATACAATATTTTTTAGATCTCGATAACAGGGATTTAATGAAATGAATAAATACAAATTAATATTTTAAAAAAACCCGTTTCATAAACTGCTTAGACACAAAATGCTTCAATTTCACGTTGCAAATTAAAATCTCATAAACCAAAAACTGAGAAGATAATTTTTACAATGCTCCTTTCAAAAAGACAAGCAGGGAAGTGTTATGAAAATACAGTTCTCATATTTTAGGGGTTTGAATATAGAATATGAAATAGGATAATTCTATTATTTCAGAAGAATCTATCTATTGAAAAAGAATAATTTCCAGGTACTAAGAGCAGGCTTATGTCCAATACATTTTTTACATATGATAATAGTATTATTATTAGGTTACATATATTTTGCTACAAGCATCTATCCCAGGGAGTAGTCCCTCCCTATCACTAGTAGTTTGAGTGCTACAGAGCAGCTAGCCCCTTCTGAGAAGACTAGTCACACCACACACAGCACATCAGCAGGAGTCTCCTTTGGTCTTCATGTAATCTTAAATCACATCTATACATAAAAATATACACACACACACACTTTCTTTCCCCTGGTTCATAATATCTGAATTTATGTAAAGGCTGTGCTGGATAATCCTGTATGGGAGAGGATGCAAAACCTACTGGGCTGGTGTTAGAGCACATCTTTTACAAGGCATGAATAACTAAACTTGATGCAGCAAAATCCATATTGCTAGGGTTCCCTTTTGTGAATACCTCCCCAAACTCACAGGTTTTAAGTTGGAGAGAAGCGCTTAGTAAATACAAATTCTTTTAGCCTTGGAATATGAATGCATATATAATTTTTTTCCCTGGTCTTCAAATGTTAATAATGTTAACAAAGGAAAATAGAAATTGCAGTTTTGTCTGCATAATCTGCAGATTCAGATGGAGTTGCTACAAAACCCACCAACTTCCACTACTAATTTCCACAAATCTGAGACCATTTTCAAGCATATACTAATGTGGAAAACACTAGTATCAGCTTGAATTTCAAATGTATTTGTATTTCTCTTAATAATACTTTACATCTCTCTCAGCAAAGCGTTGATGATGTGTATTTCAAACTAAATGTTCTCTTTCACATGTTGATTGCTACGTACTGTCCTTGCTTAATCTCAAAAGACATTCTGAACAGCACTTCTTTTATCTAAACACCTATTTGTATTTGGTTGCAAAAAAAAATATAAGAAGGATTATATATGATTGCTGGAATGAATCATCTGAATGAGGTACCATGACAA
The DNA here is from genome assembly GCA_028565335.1 of Limnodromus scolopaceus. Taxonomy (NCBI): domain Eukaryota; kingdom Metazoa; phylum Chordata; class Aves; order Charadriiformes; family Scolopacidae; genus Limnodromus; species Limnodromus scolopaceus. Next base: position 142,300,276 of record JAOXNO010000013.1, read on the forward strand.
GTAACACAGTACAGGGGTGAAGAAATGAAACAAGTGAATAAATATGAAAAGAAGAATTATCTTCCTCTGATACTTTATCTTTCTTTCCCAGTTATAAAATTTATGACTATGCTGATTATTGAATTCAAAAACCTTTATGCTTTAAATATTAACAGCTTTATTCTCTGAAGAAAAACTATGTTTGTTTATTGTTTGTTTTTTCCCCCAAATGGAACTTTTTCCATTGCAAAACCCTGATTTTGCTCCTGGGAAGGCAAACAAAACTAAGTAGTTTTCTAAAATAGCAAAATGTCACTACAGCTTCTGAACTGAATCTCAATAGTAAATGGGAGTAGGTTTTTGCATATGGTATATTGCTTCTATGAAAATGGTAGTTTTAACGGCCACTCAGCAGTATATGAGAGCTGCTTCTAACAGAAAAATGAGGTTGAATATCAGCCTGCCCCTTTCAAAGTTTATTTGACTTGCAGCAGGTTTTGTATGTATATTTAGTGGGTCCTAGAGCCAGGACGTGGGAGCTATTTCTTCTTAGAGGACTAATTATTGTAATCCCTGATGCAAACCAGTCAGACACTTCCTGCATACCTCAGGTTGCTAATCTCTCTCTCCTAGATCACCATGTGGTGGGAGGGAAAGAAACAGCACAAACTGAAACTTCAGAATACTACTGATAAGTCTGAAGTATCCATACAGCAAATACATAAAAGTGCTCACTGTGATGCTGGTATGAAGTAAACACCAATGCTGTGTCTCAGTAAAGTAATAACTGTATATTACATAGCTTTAATGCTTAAAGTTTGTATTCATATGTGGAGTTCTTCTATTCACAGTTTGAAAGCTATGAAAACTATAGTGGGAAATAAAACTAAAGGCTGGAAAAAGTAATGTAAGTGTTCTGAATATAAAGAGACTGAAGGAGCCAAACGATGCAATTCAGCAAGGTTCAATCAATATTAATATATGATCAATGCCTGAAATGCAAGATCCTACAGCATAACAATACAAATCAAAGAAAGGAATTATTCACAGACTTAGAAAACGACAGGAGAAAGAGCAATGGCCAAAATCTAAAAAAAAAGAAAAGTCCGAGCTGCACATTGGGAAAAATATGGGATGGGGGAGCAACTGTTGTAGGCAGAAAGAAAAGGATTATTAACAGGGAAAGCATTCAAGAAGACTAACAGATTACAAAGGAATTCGGGACAAATCAAGGCTGCCTATGTTTGAAACTAGCTTACATTAAATAGTAAATATTACTCCTGAAAATGTTGAGGGTCAGAATGTGCACCGTGAAAAATCCTTCCTGGTTCTGTCACTTATGATTCATTAGAAATTTTATTTTCTTGTGCAGTGTGGTGATTTCCTTTATAATTGCCTCAGAAACAGCCCTCAGGGCACAAACACGATTAGATTATTCTTTCAGAGTATCATTTATTTAAAAAACATTTTCCCTCCATCAAGTTTACTCTAGTATCTACTTTCAATGCCTAAAATGCTTTTAGTTTAGATTAGTTTAATCTTCAATGATTTAATTACTTCCAAGTGTCATGGATGACCGTATTTACTGTTTCCAGTTCTTTAGCTTCGTCACTGGAAATGGCTGCAGGAATTGTGCTGCTCTGTTTTATTTTGACTGGTAGATGGTAGTTGCAGACAAGGAATTCTGCACCCCCACAGAACTGTCACATTTGTATGCTCTTTATTTTGCATAGGTTCATGAATAGAAGAAACTTCTGAGCTTTTTCCTTTTTTATTCTCTGGAAATGTGATCCAAAGATGACAGTAGCAATGCAGTATTCATGTAATACTGAGATCAAAAATTTCTGACCTCAATGTGCCCAATGAATACTTATTTTAGAATGGAGGAAGAGGAAAAAAGGAGGAAAAGAAAGGTACTTCAGAAGTTTAATTGTGACATACAAGCCCAAGGAAGCTTTGAAAAAAAAGGTTAAAAGACTTCAAACTTTGCATTTTAAGAAGACAAAGTGCAGTCAGGAAAAACTGAGAAAAAAAGACTTCATATCTTACATTCAGAACTCCAGATCAGTTCTATTGCCACTCCCATTCTTTGGTGCCTTCTTCCTACCCTTCCCTTATCTCAAATGCTCTTGCTTTGTCATTTCTTTGATCCATGGTAACATCATCCAGAGATCATCTTCTGCTTTCAGGATGTGTCTATCAAATAAATCAATTATAAACTACTTGATTTCTTTAACTTGTTATTCCTCATGAGGTCATGAGATTTCCATTAGTAAAGCAGCATTCAAATTATTTATTTTCTCACAGTAAATATACATTAATAGTAAAAATTGTTGCTATCCTTCCAACAGGAGAAAGAAGAAAATATTTTAATTTAAATGTTTGTGTAAATACCTGATACCTAACCTATTCTATGCATAACTGATAATCATATGAATTGAACCTGTAACTGATCTTGCACACACATCCTCTGCAACCCTCAGTACAATGAACATCATTAAAATCTGGAGTAATGGTATTTATCTATTCAATTACATTTCCAATAGTCTATAAATACATCATATGAAAAGACTGAGTGGAAGAACCCATGGTAATAAAGCCCAGAATATCCTCTTTCAAAAATTTTTGTTCTTTTCATAAGCATGCAGCCAATAAAAACTGATTTGTATGTCATTTTGTTTGCACTTTTTGTACTAAATTTTTAAACATTTTTCAGCTGCCCTTTTTTCAAAATGAAATAAATTTAATAAAACTGAAGTAAATAAAGCCAATTTGAGCAACTGAAAACTATTCCCTATAAATAAGTGATACAGCTTTCAATGACTTGCATACATATTTCCTTTCCTGCATTTGTGTCAAAAGTGCTTGTGTTTTCTGACCAGCTGGTAGTCATCTTGAAGACTTATTAATGACCCCATGGTGCTGAGTTCTAGACCCAGGAGGTAATTTAGGCTCCATTTCTCAAAGGTATTACTCTTTGAACCAAAAGATACAGAATTTCAGTGAGATTTGGTGAACAACACAAAGTCATGATCTTGAAAAATATTCAGCTACCACTTACCTAGAAGCGCCCGAAGCCCGTCAGTCTTGACTGAGATGACTTACTGACATTTAAGCTGGATCTTAATGGGACAATTACATGTTTTCTATTATATTTTTCTTTTTCTTTTCAATTTGAAGTCCTCTGTTAGACATTTTTTCATCCTGAAGCCATCAGCTTCAGCAATGATTATGCCCACGTCTACATCTTGACTGCTGCCATCTGTTTTCTACTCCATGGAGACATGCAGCCCTGTCTATACAACAGCCCAGGCAAGGTCTTCAGCAGAGTTCTGCATTGTGCTGGCTAGAATATGAGTGTGGCTTGTTGCACTAGCCACAACATCATAGACAAGCAGTGATACAGACAAATCTGACAACAGTGACCTTAAACCCAGCCATAGCAGTATGTTCTGTTGTACACTTCAGCGTTCTCAGGAGAGTGTATTCATCAGGAGTGAAAGCATCAAGATGGTTCTCCTTCACATAATCCATTACTGCAGTGTCTTGACTTTTGTGATGGAAAAGTCAAAGGAAGTCATATCTGATAGTATATGTACGATGCTAAAACCTTGGTTTATGTGTTTGGCATTTGTTTGTTCTCCTTGTCTTCTACTCTCCCTCCCTCTCTGTTCATTCCTTTCTCTCTACGGTTTATAAAATTAAATAATCTCATTCTTTATATTTCCCCATCCAAGAACATTCTCCCACTTTATCAAATGGAGTAGCAGTTTTATACCAGAGATTTTGACCTCCTAGTACTGTCATCAGCCATGATTAATAGACAAACATTCCTGAATAAACAAGCAGATTTTTTCTCTTATGAAGAGTGAAGGCAGTGGGTGGAAGCATGGCTCTTGCAGCTGTAAGCCCTCACTGCTCTCTGCTTTTGCTTGCTTTTCCTTCTGGCATTTCCTCACAAAGGTGGCTGTGAAAGGAAGAGCTGGCTCATAGCTTCCACGTACTGTCCTCATCCTCATCCAGCAATGAGGGTGAGGCAGCATGAGACAGAAACTGATATGTAACAGTGTGAGTCCTTTCAGAATACTTTGGGAGGAATAGAGCAGACTTTGAATGATGCATATCTGGTTCAAGTAACATCCCTACTTCACAGGGCAGAATAAGAGCATGACCATCCTAGCCACAGATCTCTTCATTTTGCTTCAGAGTGGAGTGTAGGAGCAGACTAACATGTATGTATTATGTAAGACTAGGAAACTCTTAAGAGTTGAAAGGATTCTTGCTCACATTACAACTTAGATATGCCCAAATGAACTCCAATTTACTAATATGAAATATCTACTTCAGACTAACCCCACTCCAAGTACATCCTCCAGCTTTGTGACACAAAACTATATTTTGCTAATATAGTAGTAGTGATGTAGTTTGTACTCCATTCAGATCTTCTTAGACCTAAATGGATGAGTCTGAGGATTTTTGTCTTCTATGAACTCACTCTAAAACCAGAAAAACATTGGAAAACTGCACTATTTCAAAAAAAGCCCTAACCTTTTTTTACTTTTTTTTTTTTTTTAAATTCCCACCAGGTACTCTGACATCCAAAGAGGGAAGGGCACAGAATCCCTGCAGGATACAGAACAAGAACAACACCACTAAGGATCTGACTGTCATGCCTGATAACACCATTTTTAAGAAAGGACTTCCATAAAGCTATTCATGGGGTATTTTTTATGACTGGTCATTGCAGAGTCCTCAAACCTTAATGCTTCACAAACTGATGGTGTATGACCTTATTACAGGTGATGCTATTTTAGACTGTCAGAAAATTCAATAAATTCATTAGAAAAAATATTTTATCCAATCTACTTTTATTTATAGTTGTAATAACCAAATTACTTTCACCCTTTAAAGTTGTATTACCTTCCATCTTGTTGACTGGCAACAAAAAGGCATATCCTAGCCAAAGCATCCTCCATCTTTCAAGAGTCAAGTCATCTTCTTAATGAGAAAGAACTGATATTTGGCAGGGTAAAATATCATTAAGGCTGCTTTCCTAATGCATTGTAAGCGATAGAATAAAAATAACATGACTGTGATACTAAATCAATTTTCAGATTTTCAAACTTACAGTTCATTCCCAGAAGATCTGTATCAACAGCTATATACTGAAATATATATACTGAAATTAGTCATATATTATGTGCACTGTGCTGGGAGGATCATCTATAAAGTAAGTTGAAGAAGTATGCTGAAAGTCCCTAGCCTGAGGGCTGCTTGTTGCTATAGATGAAATGAGCTGAATTAACTTAGTCCACTGATCCCTTATAAGCAATGTTTATAAACATGTAGGTACATTCAAATGTTAGACATGGGTGGAAAATGTAGACATGTTCTTAAAAAAAAACATTGTGCTTTAAAGAATAAAAATAATAATATGTTAACTTGGAAAAGACATCTGAATGTGTGTGAACTGAAGAAAGAAGATAGGGGAGAGGGCTCTTTCAGTGAGTATCAAAATTTATTTTCTTTTACTTTCATCTTCCATGGAAGCAATGAAATTAAAAGGAACCATTAGACCAGCTCAGGAGAAACAGCAAGTTGGAGTGATCAGTGTCTGTAGCCAACATTTAGAACCCCTGTCAGTCTCCCTTTTGGCCCAAGCAGTTAGTCAGGGTTTCCCAGTTCAACCCTGTGGGCTCATCAAAATGCCCTACACTCGTGAAGATTCAACCTATTTGGTTCAAGGCAGATGATCTCTAACTGCCATCACCACATTAGGAAACTGCATCCCATCTGCCCATCTGCTAGGAGGGCTGACCTCCCTTCTCTTTGATGTTCAGCCTCTCATTTGTGCCAGCACAAACCCAGTTAAAAAAAAAAAAAATTGCAAAAAATAATCCACAAATCTACAACTGCGTGATCTATATATGGATGGCTGTATTTCTCAATGCTTTGTTCATATAATCTTCTCTTGCCTTTCTATTACAAACTTTCAAAGGGAAAATCTCAAAGTATGAGACTGTCCTTCGAATCAGCTATTAAAAGCAGGAAAATGCTTGAGCATAAGTGATTTATTAAAAAAAAAAAATTATATTCATCACCAACAGATACTTTTAATCTTTATTGTACTTTGTATGACTGTTTTCAAAAAGCCAGCTAGGTCAGCTCTAGAAAATGTTTTTCTTAAGGTAACATCTTACCATCAGTCAAGTCATTCTATTCTATTCTATTCTATTCTATTCTATTCTATTCTATTCTATTCTATTCTATTTGACATAAAAAGTAGAAAAAGACTTTTCAATTATCAAAGTGACCACTTTTCTCAATTAGACAAATCAAGATTATTTGCAACACCACTGTCCCCTGTAAACATAACAAGTGAGCTTTTTCTGGTTTTAATTTTTTTTTTTAATCAGATTTCTCTTTTTCTACTTAATGTTCAGAGTCTTCTATTATACAACATTTCTGTTGATGTCTTCTTGCAAAATAAGGAGCTAAAACAAAATAAAAAGGCAGTGAATACTTAGCAGAAAGGCTTTAACATCTTGGAATAGTAAGGCACTAAAAATGTTTACTTTGACATCCTAATGTGATTGATAATAGTGCAGATAAACATCAGGTATTTCTTTCACATTTCTAGCTTTTTTTCAAGTATTATTCTTAACAATAGGAGGAATTTAAATGTTGGAATCAGATCAAAATAATCATGTTACCTTTCTTCCTTTTCACAGAGTTCCTAATTATAAGTAACTGGTGCTGATTACTGGTGTAAGAATCATTTTTTTAAAAAAAGCATAAAAAACCTACTATTCTGTAACTTTCAGGTCCTGTCTCTCCAAAACACACATGATTTGTTACTGGTTAGAGATAAGTGATGCCCTAAACAATGTTGTTTCTTTTTTCTCCACGGTGCTTTCTTAAAACAAAAGTTGCTTTGTCCTTAGAGAAACGTACTTTCACTAGTTGAATTTCTAGATCTGATTACAGAAAGCTGTGTTTTCACATGGATTCAAAGTAGGCTTGAATTAGATTAAAATGATAACAGACGTTTCTTAAATGTGCTTCTGTGCTAGCAGGTTGGAATTGCTAGAGATTTGATGTAATGTTGAGGTTTTTTTGGAAATAATTTTTCTCAGGCCACAAAAATCTACTCAAACTGTGCTTAACTTCAGATACTGACCACATCTGGAATACTGTGTCCAGTTTTGGCCTCTAGTACAAGAAAGAAGTTCATAAATTGTAAATGGCTATGTAGAAAAAGAGTCCAAGTTTTAAAAGACATTGAGATGTTAGATATTTTTATATTATCTGGTCTGGTATCAAGAGTAAAGTGTTTTAGAGAACGACTAGATAAAAAGCAAACGAAAACCTCAATAACATTTCTTAGAAGAACACATCTTGCTACAACAAGAATTAACTACCTAGGGCAACAACAAAAATCTGTGATGTGTGTCTGCTTATGTAAAAGACAGAGAAATCAGTGGGGATCTATTTCTTTACCTGCATTTAGAAGTGATAGTAAGCAAATTATTTCCCTGCAAATGCATAGCTGAATTTTGGATGTTTCTTTCAAATAGTAATGAATTGTTGTTTCATTGCAATTTATTATTATTTATAGATGTTAAAATACATGGGCAATATGAATGTTTAAGTCTACTTCATTTATACATGGAATGAAAGTACATAATGACCACTTACTTCTTTACTTCCTGTTTGTCACTGTTATCTAGTTATGGACTTGGTATCATAGAATCATAGGTTTGAGCTGGAAGGGACCTTAAAGATCATTGAGTTCCAACCCCCATGCCAGGGGCAGGGACACCTCCCACTAGACCAGGTTGCTCACATCTTGTCTATCAATTTACTGGATGTCATCTGGGCTGGACATCATATATGATTAGACTTAAACTTTTTGCAGTTCCTTCTGTATTTCAAAATGAATTTAGAATTACAGCTATGGCTTTTTTGGAGATTTTATCTTCCCTCCTACATTATCACATTTCAGTAGCTTCTGTTTATTTTACCTACTGGGTTGGCTTTATTTTTTTGTTTATAATGTGTTTACTTTTGTTTGTTTTTAGGATTTGTTGATTATTATTCATAACTGTTGTCGTCACTTACCCTCTTATTTAGGGACTGGTTTTAAAACTTATGTTCCTAATTCTAAGACAACATCTTTTGTGTCACCTGACCTTACAAATAAATGCACTTATGATAAGAAATGGCTTTCACAGAGTAAATAACAGAAAGTGACCCAGAAGGCTGCTATTTCTGATTCTATTTCCTTTGATTTAGTCATTAAACCATGGACAGAAAACTGCTAAGGCAAAATATACTATACCTAAATGATTTTCCTGACTTCTTTTCATCCTAAAATTTCAAATAGTCACCACACTTAAATTAATGAAGCATATATGACTGACTGCAGTAGTTACTTCGAAAGACATGGCTGCTGAACCATGTTTAATCAGGCTACTGCTAGAAATCAGGTACAGTATTTGCATATCACAGTAAAATGAATAGAGAACCTAATTAGAAAATCAAAAAGACAAATCTGAGTTTTATTTGATGGCAGGCATTGCTCTCAGACTTTCTACATATAGATTAATAAGCAAAATGTTGGGGAAAAAAGAGGAATCTTGGCAACATCACTTGATGGACATTTTGCACTAAACCATCAAGTCACATTTCCCTGAGGACCAGACCTAAATTGTTGAAAAGAGATTATTATAAACAATTGAAAAGAGATGTCAGAAACCATATATGACAGATCTTTGGCTACATCAGTGTATGCACACAAACACACGCACACACACACACAGAATGTATTCTGTATAAAAAGATACATTATGTAGTTAAAGGGAAGTGCAACTTAAGCAAGTCATAGTTCTTGAAGAATAATATCAAAAGAAGAATATAAAAGAAAAATGTTTAATATTGTAATAGATAAATGTACTAGTTAACTAGATTAATAAATAATTCTAATGTAATAGATAATATCTATCCATATTCCTATGTAGATATTGATGAACATGTACATGTTCATGTACATGATGTACATGTATTGATGAACATGAAAATTATCTCTATAGTAGAATCCCTGTAAGGCTACTGAACCTAAATTGTCATAAATTCTTTCTTTTGTTTACTGACAATTATTGATATGGTAATGACAAGAAAAGAATGATTAACCCATTGGGCTTTGTTATTATCTTTCCTGAAAATCTGGATGTCACTGTGTTTATAATTTTCTAAGGTTGTTCTTTGTTCAAATAGTAGGGGTTAGTTTTATCCACTTTTGATTTAGGCATGTCTGAAGATCAAATTAATTTTGTTTATTATTTATTTAGTACCATGCAAATAGACTTTTGCAAAAAACTTGGACAAAATTTGGACTTAGTATTTGAATTAAATAATAAAAAGAATGTGGTTTTGTCTTAAATTGAGACTGACTTAATATACTTAAGAGGAAAGATTAAGAGGAATGTGAAGAAATTAAAATTCACAAAGCTATTTCAGCCACATTTGTAACTAATTTTTTTGAGCTTAGTCAGGAATCTGTTTCCATTCTTCTCAGAAAGAAGAAGCTTCTTTCAGCTTCCCCTGCTCCAGCACACACACACACATCCAGCACAACTGATAATTATGAGTTCCACTTACCTTTAGTAAATTATTTTCTTTGGAGTCCACTGATAGTAAAGAATTATGTAATATTATGGTATAGGAATGTATGGGGTATTTGAGGGATGGATTTTGAAAACATTTATTGGGTTGAATAGAGCTAACAACAAAGTTGAAATCTTGAGGATAATACAAAATTACTTAGGTAAAAAAAGCTAACGAGAAAAGATCTTAAGGGAGATCAAAAAAGCTGAATGTATAGAGAGCACTGTGAACAATTTTGGCATATGTAAAATTTACCATTTAATGTGCCATGTAAGGAATAATTTTTATTATGTAACTAAAACATGAACAGATGAATAAATAAAGTTTTTGTAGCTAGTAGCAATTTTTAATTTGTTATTTAAATGTAATCTTCAATTTTATTTACAAGAAATTATTTCCTTCCCCTTACATGGAGTACCTTGCCATCGTTCTCAGTAACGTTTCTATTTACAAGGCCATAGTCAGGATTTCAAGAAGTCTTCAGTCTTTCTGTTGTAAAGTATTTCCCAGATGTGCAAGGTATAGCATAACCCGATAGTCCTCTGGAAAATCTTAGCAGCTGGTTCGAGGAGATACTCTATAGGCAACAGACATCTGCTTCATACTGAAATAGAAAAACAATATGTAAACTTGCATAAATTCTTGAAATCTGTTTTAGGTATATGTAATAAATTTATTGGTAGAATATACAGATCTTGAATCTCTAAGGCATCAGACATGGACATCAGACATCTAGTGATCCTGAGAAGCAGCATATTATCAGTACCAAAGATCTAACAAGACAATTACAATACCAGTAGCAATCAGAGAATTCAAAGTTATTTGAATACATGTTCCTTGTATACACTGTGAGTGCTGCAGACTTCATGCCATCACTCACGTAGTTCATGAAGAAGAATTTGAATTTATGAGGCTCCTAAGAAATTCACCAACCCTCCCTGAACTCTACTGAATGGAACAGTAAATTTTCAATTTGTCATTGCCTTTAAAGTTGTAAGCTGCACTGTTAAAACAGTCAAATGGACAGACAGCTTGCAGAAGGAAAACACAATGTTCTTCCAAGGAAACTTGACCAAATCATTTTCAACATTTTAAAGATTTATACATATATTTTTGTTAATAATTATAACTGTGTGCAGTTAAAGAATATTAAAAAGTTTAAAGAGTTTTCTGACATTTTTAAAGTTTGTCAAATACATGAAATTCTCTAATTAGATGTTTAGCATTCGATATTTGTAAACAGCTTATTAATTTTGGAGGTTTTGGCTTTGTTCTGTTTATTTAAAAACTAAAAACAAAAACCAAAGTGCATTGAAGCTGTCAGCTCATTTACCATGCTTCAGCTTGGTGCAATTTGAAGTGGCTGAGGCATTTAAAGACCTCTGCTCAGGACTTTGATTGTGGGAGAGTCATATCAGCTTTACATATATTGCCTTTTCTGACAAACTAATAATACCAAAATAGAACCTCCAGGAGGATAAATGTTATCTACGTTAGTCATGCTGCAAGGAAATGGAAATAGAAACTGAAAATTAACAAAGATTTATGAAGAATAAAGGGACTTACAAAAGCAAAAAGGGAAACCTAGACATGATAGTTCTGTGAACAGTTTGATATGTCCTGTGAAATCATTACATATTGTATCACTGGGTACATATACCAGACACTGAGTGTAATATCTGGCATACTGTATCCATTCTGTATATCACCAAAACATCATAAATATTATCTATCACAAGATACTGTTTTTATTGTTTTTTGCTGTGGTTTTAAACTAAAGCTGAAGAAATAGCCTGGGAAAAAGTAGCAATAAATAATAGCAAAGGACAAAAACCACTGAAGCAGTGCTAAGATTTTATTGCAAAAGCACATCCAAAGTGGGTATACTGCACTACCAGAATTCTTCTAAGCTGAATCTTCTCAATAGTAAATTATCCAGCTTTTCTGGCAAGCTGTTCCAAGCACTGCAGTAAAACGCACACAGATTTTACTCAACTTTATGGAAAGCAGCATGCCACTGAACATTTCAGAGAGCTTTGTCCAGCTTTTCAGTGAACGTACTGAATTTGAAAAATGATGGAATTTCATATTAATTGAGTTCCTAATAAGGTTTAAACTAGGTTTCAGTTAAATCTATTTTGTAATTTTTAATGAAGTCAGTGCATTAGATTACACTTGGAGGTAGCACAAATTAGGAGATTTCGTTCAACATCATTCACAACTAGTGAAAATTTGGATCCATAGTCTTAATGAGTAAATTTTGTAGTTGTGAAACATGAACTTTTTTCAGTATCATGAAAACATCCATCAGTTATTTGACAGGGTAGAATGAATTGCATAAAAACATCATATTCCACTATATGTCCCCCATAAAACAGACTCCTGAAAACCTTTGAATTTACCTTAAATAGGTAAGAAAAATATGCATGATTGTGTATAAATAATCACATTTGTGATTCATCAGCTCCTTACCTCCAAAATTGTTTCAAAAAGAAAACAAAAGTACGACAAATGGATGAAGAAAGGAAGTAGAAAGTCTGTTGGTCAACACATGCCATTGTGAGCTAGAGAAACATGAAGCAGTGAACTGAATCATTTCTCCCATCAAATGGTGCTTAGAGAAGAAAAATCTTGATTTTTGAATCAGTGAATGAATAGAATTTTCTATTTATAATATACAAAGTGTAACTCAGAGACTGTAGTCTAGGAGTCCATATACATTGTTGCATAATAAATAAGAGAAGACAAATAAGTTTTCCTGGATAGTTTCCACAGAATAAAACCACCCTTAAATTTTTTATTTCTCAATAAGTGTTGATGTATCTAAAGTCTTTAAACTACAAAGAAAATACAGTGAAAATATGCAGACGTAATATAATGATGCAATTTCAGAGTAAAATTTACCTAGCTACTGTACTAGAACAATGTAGTTATTTAAATAAGATATTTAATTTACAGAGATGTTTAGCACGGATAATCTGGGGGTGGGGAGGTGAGGTCTCGCACAATGCTTTTCATCTCAGCAGCAGCTTCTGGAAAAATGTCAAGCACACAAATTTTTCACATTTATTTTCCATCCTTTCACTAGGTGAAACAATATAAAAAGTGGGAAGTTTTGATGTGGAATGTATCCGTGTCAATACAGACATATTTTTAAACATTGACTTTTTAACAAGCAAGTCTTGTCCACCGGATGGAACATAATGAGGTTAGTGGTGACCAGTGTATTGTCTTGGCTCTGAAGAGAGATTAAGGTCTATTTTAGTGAATGCCCTTGAGAAAGTTTTAAATGGGAAAGTGGAAGGAAAAGGGAAAGAAAAGAAAAAATTGAAATTGTAAAGGAAAAGGAAAGAGAGAGGGAGAGAGAGACGGAGCGGGAGAGGGAGAGGAAGAGGAAAGTAAAGAAGTAAAAGGAAAAAAAGCAAAACGAAAAGGAAAAAAATAAAGGAAAGGGAAAGGAGAATGAGAAGGAGAAGGAAAAGGAGAATGAGAAGGAGAAGGAAAAGGAAAAGGAAAAGGAAAAGGAAAAAAGGAAAAGGAAAAGGAAAAGGAAAAGGAAAAGGAAAAGGAAAAGGAAAAGGAAAAGGAAAAGGAAAAGGAAAAGGAAAATAATAAAGAGGAAAAATAAGGAGAAAAAAAGAAAAAAGATAAGAAAAAAGGAACCTTTCTCCTTTCATTGACACCTTTAGCATTTACATTTTCCTTTGATATTGCCCTTTTGGTGACCCAAGAATTAATACAGACAGTGAAAGTAATAGCTGATAGAGAATGTCCAAGCTTAGGGAAGAAAATGTAGGAAAGAGCTGTAACTGACCTCTCTATATTTCAGCAAAGCAATATAGCAAAAGAAATAGAAAGAAGCTGGGTACATATGTATGTAAATATTCATATGTATGAATATTTCCCACAGTTCTAGCCATTATACGTGTTACTGATACTAGTCAATAACAATTTGGCTTGCACGAAAGAGGTTAATCCTCACTAAATTGGGGTCACTTAGAAACTAAGATGGATTTCCTCTCTTACGAGATTTGGTATTTTCTTTTTGTTTATTTTCATGTATAGATCCAGACTCTGTCAAGGGACAAGGCAGTAATTAATTCATAAGCAGAAACATCTAACCGCATCTATTAGTATAATTTTATTTTTTTATTGAGTAAAAATTGTCTTCTGAGTATGTTGGATGAGTCAATACTGCATTCATATTAGCTACCATCTAATTTTCACTATATGCACATCAATTTAAAGTTTCAGTTAAGGACACTTAATAGCCAAGAGCATTGTATCTGGGTTTAATCACTGAAGTTCTTTTGTGAAGCTCAGATAACATGTCAAATTGCAGACTGAAATTCTGCTGTCGGTTTTCCATCAAATCAAAAGGAAGACAGAAGAAAATGTACTGTACTTTTAGGCTATGAATAAATTTCGGTGAGATTAAAGCACCAGCAAAAGCACTGAAGATTTTCCAGTGAATGACAAGAGCATCTGACTGGGACAGGTGAAAGAGCAAACAAATTTGTAGTCAGTGCTTCAAGAAACAGAGAAGCAACTTCTATCTTCTCTGAAGATCCAAGCATGGTCAACAAACAAATAGCAATATATCTCAGAGTTTACCATAGTCCCATTGTAAATCTTTGTTCTCTAAAAGAATGTGAGGAAAAAGCTTGTCCATGGGGATAAGTAGTATCATTCTATATTATTTTTATGTAGCTGTCATACCTATAAATTTATACATACATATACATACATAGTTTTTTCTCCAGCTAGCCTTTGTGCCATTCATCAGCAGCCTCTGGGATGCTCTGAAAACCATTCTATCAGTTTTCAATCCAATTTACAGTCTGCTTATTTAGCACAGATGTAATTACAATGAAGTGAATTAAATTACTATTGATATTAGAAGCATGTGCTTTTTATCAGCAACAATATTAGTTCCCTTTATCTAGAAATATATAAAGTATAGTTGTACCCATTCATCTGGGAATATTGAGTACATAGAAAAAAAAGTGAATATAACCAATATAGAAAAGCTGAGAGGTTAAAAGATTTGATGTGTATTAACTCAACATATTGTCTCACTGACATAGGTTTACTGGCCTCCAGGAAGCCTCATCAGGACTGATCTTGTCAGTACACAGGTAAATGTGTTTATGAATTACAGTCTTGAAAACATGGCTCACTGCCAGTCTCACTGCCAGAATTTACAATGATTCTTTTTTCAGAATCTATAAAAATTCAAACAGGTGAGAAGCAAGAAAATGTGAAGATATATTTCTAGGTACATTAAAGTAGCTTCTTTTGATCCTTCTCAGATCTGACAACAAACAAAGGCTGTGAAATCAAACCTTCATTGAGAACTTTTTTCTGTGCTCAATGAAACTAATTGCTTCCTTCAATTTAAAACCTTTTTTTTTTCACTTCAGAATGAGAAAAAAATGAAACCCCTAATGTAGAACTCTACGCTACTTCAGAATTCTTTCATCACTACTTATCATGAGTTTAATTCTAACACTTTGTTTTAAAAGTATAAATGTATGGTGAATTCTATGCAATGCTGAAGGCAATAGGAATTTATTTGGGCTATATTTATACTAAAGGACACAAGACTGCTTTCATGCTCTTTTGAGCACTGAATGAATAAATACCTTATTTTACTTTGCTGCCTTGCATGGCTTTTGCTCTACCTTTTAAACTGTCTTTATCTAAACCCACAATTTTTTTCTCACTTTTATTCTTCTGGTTTTTGCCCCTATCCCAGCTGGGGAGGGTGTTCAAGCAGTTGCATGATCCTGGTCGCCAGCTGTGGCTAAACCGTGACAGTCCTTTTTGGCACCCAGTGTGGGGCTTAAAGAATTCCAGATAATGACAGGTTTGATTGGAATGTGCTAGATTGAATTTATAGCTGTTGTTGTTGTTTAGCTATTAATTGGCAGGCTTCTGAGCTTGCCATGGGGCTTGCTTGCCTTACTGTATATTAGAGTCTAGTATTTGTTAGTGGTTGCTTTTTTGCTTCCTCTGCTTCCTGTGCTGCTGTACTGCTTATCATCTTACTCTGCTGTGCCTGGGAATGTTTTGATAACAACAGTGGCAATGGACCTGGGCCAGCAGATGACAAGGGATGCTGTTTTTCTGTGCTGTCATGCTGTACATGCTGGAACTCCAGTGTGAACTCAAATTGAAACAACTCTGCAGACACTAAGATCAGTGAAGAAGGAGGGGGAGAATGTACTCTAGGCACCAGAGCAGAGATACTCTAGGCACCAGAGCAGAGATTCACCTGCAGCCTGTGGTGAAGACCCTGGTGAGGCAATGGATGCCCAAAGGATTACCTGCAGCCTGTGGTGAAGTCCCTGGTAAGGCAGTGGATGCCCAAAGGATTGACTACACCCTGTGGAAGTGACCCATGAAGGAACAGTTTTTGAATAACTGCAGCCCATGGGAAGGACTCACGCTGGAGAAGTTCATGGAGAACTGTTTCCCATGGGTAGGATCCCCACGCTGGAGGCAGGGGAAGAGTGTGAGCAGTCTTCCCTTTGAAGAGGAAGGAGTGGCAGAAACAACATGTGATGAACTGACTGCAACTCCCATTCCCCATCCATCTGTACCACTTGAGGAGGGAGGAGGTAGAGAAATTGGGAGTAAAGTTAAACCCAGGATCTGAGTTGCATGTTACAGGAATTACTATAGCAGGAACCCCTTGTCGCTAGCCAGACAGGGAGCAAGAGGAGTTAATTGCAATTTTAAACTCTATAACCTCACCCAAAGAAAGCTGAGTAGAGCTTGTACTGGATATAGCTTTAAATTATTGTAACCCATTACTTGATTTGCACGTTATAGGAATTGCTATAACGGGAACCACATGAATCAATGGAGAACAAGCCTTACAAGAAGTAGTGCAAGTGCAGCAACTGCACTGAGCTGCTGAGTTGGCAACTTGAGCTAGCTTTGGTGCCCAGTAATTCCACACAACATCATACACCATGTCACCTCCCCTGAAAGACTGTTAAACTAAATTAACTCAATGGACAGTTACGGACTTTTTACGTGCATTCTATGGGGTGATCCGTGGATTAAGGGAATGATATCTGTGTATTATATCAAAGGATGGGAAGGGGGGTGGTGGTTAATGACATTGTATTGGATAGTGTGGGACCTGAGCATGACGTAAATGGTATGAAATAAGGAGTGGAGAATGTCATGGTTTCAGCTGCGACAGAGTTCATTTTCTTACTAGCAGCTGCTATACTGTTATGTTTTGGATTTGGGATGAGAATGGTGTTGACAGCGCACTAATGGTTTTGGTTGTTGCTAAGTAGCCAAGGCCTTTTCTGCTCCTCATACCGCCCCACCAGCAAGTAGTCTGGGAGTGCACAAAAAGGTGGGGGGAGACACAGCCAGGACAGCTGACCCCAACTAACCAAAAGGATATTCCATGCTATGTGATGTCATACTCAGTATATGAAGTTGAGGGTAGAAGAATCCATGATCACTGCTTGGGTCAATCTGGACAACTAATTCACCGGGATGTGAGTGTCCTGTATATTCTTTTACCATTATTATTGTTATTGTTATTTTTTTCCCATTATTGTTACATTAAACTGTCTTTATCCACAACTTTTTTCCTCTTTCCCCTCCCTTTCTCCCTTCTGGGAGAGGAAGTGGGATTGCGTGAGTAGCTGTGTGCTCTTAGTTGCTGGCTGGGGTTAAATAACAACAGCTCTATCCCAGCTGAAACTATGACAAGCCCCCAACTCTGAGTGCAATATATAGCTTCATGCAATTTCAAGTTGTAATAGAAATGGAGGCTTGGTAGTGTAAAGAAGGTGCAGTTCTCTCTTGAGGTGAAACCATCAAGACCGTAGTCCATACCATGAAAATTCATTGAGTTATTTGAAAACAGACTTTTATCTGCTATTTTCTCTTCTTAAATTTTGGTAGAATCATCACTGAGAATTCATGGCACAAAATGACTTAAAACATAGCATCAAGTAATCATTACAGTTAGAAATAAGGGAGACAATGCAGGAAGAACATCATAACCTGGAACTTTGTATAAGCCATTTACCTGAGTGGAAATGTATTTTAGAAAAAAAAACACCAAAGAACTACAGTAAATGAGGTCCTCTAAACCTACCAGCTCCTGAATCAAATCACACACTGGAAATCTAAATAATATCCTGGGAAGCATCTCACAGATCTCATAACACATTTAAATATGTATTTTAGTATCTTTTTTTTTTTCTCAACTCATAAGTCTGTTTATCTCTCTGTCTTTCCTCTTCTTGGAGAGAGAGACGGGGGAGAGCATCTGTTGTTCATCTCAGCGGCCAGTCTGACCCAAACCATGACAGATTTAGTCATCACTTAGTACTGAAGTTCTTTTTCATATGCTACTCAGCCGATGAAAATCAGTGTATGATTTAATATAAAATGTACTATTCACAGACAAAAATATGGTAACAGGAAATATTAATATTTTTTTCTGGCTTTATGAGCTGAATTATGCCAGTAGATGAAGGGATGATTAGTGAATGAAAATATTTATTTGGCTATAGTGCATAACTAGCACTCTCAGTTTTCCACATGACATGTACAGAGAGTCTCATTTGCATCAATAAGTTCAATTTTATATTAATTTTTTTCTGAATCCAAAGGAGATATTACTTTCAAAGTAAACTTAGGATCTCACTAAGGAAGTAATGCAATTCAGGTAGTTATTATATTCTATAATGTTATATTCTGAGATTAATTTACAATTAAGATTAAGTCACATAAATTAGTTTAGGCCTTAGTTTGAAAATCTTGTTTGCAGCTGCTGCCTCAGAATAAATAAGCAGTCTGATGGGTATATATATTCATATGTTTTTAAAATCATCATCCCACTACATTATAGCAAATTTTGCTAACACATATGTCTCAATGTAAATCCCACTGAAGCAGTAATATGAATTAATTTTGGTATTGAAATATACCAGAGAAGAAAATATGTGTTCTTCTACTTGCTCCTATTCTTTTTTTTATTTTTTTTTTTTGTTTGTTTTATTCTTCAGTTATTTTGTATTACAGTTTGTCCTAACAGATGCTCTGGATGAGGTGTGCTTTGTTTCAGCTAATGCTGAATTGCACATTTATCAAAATAGCATAATGGAGGTTTTATGAATACAACGTTATAATCAAGGTCCTACAGGTACTGTCCCCATCTCAATAGCAGCTTAAGAATTTAAGAACTAATCTAAAACCAAATTAACTTTCTGATGTGTTCTCATAACACATAGGTTGTATTCAAGATGACTAAACTCTAACTGATTAGAAATAATAATCCTTGAATAATAGAAAACTCATAATAGCAGAGAGAAGACCACTATTGTCTTCTCCTCTTCGCTCCTACTGTCAGCCTGACATTTAGTGGTCTCTTCTAGCTGTACCACGCTGTCCTCTTCCTCCAGTTCCTGACAGGAATAGCCAACCTCATTTTCTCATGGGACAAGGAGCATTAAGAAATTATCTACAATGGAGGATTATTCTTAAGAATATCTCTAGATCCTGTCAAAGTAAAATAACTGTTTAGGGTATCAGACTAGAGAGATTAATAAAATGGCCATGACCTATCACATGTTTTGTCTATATGGAAAATGCAGAAATAATAGAACTCATGTGAAACTGGCAGGTGTATTCGTTACTATTGAAGGGAGTTTGTATTTATGATTCAGCTCTTCATTAAATTTTTTCATACTTATCTTCATACATTCATACATACTTCATACATATCTTTAGACATTATATGTTTTGTCTTCTATATTTCCTGGATATAAAGATTTACTTTCTGGATCTCAACTGATACATGGGATCTGAGATGTAGCTAAGTGTTACATCTGAATGTAGGTCTCATTTTGTGGAACAAAATTTAGATGAGTGCTGTATTGGCTGTCTATGACAAATTTTTGGTAGCAGGGGCTCTGCTTTGTTAGCAGGGATGGCTGCTCTGGGAAGAGGTCAGGGTCTATCCTGTGTGAGACACAGATCCACCGTAGGACACAGCTGATCCCATCAGTCAACCTGTTGCCACCTCTGTGTTAACTTTTTAAAGAAAGGTCAAAAAATGACAGGTAGAAAGAAAAGGGGGGAAAAAAACAGTAAGAAATTCAGAGGGAACACCAGGGTCCAAGAAGAAGAAGAAGGTGCTCTAATCACCGGAGCACATAGTTCCATGCAGTCCATGGGAGAGTCCATGCCAAAGCGGAGGAAAAGTGTGAGAAAGAAGTAAGAGAGAGGAACCACTAGGTACTGACAATAACCCCCGCATCACACTTGCTCAGGGCAAGGTAAGGAGAGGAATTGGTATTGAAGGAGTGAAGTTGAGTCTGGGTGAGGGTGGAGGAAAGGTGTTTTTTTAACCTTTGTTCTTCTTGTTTCTCAGTACATAAATCTATTTAGAATAGAACAGAATAGAATAGAATAGAATAGAATAGAATAGAATAGAATAGAATAGAATAGAATAGAATAGTTTTCAGTTGGAAGGGACCTACAAATATCATCTGACCATATCATCCCTGACCACTTCACGAATTTCCAAAAGTTAAACCATATTATTAATGGCATTGTCCAAATGTCTCTTGAACACTGACAGGCTTGGGCATTGACCAGCTCTCTGGGAAACCTGTTCCAGTGTTTGACCACCCTCTCTGTAAAGAAATGCTTCCTAATGTCCAGTCTGAACCTTCCCTGAATAGGCAAGAAATAAATTAGTTTAGCCCAAGCCAATTCTGTTTTTCCCATGGCAGCAATTGGTAAACAACCTCACTGTCTTTATCTCAGCTTATTGAGGTTTCTTGTTCTTGTTCTTATTTGCACCATCTGCCCCACTAAGGAGCATGAGTGAGCAAGCAGCTGGGTATAAGTTTGGCTGCTAGCCAAGGCTAATCCACCACAAGTATCAAGCAAGATAAAAATTTCATATCTGATCCCACCCTAAGTATGGGTAGTTGCTCAAAAATTTCTTTTTAACAAGTTGTCTTTCAGCAGCTTTTTATGTTAAGTTGCTACTGTCTTCTATCCCAGATTTGGCTGCCTGAGTTATTGTATGCTTTGCCATGTCAGATCTAAAAAATAAATTGCTGCTTGATGATCTGGTCTTAAATGATGTTTTTGGTTTTGTCATAGGTTATTCTGGACAGATATATGTTTTTCCAAAGAGACAGATGCTCCAAATAAGAGCCTATTATAATGCTGACTTGAGGAGGCTGGGGGGGAGGGGGAATGTGTTAAGTGACTGGAATGAAGGAAAGTCAAAATAAATTGCCAACACGTACTTGTGTGAAATGCCTTAGTGCCTTAGAAGAATAAATCAATAATAGTAGTTTTCATTTAGACACTTCCCATATAATATATGTGAAAGTGTAGTCCAGGAAAATTCATATTTCAGATTTAGAGATGACCTCCTTTTATAGTAAAATAGATAAAAAGTCCTCAAAATGTGATACTGTAAATTACATTGCTGGGGCAGAGACAACTTCAACTGTCAAATAGGATTCCAGACCATTAGAGTTTTTCTATTAAGGATACTTTCTGTGTATTCTCAAGAAAGAAAAATATTCACTGTATCTTCTAGTATTCAGATTATGTAAGTACTCATAAAGGTTGAGGGGACAATTATAAACCAAAATTAACCATAGACTAGCTGAATGGGACCACTCAACTGTTTCCTTTTCAGAGGCACAAGATATGAAAGTTTAAAATGGGACTTCCTCTTTTTATTTTTCAACTCACTGCTCTGTTCAAAACAACTCTCAGCAAGATATTTTTCCCAAAATTACAGTGTTGTTTTTATTATCCTGCATCATCATTTGGCCACATGCTTAACAATGTGACTGTATGAAAATATATTACTTATTACTGGGCTTGAAGGCATTTTCTACATGTCTTCTTAGAAACATTAGCAGCAACAGAATTTTCAAGCATTTTAAACCTCCAGTTGCTACAGTTGCATTACAGAGCCTGTCCTGGAGCTTTGGGAGGAAATGGCCTAAGTCCAGAAAATCCTTATTTCTTGACAGGACCCAAGCTAATGTGGTTATGAGCAAATACGTAGCAAAGGTATGGATCTCTGTATCATCAGTTCCTTCTATGTGTAGAGGCAGCATTTCTCTGGCATGTCCCTAATGGGAGATTCTTACGAAAAAAAAGGACATCAGGTACCTGCAAGATTGCCTTTTACCTGTAGAAAATTAAATGACTTGCATGCATCCAATATATATCAACAGAAAACCAGGACACAGTGACATGGACAAAAAGTCATTCTGGTTGCTAGTCAGATATCTGGTTTTAGTCTACTGACTAAAGAAGGGTACAGTGCTTAGTGACGACAGCATGGCATTCCACTGCTTATTCCCATGAATATAAGATGCAAGTAGATAATAATCCTGTGCTGTTCCAAACAATCCTTCAGGTTTACTCATCTAACTGTCATGATCTCAATCACCCAATATATATAATATTCTGCCATCAATTACAGTTTCTCATAGTCATCTCTCTCATACACTTCTCATAACCGAGTAGAAAAGCACTCTGCTTGTTTTTCTATTCAGTTGTTGTGCTTTTACCATGACTAGATTGCTCTTGTTCTTCCAGTCCTTTTTTCTGATTCTTAAGACAGAGAGTCTCATAAATGCTGTCCTAGGAAGTGTTATGCTGACCTTCTTGTTAGGAACAAAATATGGTTTGTCATATTACACTTCTAATCAAAATACAACAGCTATTATTATTAGTTCATTTACAATGATACAAGCACTTGTAGTCTAACTTATCTATTACTGAAAAGCCTCACTAGTAATACTATGATTTTTTTAACAGAAAACACCCTAGTATCTACCCCCTTTTTATAGTGTGCTATGCTTACACATTCATTCTGGTGGTGTTAAGGATGGTGGTGCCACGTTATCTCAAGCAGAAAAGAGTAAAGAAAAGCTAAGGTTCTAAGTCCATTGCTAGGAGGAGTTCAGTGCTGGAAGCTGGTCTCTCAGCTTTGAGGTTCACTGGGGGTCATTTTTCCACATTTTGTTAAAAAAAACTATTGTCATTAATTTCTAGTTAAAGTTTGAAAATTGCACAAGACGAGAAACTTACGGGCAGGAGAGATTCTAAAACGTCTATTTAAGGTGTCTTACCTTTATCATGTTTCCAGGTATTGGGGTGGTGAGGGTTGGACTCAAAAGTTTTCCCTAAAACCAAGAAAAAGCAATGTTTTTGCCTGCATCAAACAACATCTTTAACAGCTACTCATCATGACTAATTTTATCCATGGAATAGATGCAATTTATTAAGAGGGCCTCGAATTTTTCTGGTAGGACATGATAGTAATCACCTGTACATTATACAAATAAATAAATAAAGTATGCAATATCCTAATCCTTTGACCAGTTTTCTGCATGCAACAGTGACCTTCCTTGATAAAGATATATTCACCCCCTCAGTTTGATTTCTTGTGCTAGCTACTGTACTTCACTCACACTTAGGATTGGTGGTCACAATAAGTTGACTCAGGGGGCCAGGTGATCTTTTCTGGTCCTAAATAGAGGTGATCAGAAGCCTCTTTTTTCTATTATTTTCAAGTATGAATGCTTCTAAATGCTAAATAGAAGTGTGTATAATTTAAATTTATGATGCCGGTGTTTTCAGATCCATTTTGTTAACATAAATTTCAGGACTCCCTTCTCTGGCTTATTAAAATATATTTCATGTTTGTGGTAGAAAAATGGATTTACCAAATGCAAATCATTCATAAGTGCAATGAGACACCAACACTTTGAAATTGCTCAAGAAATAATATCTGAGGAAATCTGGTCATAGTTGTTTGTGCTCAGCATGACCCAATGTCTGTCCCCTGCAACACAAAACAGTACAACAAATTCTATTTAGGTAAAAGGTTTAAGAAGGTGATTACTTAGTATCTCATTCTCTTTCTCTGTTTTCTCACTTTGACAACTGTATGTATGTTCACCTTCTGTTGAAAAGCATAATTCCAAATTTTACTGTGGAATCACAGAACCGTAAGCATGGCCTAGATGAACAAATAAACCAAAGCAAATGGAAAGAATAAATTTTTAAGAAGGAATTATAAAAAGATTAAGGAAGGGATTCTGAATTCTGTAAAAAGATTCCTTGGACAGTAGAGGATAATAGTGAGTGACAAAGTGAGTGCAGTCAGGCTTAAATCACTAGTAGGTAAATTCCTAATCTATGAAAAAATCAGGAATAAGGAACTTGAAGGTAAACTTTTTGAAATTGCCACTGGCAGCTGTGACATTGATATGTTTTTCTATCCATATGAAAGCAGTTCATGTTGTTTTTAACATGTTTGGCAACATAAAGGCTGAGCTTTTAAGGCAGGAAATCACTACAGACTCAGCTTTGAACTAGAACACCGTTTGTCCCTGGGCTATGTGTATGTATCATCTCAAAATCTCTGGTTGTCTGGCATTTCATATCAGTTCAGGGCACCCACTTTCTCCCCTTCACCTCTGTTTAAAAATCATAGTGACATCACTGAAAATATCTGAGCTGCTTTTCTTCTGGTGACATGACAATGGCACTCTAGGCATCTACTGCACTTGTGCCAAAATGTAATTATCTGTAGAAATCTGCTGACATTTGCATACAATATAAATCTAATCCACAAACTTTCAGACAAATCACTCTCCTAATTCTCCTACTATCACAACACCCCCACTCACACAGAAAAGAGGGCTGGTTTTGGATGGGAGAGACTAAAGTTCTAAAATAAATTTACAGCAACACTTTCAAGTCTAAACCGTAAGTCTATACTGCTGGGGATTACACAGCTGGAGTCAAACAAAAATAAGTATCTTCAAATAAGATGGGAATGAAAATATATCAAGGATATTCATATGAAAGAAAGGGTCCCTTGTTTTGAGGGAAGGAACGTGGCTTCACATAACCTCTTTAATCTGCTTCATTGCTTGAGTGACACTTGTGCAATGCTAATTTGGATTCACATCTCTCTCTGTGTGAAAAAAGAAATCATATAGACAAGTATGTTTCCAGGGAAATTATTGACAAGCAAATTTCAGAAATATAATGAGATAAACCCTAACAAATTTTTGATTCTTATTATGTTTCTGGATGTTTTGCATTTTCAAATTATTCTTCCTCAATGGATTAGCCTTTTGTCATAGTTTCAGTTGGGAAAGAGTTAACTTTTTTTATTAGCTGATAAAGTGCCATATTTTGGATTTGGGATGAGACTGGTGTTTGTAGCACACTAATGTTTTTGGTTGTTGCTAGGCAGTTAAGGCCTTTTCTGCTCCTCATATTGCTGTGCCAGCAAGCAGGCTGCGAGGGCACCTGCTTGTTTGAAGGGGATGCAGCCAGGTCAGCTGACTCAAACTGACCAAAGGGATATTCCATACCATATGATGTCATAGTCAGCATGTAAAGCTGGGGGAAGAAGAAAGAACATAACTTTTCAGAGTTATGGCATTTGTCTTCTCAAATAACTGTTACATGTGATGGAGCCCTGATTTCCTGGAGATAGTTGAACATCTGCCTGCTGATAGGAAGCAGTAAATGAATTTCTTGTTTTGCTTTGCTTGCACGCATGGCTTTTGCTCTACTTATTAAACTATCTTTATCTAAACCCAGGAGTTTTTTCTCACTTTTACTCTTCCAATTCTCTCTCCCATCCAAACTGGTGGTAGTGAGTAAGCAGCTGAGTGGTTCTAGCTGTTGGCTGGTGTTAAACTGTGACATCTTTCTTCTCTGCCCCTAATCACTTCTTTCAAGTTGTCTTATATCCAATTAATTTAACAAGATTTACTGGTTTTTTATGTTTAAATAAGGAAGCTTTGTCAATGCTTAAAAATTCAGCGTCTTCCTGATACCTGCCGCATCTCAAAACGCATGAAATAGCAGTTTAGCTCAATTAAGAACAGATAAAAATATGCCAATTTCAGCAAAACCCAGATAAGAAAGGTAAAATTTGCCCAAAACCCAGGCTCAGAAAAGCTCCAATAACTGTCTCAAGTTATGAGTGATAATGTTTTAAATCGTTCGTGGCTGTTTCCTAAATTATTTCTGATTCACTAAAAATGACATTAACTAAATGAGACTGTTACCCTGAGGAGACTGTGTACGAAGTTCTCCATTTCTAGAGGGCAAACATGGGGGATCTTTCCATGTTTCTGAAAACACTTCTTGTTTTGTTTCACTTCAGTAGAAAGCTATGAGGCAGTTTGAAGGTCTGAACAGGAAAGTAGAAAGGAAGTTGTTTAGCAGAGTTGCTATAAAACACACTATCTTCTACATCACCTTTTAACAAACAAGCAGAAACAACACAAAGGTTTAACGAATAAGCCTTAGTGTGTACCATCAAAAGAGTTTACCAAACTCAAATAAACAATCATTTGATCTCCCATGTGAACTATATATTTCTG
Source organism: Limnodromus scolopaceus (assembly GCA_028565335.1). Taxonomy (NCBI): domain Eukaryota; kingdom Metazoa; phylum Chordata; class Aves; order Charadriiformes; family Scolopacidae; genus Limnodromus; species Limnodromus scolopaceus. Next base: position 142,326,369 of record JAOXNO010000013.1, read on the forward strand.
GCTTTATACTCCTTTGCTTTGGAATTGGCCAAAGTTCTCAGGCATTCAATAAGAGCATTTTGAGACTGATCAGAAGTTGGTCGGCATGAAGATAATTCTGAGCCTTCATAGGGTATATACATGGGGTGCTGAACAAAAAGGAGGAAAATATCAGTCTTTTGATTACAATCTATACGTTTCTATCTTGATTCCTATGTATATTCTCTTAAGAGAAAATTTGTACATTTGGTTTACTATATTTAGAAAATGCTATACTGTAGAGAAACTGCTCAAATTAGAGTTATTTTTTTACCTCATGCTTTATCAACGTCAATACATTTGTATTTTTTTAGATTTTTTTTCCCAACATATTTTGATTTTTTTCAGATGCTGGTCATACCTCTGTTCACATACTATGATGTGATGCTGGTCATATTTATTCAGTGTTCATTCACATTACTAGTATATGGAAGACAGAAAAGTTACTGCAAGCCACTTCTGAATATATACTTCTGCTTCCCTCACTTTTCAGTCTTTCTTACAGGTTTCTGCAAAACGTTATACAAATCACGTCCATAAAAAATGAAGAAAGAATTTCTTCTTGTTACTTGTATTCCTAATAATAATCTAACAAAATTGAAACAAAAATAGTTACTTTTGAAATTTTAAAAATAAAATTTTATTTGTAAATGGAAATTTTTTACTATGAGAATTATTTTTCTGAATGCTTCTTGTTGTCTGTTGATGTCCCCCTGTACTCGGCACTGGTGAGGCCCCACCTCGAGTACTGTGTCCAGTTTTGGGCCCCCTACCACAAGAAAGACATTGAGGTGCTGGAGCGGGTCCAGAGAAGAGCAACAAAGATGGTGAGGGGTCTGGAGCACAAGTCTTATAAGGAGAGGCTGAGGGAACTAGAGTTATTCAGCCTAGAGGAAAGGAGGCTGAGGGGAGACCTTATCGCTCTCTACAACTACCTGAAAGGAGGGTGTAGAGAGGTGGGGGTCGGTCTCTTCTCCCAAGTCACAAGCGACAGGACCAGAGGAAACGGCCTCAAGTTATGCCAGGGGACGTTCAGGCTGGATATTAGGAAAAATTTTTTCACTGAAAGGGTTATCAGACTGTTATGGTTTGAGAAAACCCATAACAATATATTGTCATTTAATTATTCTATGAATGACCCAATGACCCCTCCCCACCCAGAAAGGGGAATTGAGGAACAGAAAAGGAACACAAGGGTTGAAATATAAATAGATTTAATAGACTAAGACTAGATAATTAACAATAATACTAAGAACCAGTATTAATCCCAATACTGATATAAGATATAAAAGAATTATACTCAGCCAATTATATCATTAGGAAGCTGTGCACTCCCAGCAGTGGACAGCAAATGTCGGATACTGCGAGCACAATGGCTTCAGGAGGAAGGGAAGGCCTCAGGGGTCCGGCACCAGGGCAAGGAGTTGCCTGGACCCGCCGCCATCAAGGGAGAGAGAGCTACGCAACAAACTTTTCTAATTTATATTAAATGTGACGTTCATGGTATGAAACAATCCTGTTGGCCAGCCTGGGTCAAATGCCCAGGCCTTGCTCCTCCTTGTCCC
>JAOXNO010000013.1:142328051-142344072 GCA_028565335.1 Limnodromus scolopaceus
TGGGCTGCCCAGGGTGGTGGTTGAGGCGCCATCCCTGGAGGTGTTCAAAAGACAGGTTGACGTGGTGCTGGGAGACAGAGTTTAGTGATGGTGTTGCATTTTGTTTGTTGTGTGAGTGTTTATTTTTGTCAGAGTTAGGTTGATGGTCGGACAAGATGATCTTGAAGGCCCCTTCCAACCTAGAAGATTCTATGATTCTATGATTCTTTGATGTATTGGTATATCTAATCAGATTGTATATATAAGCCAAGGTAATAAAAACTAAAATCAATAAACATATTCTTATTCCATTTCTAAAAAACCTAAGCAAATGTAACCCAACTTATGTTAGAAGTGGTGAAAACCAAAATCCAATAGGGAGAAACTAAATGCAAATATTAATATTTTTTATACAGGTTCAATGCCTTAGGAATACTGGATTTTGAAGTAGAGAGAAACTACTGAGAAATGTTTTCTTTATTTGACAATGTTATCAGTATTACCTCTGATGATTATTATAGCATAAGAACATTTTGCATCATGAAACAGATATGTTTCAGAATGAAAATATCTGTAAGTTACACTTAATAAAAAAAAAAGACAGAAAACCAAATTAATAAAACAAAATACTATAGTTCTCTTTCTTAGCTTCAAATTCTTGACCCTTCCTTAGAAGAAAAGTTTTGGGCATTTTTTTAAGAATGAGACAGTTAATGGAAACAAACTTAAGTGTCTGTACTTTGAAACAAGTCAACCTCATTAAAAAGGAGACCCAGAGGTTAGATAATGGTCAAGCAAAAGATTCATTTAATAAGAATGCCCTACAGTTACATCTCAAGAACCTCATTATTATCAGTCAGAAGGGCATGAGCTGCAACATATCAGGGAAACTGCAAAAACTCTGCCATTAAAATACCTGCTTTTGTGTGCAGATTCTTTTTCATTTCCCAGGTACAGTATGGTACAGGATAAAAGTAGGAAAAAGAAATTTGAAATAAAAATAAAAAAAGGACTATATTGCAGGGATCATAAAACCAATGAGTGAAGAACTCAACAAACAGAAAAATTTCCCTCAGTATAAATATACTTATTGTGAAATAAGTTTATATTTCTTTTCAGGGTTTTTTTTTTTAATGCTTGCTAACCTGAAATTCCAAGTAAAGATTACTGTCTAGTAACTAAACTTGGAGCCCAAGCCCATGATATTATATGTATTTTGTAAACTAAGTAGGCCACAAGATTGGTTTATTACTATTTAGGTGTTAGAGAATTCTTTTGCCTAGTTTTGTCCCAGACCCAAAAGCATTCTCTAAGAAAAAGGTCAAGGGATATTTGGAGGACAGTGTGTGTCAGGGAGAAGTTCTTGTAGGTATTTTAATATGTTGGGTTTGTTTGGTTTGGTTTATTATTTTTTTTTTGTGTATGTGAAAAGTGTCAGTCATATGCATGCTATTTTCTTCCCTGGCTCATTTTTTGCTACATACTACCTAGATTTGTACGTATGCCTACCATAAACTCAGTTAGAGAGTCTTCTCAAAATGTTGACGTAACTACACTGAGTTTGCAAAAGAATTCATGGAGCACTAGTCAAATTATGCCATTTCATCATGGATGATGTCTGAAACTAGCCACTGTTATCAGCCCACAAAAAACGCACAGGAGTGATTACTCTCCCACAATATTCCTGTCCTCTATATTGACTGAGAATGTGAGTATACCTTTAGATTCACAATACAACTGAATATTAATTTTTCTTCCTACCTTACTCTTTGAAGACGTTTTTCTAGTGTAAGATAAGGTGCATATTGTTTTGTCAGCCCAAGTGCTTGAAACTGGGGGAAGAAAATGATGTCCTGACACATCCTGTTCACAGCAGAAAATGAAGAAGATGGCAAGTATACAATAGAATCCATCGATGAGGGGAATATCGTCCAATTTCATATACAGGGAGAAGCAAAACAGCTATTATGAAAATAATATTTATAAAAGAGGGAGAAAATTGCAAAAGTCAGTAAACATTTTCAAAAAGTGTGGATAAATCTGGTAAATTTATCTTCATAAATATTTGAAACTTTTTTTTTAATAGTATGCATTTAGGTTTTGTACAAAATATTTTGCATGTGTGCTTTTACATTCTTTGACTTATAAAATTATAGTTTCTATGATAGCTTTATATATGAACTTATTTTCTTTTTTCGTTTCTTTTTCACACTCTGAAGCAAAATACAGCTTTAGAAGGAAAGCTGTACTGCATATCAAAGCAGATGGATAAGGTCTTGTAAATACATTCACAGATTTCTCAAGGAAAAATACATAATTTTTTTTTATTATTTGGGACAATCCAATGTCATACAGTTTGATATATTAGCAATAGCAATGAGTTAACACTTAATTTCTTACGAATAATAAATATTAGCACTTCTGAATTAGAATCATCATAGCAACCTAATTTTATTTAAGACAAAAGAAAAGGGTATAGTTGCACTGACTAATAAAGATGTCACCATCAACTGAGTAAATGTTGCTCAAAACATAGCTGATCTATGTGACTTATAGTCAAGATAGATTTTTAAAGTGTAAAAACATGTGTGGATAATCCAACTAAAAAAGAAAAAAAACACCTTAAAGGGAATAAATGACCAATGAATGGATTCATAATAGGATTTAGAACAGTTTTCATCCTGAGCTTCTGTGAATCCACTGTGGAAAAATGATGGACAGATGTAGGGCCATATGCCCACATCGGAGATTTGCTAAAAAGATCAACTAAAGTTGGAGGTTTTTTAAAGGGAGCATGAAGAGAACACTTGGTGTGGTATACTAAGACAATTGAAAAAAGCAGACAAAACAGTTTCTTTTATTAACAATACCACTAATTGGTTTGTCAGCATGAGTGGAAGAAAAGTCTGTGTGATAAGTGTGATAAGAACAATAACGTAACCACAAAAATGAATGTAATATGTTGACAAAGTTCATAAGGATTTTGATAGATTATCTTCTTTAGCCTTCCCTTTTGTCTTTGTATCATTTTGTTTCTGAGTCTCCTATTTTGAGCACATTCAAATTCATTTTTTCTTCTTTTGAGGAATATCATCCGAGTTGTATGGACAATCTGTCAGTACTAACATGGGATAGTTGTGTCATTTCTCACTTGAGGACTTGTAAACAAGATTTAGAGCCAAAGGTGATTTAGTAGGGAACCGATAAAACAGGCTTACCAACAAGAGTATTTTTGTAGCTTTTCTTTCAATTCCTGTGCTGAAACAAAACAATTTGGAAACAAAGCCCTGAATAGGTATAAATTGACTCAATCCTTATGGAAGCCTTGTGATTGATAGATTAGCATTTATTATACTATTGACAATAGTTCTTGCAAAGCTAGCGCAGATAGCAGATGTTAGAGAAGAATTCTTCCTGTTGGTTTTGTTCACAAAGCAGAATACACAAAAGCTTCCTGTACAGCTAAACTTTGCCTTTATATGTTTATGGCTTGGAGGCACTCTACTACTATTCCTGCAAACAAAGCAAGTTTGTAAAGTACAGTACTAGACAGATATATAAATTGGATAGGAATCAGAAGCTTATTTTATATATGAGTAATTGAATCTCATAAGCAATACAATCTGCAATACAATTTTGCAATAAGAATTATTAAATTTCACATTCCTCCAGGCATGACTTCAAAACTAAGAGAATTCTTAAGAAAACAGTTTAAGAAAAACAAATTAATATATTAAAAAAGAACACTTTTTCTAAAAGACTGTTTCTGGAAATATTAATTATGGAATACTGTCATGGAGGATTTTGTGTAGGGCAGCTGCAAGAGCCAGGCCACACCACACTGACACATAATCTAAAATATATTTACTAAGTAACATGCGCAAAGTCAGTGGATAACAATTTCTATTCGAGATAAAAATCTATTTTTATTTCTGTTAATAGTATCACAGAATCTTTGAGGTTGGAAGGCATCTCTGGAGGTCACCTAGTCCAACCCCACTGCTCAGAGCAGGCTCAACTATGACCAATTTCTCAGGGTTGTGTTGAGTCAAGTTTTGAATATCTCTAAGGATAGACACTCCACAGCTTGCCTGGACAACGTGTTCCAAGGCTCAAACATCCACACAGTAAAAAATTTTTTTCTTAAGTTTAAATGGAATTTTCTGTATTTTTATTAGTGTCCATTGCCCCTTGGTCTCTCATTGAGCACCACTAAGAATAGCCTGGCTTCCATTTTTGGCTTCGCCTCATCAGATATTTGCATTCATTCACGAGATTCCCCCTGAGCTTTTTCCTTTTTGGACCAAGCAGTCCCAACTCTTCAGTCACTATGAAAGATGTTCCAGTCCCATGATCACCTTCATGACCTTTTGCTGGCCTTGTTCCAGTATGTCCATGTCTCTTCCACTGGGGAGCCCAGAACTGAACACAGCACTCTGATGGGGTCTCACCAGCAGTGAGAGGAAGAATCACTCCCCTGCGCCTGCTGTCTACACTGTTACTGAGAGACCCCAGGATGTTGTTGGCCTTCTTTATTGCAAGGGCACATTGTTGATGCATGTTCAACTTGTTGCCCATGAAGACCACTAGGGCCTTTTCTGAAAATCTGCTTTCCAGCTGGATGACCTCAGCATCTACTGGTACATCAGGTTATTCCTCCCAAGGTACAGGACTTTGTGTTTCTTCTGCTAATCTTTGTGAGTCTCCTTATGAGACTCTGTTCACCCACCTCACATTCATGTCAATCAAGTGCCAAGCCTCTCCTCTCCACTTGTGATCCGTGCCATGGACCAAGCAAAAAAGGACACTTGCTTCAATTATGTGATGCGTCCCAGTCCTGGATGGTGATCTGGCCCTTATGCCTGCTGGGTCCATCTTGGGCTCAGACTTCAGTATGGTATCAGATGTTGGATGAATATGTTACCCCATATAAGGCTACTGTCTTAATAGCTTCTTGCCTTTTTGAATTAGATTGCAGACATAAATTACTAATGGATTTATAAGTTAGGTAACTTCAGGGAGATCTCTCTTACTTTCACCTTATGTAAAGCCACTTTGCAATTTTTACCTGTGTGACTACCATCCTTTAGTCTCTGTCCCAATCAACAGAGAAGACTGTAAATTTGGCAACAGTTACACAGCAAAACTCATCCATGTTTCTCTGTTTTCCTGACACATACAGGAGTAATCTAGTTAGATACTGGCAGATGTAATCCAGGTCTCATTTGTTTGAGCTTTCAGAAAGGCTTCTTCCTGAAATAAATACAGAAAAAATAATTTAAATATTGTAATGCAGGGGGTTAAAGTTGTTGGGAAAAAAGATAAGTAGCAAGTCTTTTAGGGGTAAACTTTGCCCAAGCTTCAGACAAAGTTACAAGAAAGTGAGGACTCTCTTGTACCTACCGGTGAGAATGTTAGCATAAAAGAGAGGTCATTGTCAGAAACAGCTTGCTCTAGGGAAGGTCCTTCTTCTAATCATTAATGTAAACCACATTATTATAAATAGGAAAAAAAATATGTAAGTAGTGTGTCACCTGTCTCCAAGGAAACTAACTTTGAGTCTAACTCTTACATTCTTCTAAAACTTGTCTGATCTCATTCTATGATCATGCAGTTGGTGAAAATGTTACTGCTTTTTGAGCCCCCCATTTATGACCACTTACTTGAATTCTTAATTTAACGTCTCTTGTTAATCTAATTTAGGCTAGAGTTTAAAACTTCATGGACATTTTCATGTCTACCCTTCCTGTTGACCTTGACATCCCTTGCCAGGTTTAGTTCCAAGGAGGCCTTGGCTTTCTTCATATCGTCCTTGCATACTCTAACAACATTCTTGTAATCTTCCCAAGTGGTCAGTCCCTTCTTTCACATACTGTAAACTTCCTTCTTCCACTTGAGCTGTTTCAGAAGCTCCCTGCTCAGTCATGCTTCCCTTGCCCTGCTTCCCTTGACGGATTTCTTGCTTTTAGGGATGCACTGATCCTAAGCCTGGAAAAAGCGTTATTTGAATATCAACCAGCTCTCTTCAGCCCCCCTACCTTCCAGAGCCCTAACCCATGTGATTTCTCCTCGCAGTTTCTTGAAGAGGTCAAAGTTAGCCCTCCTGAAGTTCAACAAGGTTGCAATTCTACTTGTTGTTTTGTGTATACTAACCATGGTCCTCAACTCTGCCTTTTCATGATCACTACAGCCAAGGCTACCCCCAACCTTAATGTCCTCCACCAGTTCTTCTTTTTTTGTCAATACAAGGTCCAGTAGTACACTTCTCTGCTCCTCCACCACATGACTCAAAAAGTTATCATCAATACACTGGACTGTAATCCTGTAGAGTCCTATACAATCCTCCTGGACTGTAAATGCCTGTCTATGTAGCTTTCCCAGCAGATATCAGGGCAATTGAATTCCCCCATGAGAACCAAGGCCTGCGATTGTGAGCCTACTTTCAGCTGTCTGTAGAAGGCCTTATGAGCTTCCCCATCCTGATCCGATGGCTTGTAATAAACACCCACAACAGTGTCTCCCGTATTAACCTGCCCCTTAATCCTTACCCACGAGCTCTCAACTCTCTCTTCATCTGGCCCCAAGGAGTGCTGAATACCTTCCAGTTGCTCACTCACATAAAGAGCATCTCCACCACCTCACTTTGCAAATTAATAGAGATTTCCTGCATAGTTGAAGCACAGCAGTGAAAAGTTTTATGGACAAAAATGAGGAAAACTTAGGAAATGTAAAATATTAGAACACTTTCCCATTTACTAGTGAACTGTGGAAAGAACTCTGAAGTAAATCCTGCAATATTTTATTTTAAGGTTTGCATCAGTCCTGCATTTCAGAATGCTAATTCCTTTCACACTGACAACAAAGGCTCTTTCATTTTGAGCTTCGTTACAATTTTCAGTTTTAAGTGTCAGATTGATAAGTTGAGTGATGCATACAATAATTTATTAGTAGATGCATGTCTTTCTGACTGACAAGAAATGTACTTTTCTTGTAGTTTATACTTGTACTATTATAGTTTGTACATGTACTTTCCTGTAATGCTTTGATATATTTATGCATATAATCAAATTTGGTGAAATAAGAAACTAGCATGGACTAGACATCACCAAACTGTTAAATTTTACTCTAATCTGTAGTCACAACAAACACATTATTTATGAAATAATTTCTTATCTTTATTTTCCTTGCTTCTGGGAGAGATGGAGTGGATGGAAAAAAACTCCAACAACAGGAAGACATATAATCAACGATTGCTTTAAAAACATGTAGCTATAAAATGTGTATCCACTTCCTGAAAATAAATATTTTGGTTATTATTGGGTTTTATTTGCTTTGTACAATACCATGCCAAAATTCTGTTACTAATTTTGTGAAAAAAAAAAAAAAAACACACCAAAAAATGACGTTATCTGTGGTTCACACTAACATCTGGTGTTTATTTGGTAGCTGAAGAAACATGTATAAGTTACGTAAATTTCCAAAAAGGTCATATTAAAGTACTGTATTTACTGAATATATCATCAGTTAATACGAGATCCAGGATCACAAGCGTACCTATGTCTAAGGAGACCGTTGAAGATTGCCCAGGAACTAGGAACTCTGAAAATTCTACATTCATTACCTAGCAGGATGCACTGCGGTTTGCCCCATTCAGTGCTCATCAACTTTCTGCATGTAATTTTGACAATTCTGAGGAATGTAGAGGTAGGGAAGTTTCTACCTAATGGAAGCAAACCATATTTTGAAATAGCATTCTTATTTTTCATTGAGCACTACTATTAATATTAATTTATAAGGAAGTAGTTGAAAGGTGAATATTTAAGCCTTTGTAACTTGAATAAAAGCTAAAATGCTTAAACACTCTTAGAATGGGTGAAATTATTTGCTTTGTCAAAACAATTAACTTACTTCTAAATATGGGATTGGTTACAGAAGAAGAAAAAGAGACTTTTTTCACTAACTCATAAAATCATAGAATAGTTTATGTTGGAAGGGACCTTAAAGATCATCTAGTTCCAACCCCCCTATCATAAGAGGGCCCACTAGACCAAGTTACTCAAAGCCCTATCCAACCTGGCCTTGAACATCTCCAGGGATGGGGCATTCAGAACTACCCTGGGCAACCTGTTCCAGTGCCTCACCACCCTACAGTAAGGAATTCCTTCCTAATATCTAATCTAAATTTCCCCTCTTTCAGTTTAAAACCATTACCCCTTGTCCTGTTGCTACACTCCCTGATAAAGAGTCCATCCCCATCTCTCCTATAGGTGCCCTTTAGGTACTGGAAGGCTGCTATACGGTCTCCCCAGAGCCTTCTCATCTCCAGGCTGAACAACCCTAAGTCTCTCAGCCGGTCTTCATAGGAGAGGTGTTCCAGCCCTCTGATTATCTTCCTGGACCTCCTCTGGACCAGCTCCAAGTCCTTCTTATGTCGGGGGCCCCACAGTAGTAGTCCAGGTGGGATCTCATGAGAGTGGAGTAGAGGAGCAGAATCACCTCCCTCGACCTGCTGGCCACACTTCTTTTGATGCAGCCCAAGACACAGTTGGCTTTCTGGGAGACAAAAATCTTATTGAGTACCTCAGCCTTCTCCATATCCCAGGTAACCAGGTCTCCTGTTTCCTTCTGAAAAAGTCTTCCTTTTATCACTCACTTACCTGTAGAAGCTGTTCTTGTTGCCTTTGATGTCCCTGGCTAGATTTAATTCTATCAGGGCCTTTGCTTTCCTAATCTCATCTCTGGCTGCTTGGACAATTTCTCTGTATTCCTCCCAGGCCACCTGTCCTTGCTTCCATCCTCTTTTTATGTTTGAGTTTCTCCAGGAGCTCCTTGTTCATCCCTGCAGGCCTCTTGGTGTTTTTGCCTGACTTCGTCTTTATTTCTTCTTTTTTTTTTTTCTTCTGATATTATTTTGATGAAGTTCTGTCTCATTACTCATAAACCGATAATTGCACCCACTCAGCAGTACTGTAAAGTACTTAAAGCTCCCCTAAAATCTAAATAGAATTGTAAAATTTGCTTCATATGAGAATTGGATGTATTAACAGTCAATATAAAACAGAATGCTACAACTTTATTTAGATTTTAGGGTGGTTTTAAACTCTATAATGTCTTAAAGTTAAAAGCCCTCTAGGCTGTTTTCTGCTTTAGTCATCACCAGTTATGTTCCAGGTGACAAAATCCTACTGTATATCCCTTCACTTCTGCCTATGCGAACAATTCCCATGAAAGCGTCCTGTGCTAGAGTATGGCTCCTATGACACCAACTGTAACTCTCGTGTGCCTGAAAGCTTTCTTAGTAGTTTTTATACTGCTATGTTCTTGAGGGACCATCAAATATAAAACCTGTATCATAACCCTTGGGCAATGCTTTCTTATTCGTTATTTTGCCTCCCCTTGCCCGAATGACACACATGCCACTGTGCCACCCCAGGTATTTAGCTCAGTCTGACTTTCATCAATACCTGAAACACAAGTGACGAAAAAAGAGATTGGAAAAAGCAACATTTACTAAAGCAGGCCCAGGACCTGTGGGTTCTCAGCCCTCCTTGCTGCTCCCCAGGCTTAAAAACTCCTAAAATAACAATCTCTGGAAAATGCTAAATTACATGTAATTATTAAGCTATTTTTGCCTAAGAGCTACAGTAAAAGACTGCAGAAAATTGAAATATAGTGTATGATGAAGATTTCAGAACCATGCTTCAAGCTAGTGTATAACAGTTATGGACTGCAGAAAACAAGCTTGAATGTGAAATTCAAATAGTTCTGCTCTTCCGCCATGTGACTCCCCCATCACATTCCCAGTGTAACCCTAATTAGGCTACAACTGCTGTTGACGACTGACTGGTGGTTAAACTCAACAGCTAAACTCTGCTTTGTCTTATATTCAGAGTGGTCATGCTGAAATCAGAGCAAGTCAGTGAATATTTGATGTATTTAGAATCTTGAACATGTTCTCACTGTATTTTAACTACTCAGTCTGTATATTCATGCTGTGTGACTTTTCCCTTCACTGTGCCATGTTATATTTCTGCAATAATAAGTAGGAATCACTTATAAGGACACAGTTAATGGGTATTCTTAACCCTAGTTGAAACCAAATACAGGTTCAGGTAAAAATAGAGCATCACAACACAACTGGAGTGCTTAGCAAACTGTGATGGGAGTTGCAATTCAGAAAGGCTTATTCTTGTACACAATTCAAAATGGCAATTTTCTGATGGCTGTATCTCAGAAATAATTAGAGCCGTTATCATAAAATATAGCATGTAGCACCGCAGAAGGTCAGTTCCCACAAATGTTTAGTCAAATTTTGTTCAGATTTTTCAGTTTTGCAAAGAGGTCAAGGTACTGTGAGATTTATGTACTCGCTGAAATGTCATCATCCATTAATATGAATAAGGAACCATTTCCATTAGCGGGAAAAATAGAAAAAGCTGAAATCTGACTGACCTAACCAGTTTGCGTTTTTTGAGAAAGATTTTATCTATACATAAACAAAAGTATTATGGTATGATATCAAATTAGGCAGATAAACATCAGATGTTTATCATTAATTAAAATTTAATTTAGACTTAACACAAAAACATGAAGTTGACTGATAGACTCATGAACTGTTAAAAAAATATCTTTTGCAATTATTAATCAATTTTTTGGGTACAAACCAACTCCTGCTTCAGTCAATGGCAAAACTCCAGTCATTTGCATGGAGAACAGAGAAAGGGCAGGCTCCAAAGAGAATGGAAGGCTCAGAAAATTTTGCTGGCTAAAGAGGGATTAAACAACTGTGTGAAAAATCAAAATGCCAAAGGTAGGACTAACACAGTTACATAGCTATAACTCAGCTCCTTCAGTGTGGGCAGAAAAAAAAAAGAAAACAAAGTATATAACAAGATTATTTGTAGCCTCATTTACATGAATTATAAGTTTAGTATTGCTTAGTTGTATTTCAGCATGCAAACATGGCAGGTAGGCCCTTCCAGATTAGCAGCATGAGTACTAAGATGACTCCACAGCAGAATCAAACCAAATTGGCAACAGTAGGAACTGCAGATGGGGGTGATTTTACCTCTGGTTGGGAACTGTACTATGAATTCCTCTTGACAGCAGTTGACAAATAGAGGAGAATTAAGTGCTAGCATTCTTGAAATACAAAGCACTTGGAATGTCTGATGACACTGTGGACAACTGGCATGGTGTGGCCCACATCCTAGTTTCAGATCTCTGACAGCCTGTAACAGGATAGACACATCTAAATTCACTATGCAGAATGGTCTCCAGCCTCTGCTGACTTCTGTCTGTGCCCAAATTGAGTGAGAGAGAACTGGAAGAGATGAATCAAGACCCTGAGAAGGACTGTTTCAATAATATGAAAATATGTTGGTTTTCTTTTTTTCCCTGCCTTTTTCCTCTAAAATGAAAACAAAAATTATCACATCCCCAGGACTGTCAATAGCAAGTCAGTGAAAAATAAACTGCAAAGATAGCTGGAAAGGTTTTACTTTTTTTTTCATAGAGTCACGAAGAGCAATATAGCTCTGTATATAAGTTTTGCCATAGTCAGATTTCTTACAGAGAAGACCTTGTAAATAAGTTGAACCAGTCTTTCTTGATGCTACAGGCCCTTGTAGAAAGCTTTACCATTAATGTGTTGCAGTGTGGAAGAAAAATAATTTCATATTCCTATGTATTTATGAGCTTTATGAGCACTATAAGCCTTCTGAACTTCCTTAAATAATATGTTGAGTAACTTCATCTCTAGAAAACAGGTGTGACAATTCATAAATTTAAAGCGTCTTTTCTGTTAATTTTATAAGGAATTTCTCTATTAGTGTGAGTAAAGATTTTGAATGAAAGTACAATCAAATTCCCAAAAAAGACCATTCAAGAAAAAGTACGTAACACAGTAATAGACTGTATAATGTTGTGATAAACTCTGGCTGTTCTAATGATTGATTTCAGTATTTTTCAGGTTCCTTGTTCCATTATTTCCAAATGGAATTAATTTTACTGTGCTTGTTTCAGTGAAAACCACAAAAAACCACTCTGCAGGTAACACAACTAAAAGGAACACTAGTTCCCTTAAAATTATTCTATACCATCTTTAAATCAATATTTAGCTTTTCTTTTTTTAAATCAATATTTGACTTTTGGAAAACTGAGGAAAGGTCATATCATCTTTTTCTTCTCTTCATTTGAACTGTTTTACCTTGTCCTTTACCTCCTTTACTCCTACTTGCTGTAGAAAAACGTGAACTGAGCAATCCAATTTGCTTTCTGTAAGGTTCTTTTGATATTTTTTTTCTTTGTTGTTTCACTTTCAGTCCAATGAGGTCTCATGTTTTGAATTGTGCTACTTCTGACAAATACCGAATTCCTTTTCACTGTGAAAAAATTAAAGGTGCTTTCACAGAACTGAGTGTTCTTCATAACTCTTTAAGGGAAAGTGGAAAAGATAATGGCCACAACTTGTAAAAAATGGGGTCCTAAATTCTGATTCTAGAAGTTGCACTGCAATTCCCCAAATCATGGTCATTAAGTAATAAAATTAGAACATTTTGAGAAGTACCACCCTCAGAAAGGCAAGATAATTGTGTCTATTCCCATAATATTTCACTTTGTGGTTTTTAGAACATAAATGTTTTTAGAGAGTCTCAGCTGAAGGATGTTCACTTCCAGTTGATGAGATTTGAACTACATTTACAATTAGAAATTCTTAAACCAAGAGCTTGCAAGTGACTTGTTTTTTCAGCAGTGCTGAAAACCCAGCAGCTGCTCATAGCATACTGGGTCTACTTAAGGAATGAAGTGCTGTGCCCAGTGATTAAGACTGAAAGATTTTGACATTTTAAAATACAGTCTTTAAAACGGCTGTTTCATTAATAATTCTACATACTGATATACACTGATTTTTTTTATCAGTCTAGTGCACGCTACTTTAAATTTGAAAGATAAATGTAGACAAGTTTTATTGTTTCTGTAAAAAAGACAATACTAATACTTTTGCATTCTTATCAACTACACTGGCTAAAAGCTTCAATCCTCCAGCCGAGCCACTCAATCTGACAGTAGGAGCGATACTGAAGAGGCCCTTACCCTGCTATTTACCAAGATAATCTGATGTGCTGCAAAATACAGATTGAAAACACAAAAATCACATGACAGATCTGATGTTTTTAATGTGTTCAAAATAGAAAACAACAAAAGATCTGTTTTTTTGTGCCCTTGCAACAAATGAAAACAGTGTAATTTTTTCTGTGTTTTTCTTTTGCGGTGAACACTGTATTTCAAGCTTTAAGAAATTATTGTGAGAAGGAATAATTACCATATTTTAAAATAATGGCTTACATAACGTACACTAGCATTAACCATATACAGGCTTCAAAGAGGGACTTGATCATCCATTTAATAGCAACCACAATAATTAATGGATATGTTAAGATGCAAATTAGTTAAAAAATAAAACCAAAGAGTACTTTACACAAAATTTTATTTATTGTTTCATAAGGATTATCTGTGAGAAGTGCCAGATTGACAGTTCCAGTGGTTTAATTCCCTTACACTTGCCTACCTTTAAAATGAGAACATAGACATTGCAATTTTCTCTCGGCTCTAAACTGGAGGGATTTGCACAGTGAGAACATAATGGGTTTTGGATACTGATGGGTACATGCAGTTTTCTGTCTTTCCAGATAAAAAACTTCACCAATACAAGAGTTACCATGGTCAGGAACAGCAGCTATAATGTTTAGGATAGAAAAAAATAAGAATTGTAGTATTACTGTAGCTACCTATTAACTTATCTGCTTGTCACTTTATTTAATAGGGTAAATTGTGCTACTGCTATGTTCCTTAGCTGGGTCTCCACCATTTCAGGAGTATCACCAAAATTCTGCTTCAGACAACACCTCTTTTGAGATTTACCTTCTTCCTTACTAAAATATTCAATGTGTTTGTGAGATTTCAGGGAAGCAAAAATGTCTAGATTTAATCTGCTTTCACATGAAGTAGTGCTGTACCTTGTGAGCCACCATGCTCAAAATGCAGTTAAAAGTAACACCTTACACTACACTTCTTTATTTTGTGTTCCTGTGATCAGACATTTTTGTTAGAAAAAAATTTAGTGATTTTTTTTTTTCACTCAGCTGCCAGATAGTTTCACTATTTCTGTATTTTAAAATTAAGCCTGCTAAAATTCTTGTAACATGGTGTACTTGTTTTGAGAATGCCTACTTATTTTCCCTCTGACTATTATTAATTAATATTGTGGAGTTCCCTGATTAGTTCATTAACATAATAAATCAGTCAGCTAAACACAGAGAGAATATAAATGTGTGCATCTTTTTAGTCTGTGTTCTGTGCCAATTGCCCAGCAGAAAATTGCTTCATGATTTGCTTCATGACTGAGGTTGCTCATTGGAATTACAGTAGAATATATAGAGTATAAAAAATATAGAGAGTATAAAAGCAGTATTCAGTATCTACTGAACTGTAGTTTTCACTAGGTTTTCCTTAACTTCAGGAATGAAAAAAATCATTAGTGTAGGGCACTGTCAAGGGCAAAATGGTCTTTACTCAAGGAACTTAACTGAATTTTAATTTATTGCTGGTTACATGAACCTTTAATTGCTGATTAGGGTATTGAGATACCATGGGGACAATGAGTTAAACAAAAACCAAGGGAAAACCATTTTTCTCCTCCTTTGCCTGTCTCAACTTCTCTCCAGACATCTTCGCTCCCCCTTCCTGGTCCCATTCCCCTTGCTTTTGCCACACATTACATTCAGCCCCTTTAGAGAAAATGGACAGCACAGGAGGAGGGGAACAATGCACAGCAGTTCCTTCCTGCCATTCCTTGTTCCTTACTCTTTTTCTTCCCCCTGCTCTTCTCTTTTCCCTTATTTCTGCACTGGTGTGGGTGAAGCACAGGCTGCAGTCCCTTTAAGGGTGTACCTGCTCTGGCGTGGGTATCTCTTTAGTGTGTCCTCACATGCATCCTCACACCTCTCCTCCCTTCTTTGTGTGTCCTCACATGTCACTACTCCTGTATCTCTTCACATGTCTCCCTTTGTTCCTCTAGTGGCTACCACTGCTTCTTAAATGTTTTTTCAGAGATGCCAGGGGCTCTTCTGAGTGGTTCCAATTTTGTCGTCCGTTGCAGTGTCAGCTGAAACAGTCCATGGTCAGCACAGAGCAGTCCCTGACCTCCTCTGACCCAGGCCATACCTGCAGCTCCCTGCTATCAAAGTCATGCTGGCTATGCCCAGTAGAGGCAATGATTCTTGCTGTCACACATTTTCACTTCTTCCTCTATAAGTCCTACAAAAAAAAAGAAAAGCTTGAAATTTTTCTTACTTTTACTTTAAGTTCTGCTTCTACAGGTTTTCTGAGAACATGATCATTATGTCTATCTGTATTTCCACTTGCAATGAATGATCAGATCTTCTCTGAAGCTCTACGAATCTATACTGGACATCATTAAAGTGCAGCTTTATAATATCTGCTCTTATGAGAAAAATGAAGTCATTGTCATTATTCCAAAAAGCAAGAGGAAGATTCAGAGGGTAATTTATACAATATTGAGAAACCATTCTAAAAGATAGCTAGATCCTTTTCAATCATAGAATCATAGAATCATACAGGGTTGGAAGGGACCTCTCAAGATCATCTAGTCCAACCCCCCCGCTGGAGTGGGTCTACCTAGAGCAGGTTGCACAGGAACTTGTTCAGGTAGGTTTTGAATGTCTCCAGAGAAGGAGATTCCGCCACCTCTCTGGGCAGCCTGTTCCAGTGCTCTACCACTCACAGTAAAGTTCCTTCTCATGTTTAGGTGGAACTTCTTATACTCAAGTTTGTGGCCATTTCCTCTTGTCCTGTCACTGGGCACCACTGAGAAAAGACCAGCCCCATCCTCCTGACACCCTCCCTTAAAGTATTTGTAAGCATTGACCAAATCCCCCCTAAGTCTTCTCTTCTCAAGACTAAAAAGACCCAAGTCCCTCAGCTTTTCCTTGTAGGAGAGATGCTCCAGGCCCTTAATCAT
>JAOXNO010000013.1:142344172-142356376 GCA_028565335.1 Limnodromus scolopaceus
ATTTTAATTCCAAGGAGGCCTTGGCTTTCCTTGTTTCTTCCCTACATAGTCTAACAGCATCTCTGTAATCCTCCCAATCTAAAAGTCTTTTTTTATTGAGTTAATAAAGCAGGACGATTTTTAAAAAAATCTCTTGGAAGTACGGCACTTGACAGATAAAACTATGCTAATATCCTAATATAAACATATGCCTAGTTATGATATTATCATTTAAAATCACTTAATGTATAGAAAAGTGGATAGTCACAGTTGTCTAGGCACAATTCAGTGCAAAATTATTTCTGATATCATTATTCAGCATTTTTCAATGTTGGCGAACTTTAGTCAGATATTTCATAAAATAAAATTTTTTAAATTTGCCTCAAAATTTCCCTCAAATAAATTTGATAATTATTCCTTTTAATTACAATTTGAGTGGAACAGTTGCATAGGAACCTGCCCACGTAAGAGCAGAAAATACATTTCTTTACCTCAGTTTCCTAGGAAAATGGGGATAAAATATATTTTCCTTCTTTCTTTTTGATGTGTGCATACTCATACAGTAAAATGGCGATGAACAAATCTTTTTTCTTCATATTTCTTGTCACAATAGCATCTCAGCCTTATTTTTAAGCTTTTTGATGATATTATAATGCCAGCGAAGACAGCCTTGGAGTTACAGCTGTCTGAATGCTGAATGAATGAAGGCATTTATTATGTATTGGTTTTTAGCAATGTGTGACTAGTTGTTTTAAAGTGACACATTTCATTTCAACTTATTATTCAGTTGATAGTTCAAATATATCTATGAAAATTTCAAATGCCGCTATTAAGTCTGCTTAAATTTAATTTTAATATTTCTCACTGGAGTACTTATTTATGTATTTCTTTATTTGCTGGACTTCAAGAAGCAATTTTATTTCATCTCCTGGCACTCTTTTCTGTACTGGAAGACAAAAGCATATGTGTAACATCATGATAAAAAAGATAGGTAAAATAAAGCTCCACGTTTGTTTTCCTGAATCATACATGTGTCTCCAAATACCAAGTAGAGATATAAAGCACTGAAACACTCATACTGTGTTCACGTAGATATTATTTCACATTTTATACCAAAAAAAATAACTGATATTTGTAAATTGTATATAAACTATCAATTTATAGTTTAAATGGAATTTTAAATTTGTATGAAGTGAAACGGTAAAGGATTTTAGCAAAATACCACTAATTTTGATCAATGCTGCAGTAGTTTAACTTCTGCCAAGATTTAGTTGCTAAATACTTGTGTACACAGAAGTTACCTAACTTAATTATATTTAAAAATGAAATACACTAACATTTCATTAGACACTTCAATTAAGAGTAAGAATGTTTGTGTAGGAGATGATAGACCATCATACAGGTTGTTGGAGTTCAAGCTGATAGGCGACGTAAAGTAATTTATAAAGGTTTGTTTTAATACAGCTGGACCCTTCAAGACGCTTATTAACAAAAACAAAAAAACAAACACAAAAACCCCCACAACAAAAGAAATCTTATTCTGTGCCTTTCAATTACAAAAGCAACCAAGGATGTGACAAAGACATAAATAAGCATGGCAAGGTCACCATCGAAGTGAAAGAAGAAAACCTTTCAGAGGAAAGACTAAATAAATGCCCTTGGGGTTCTACCATCTCCTGAGTGCCAAAGAGTAGCCGAGCTGAGGACCAGTAGGAATAATTAAGACTAGATGCATAATCAGAAATGAAGGGAGAAGATATTTCCTCCCTAGTCTGTGACAGCTATGCCATATGCACAGGCAGACTCCTACTAACCAATAACATTTACTTTGGGTTTAGGAGTGCAGACTATTTTACTGTATCTTCTCCGATTTCTGCATCTCACATCCGCTTTACAATGATGGAGATATCTGTTGTTCAGCTACCTGCAGGTCATAGCTGACTGGCAAAAAGTTGTCAATTTAATCCCAACTATGTAACGCTGCCCAAAGACACTATGGGCAGTATTTGTCTAAGTATGCACAACCACTGTATTGCACAGCCTGTCTGTGCTGAACTTAAGGCTTTACCCACCTTTCCATGACTTGGAGCTTTCTCAAATGAAGAAACACATTTTTAGTAGAAGGTAAATTTGGACTTCAGAGGATAACTCCGCAAAACTAAAGTTCATTTTCATTTCAACATCCAGAGCATTTCCCTGGCTGTCTTCATCCTGAGGAGGGACTCATTTCACTTTGGGTAGCAGCACAGCAGAACAAAAGCAGTTTTGTAACCACAGTATCAGCATGACTGCGAGCAATAACACTGCAGAAAGTTTCCCCCCAACAATGGAGTTAGTAGCTCTTCAAAGAATCAAATTCGCCATGTAAATGAAATCTGATGCTTTCACCTTTGATGACTTTTACCCATTCTCTCATCATCAGGGCAAAACAGATTCTCTGCATGGGTGGCCCTGGACAAAATAATACATGGCACATGCATGAAAAGAAGTGGTAGGGGATGATTTATTCATCGAAACACAATAACTCACAGAAGAAAGAGGTAGGAGGGACTTAAATGCTGACAAATTTTGGACTCAACGAGGTGAACAAATCATGTTAGATCTCTCAGGGAGAAATTTATTTTGTGATTTATATTATCGTGAATACTTCAAGCGTTTTTAAGAATAAAATATTTTTAGGCTACTTACAACATTTCAGAATCTACACAAGATGGAATATATTAAACAGGCTTTTTTACTAAGGAGGATTTTCAAGAGTACCTTGTGCTCTCAGTACCTCAGCTATGCCGATTGAGAGAAAGTAATAGAAGCAGTGCATGAACAAAATGAGCTCTGTGTTAATAAAAGTATTTAGAAATGGCATTACTGTGTTCTTAATTATAATAGTGTCAGTACATTACATAAGCCCTTCACTCTATGGACTTAAATCTTATCCCGTATTGAAGCTAAAGGTATAAGTACAACATCAAAGTCATCTTGTGCTTGTTTTGGTTCTAATTTCACTCTTTTAGTCTTCTTCTAAAGACAGTAAGAATACAGATATTGTTCTCATTTGATACTTGAACAGCCCAAATCACACTTTCATCAGTGAATACAGTTGCACTTCCAGAAGGAGCCCTCAGTTTCATGTCAATAATTGAGCTCTGTATTTTTTTTTTTTTTCTCTTGAAGGGTTAAAACAGTAGTTAATGTGCTGACCTGGGAGTATCTGTGACCGGAGAAAGAATTTAGATGTGATTGACATGACATCCTGGATGCTATCAACTTAGTTTGGAAGTGTATGAGTGTATGAGTTAATGGATTCTGTAACACCGACCAAGTAAAATGCTCTCATTTCATCAGCCTGCTACAAAGTGAAACAGGTCGGTTTGGGAGAACAAAGAGTTCATGGCCTTTGAGGACTTGACACAGCAGTGTCACTGCACATTCAACTATCTTAGTTTCTTTCCTACAAAGAACTAGGGAAATCTTTGGCACATGAACAGAATAGTAGCTACCTGCGAAAATTAACAGTTGTTTTAAAGTATCAGCAGGGATTCAACCCAGAGTTAAAAAAAGAAGCCACTCACACTGAAAAAAACACTCTCTGCATTGAGTTATTAATAATATTTAGCCTGCGGTATCACAATCAATAAGTTGAAACTTGTCTGTAAATTCGGAAGGATGAGCAATTATGCTTCTCTGTCTGCAAAAGGCTTCACTGATCTGGTAGCAGTATTTACTAGCTTAAGAGATAAAAAGAATTACAAAGAACTAAACTAACAAAGAAATGGGAACAACTCCCCTTTGCAGCCTTCAGTTCTTTTGTTCTGAAGTGCAAATACTTTATTTTCATTCCCTCTGATGCTTCTCTTTGCATCTTGTTTACATTTTAGTGTTCTTGCCATCATCTTAGGGTTAAATGTCTTCTTGTCTGATCATGTTTCTATCCCTTCTCTCTCATGAAGCATATCAAGTCAGCTTTGTAATGCAGTTTGCTTCCTATTCTCCCAACAAGATCCATGTTTTTTTTTTTTTGTTTGCATAGCTCTCTCTGGCATAACAAATGCTTTTGCAGGTTAAGCTAAAAATTTCCTTTCATCTTATTTGGTTCCACCTTTAAGAAAAACTTCCATGGTGCTTTAGAACATTAATCAGTGATATTGGTAACATTATTTTTATCTATTGTAATTTAAGAAGAAAGTACCTCAGTTGTAAGCGCATTTGCCAAACAGTCTTCTTAATGTTACTATGTCAATTGCATTGCTGCTTCTTACTGTTTAGCCTTCTTACCACAACATATCCAAAAAGACTAGACTGAAGAACCATAGTCTAAAATACTACCTTTTCTTTTTGCAGGCCTTTTTGTGATGTAAAATTATGTATTAAAATAAAATATCAAGATCTTTTTATTTCCCATGCAATAGGTAAGAGAAGAAAGACGAGCTTGGAATGAAGGAATCAATATTTGTTTTACTTATGTGAGTATTTCCAATACAGTAGAAGTGTTATAGAATCAAGATTTAACCTTTAGTTATTATCTGAGCATTCAGCCTGGTTTGCTTCTGGACAATACAGTAAGTATGAAGTTGTAGAAATCCCCTCTCTAAATCAGAGTTTACTTAGAATCCTAAATTTTGCTTAAGCAGTTATTAGATACAGTTAATTGACCATATAAATGCATACGGATATGCCTTAGTATCCTTCTGTAGATTAGGCATAATAGCACTTCTATGTCTCAGAGAAAAGCTTTGAGATTAAATGTATTGGAACATGATCAAATATATGGTGTTGGTGAGAAATCTAAACATTTGTCAGCTGATGCACTGTAATTCTGATAGCTCATGTGTATTACAGGAATAATATGGAAAGTAGCACTAATCAACTAGTGGCTAGAGTTATTTCTAATACATACAGGAAGATTGTAAAGATGATGACTAGTTTAAAATGAATCTTTCAATCTGGTGATTCACACTGTAACAAAACTCTGTTATAATGACTGAAGTATCACAGTATCACAGATATAATCTTGTACTTTGGATGTAGTGAAAAGACTTTATAACATTAAACAATACTTCCTTGGATGAAAATGTCACTATTAGTACTTCCTGCTCATTAATCAAGAAATTTATGGCACGGATACAAATCTTCAAAAATGCATATATCTATAAACAGATGCAGAAACACATATATGTAAAATGCATGCACAAGTATATAATTATGCAACCAGCAATCTGCATATCTAATATTTGTAAAATTTTACCTTTAAAATCCGTTCTGCTGGTGCTTTTTAATACAGATCTCTTCTTTCTGTTATGTAAGTTTAAATGCACGTACTTGTGTATACATTCTATTTTGCACAGAGACATCTGGTCAATATTGTGCCCATCATCAAACATCATTAGGAAGATCTGCTGCTATAGGAGAAAACCAGATGATGCCACAATTTTGTCTCATTTTCCATCCACAGAAAATTCTGCTAATACTTTGGTATCTGATCTATCTTGTGATGGGTTAGTCCATTTCAACAAGTGTGTATATACATGTATAGAATATATCCCAAAATAATGAATACTATTTCGTAATACACATCTTAGCACCGATTGTTTACTTGTGTGTGTGCATGTATTTAAAATAACAACCAAGGGCCATTGAGAAGAGTCCTAAGAGCAGGAAAAAGGCATATCCTGAGGTCATTACCAGTCACACATTACAAAGATACTCATTTTTTAAAATAAAATACATTCTTTCCCAAATTTATATTGGAGAATGTTGTTATAGGCAGCAATGTCCCTCAAAACAGAAGAATATTTTTATTCTTTTTTTTAATAGCATGATTTTATACTGTGGGACCCCCAAGAAGCTTGCTTTTTGCATCATTTCCAAAACTGCAGCAGCTTTAAAAAGGCTAGACACAGTGTTTTCTCTAGAAATTTTAACTTTAGGGCAAAGTTAACTTTAGGGCAAAGTTAATTTTAACTTTTTTAAATTTAGGGCAAAGTAAATCAGACTTCTCTGATTCTCTAAAGAAATGGAAGTTCTTGCAAGTGAAGGCTTTTTTTTGAAACAACAGACATGCTAAGCCAGTCAAAGCATTCAGGTGTATTCCCTGCCCAGAGTCATTTAGCTGGGAAGGCTACGCCTGTTTTTTTTCAGGAGACAATGATGCTTAGAGTTTGGCCCAGCAAGGGCAAAATTCTGTATAAGCTGGATACAGTTCATAGATTCTTCACCTCCTCAGGATGTTTTACAATACAAGTAGTTTACATGAACCATATAAATCTCAGGGAAATGCCAGTTCTGTCTAATAGGATGAACACTCCTACTGGTCTAACATTTAGCTTAGCAGTATTAAATCTTACTATCCTGAGAAGGAAAATAAGCTCTTGAGCGGTACCAGATGGGCAGATGTGACACCGGAACCTCCAACCATGTGGAGAAGGGTAAAAGATGACAAACAAAATTAACATTCAGATGATCAACACCTGTTTTGTCAATGATGTCAAATTTCACCTTGTGCAGGGATCGTGCACCTTATTGTGTTCTCATAAACATTTGTGTATGAAGTGTAGTGTTAAACTCAACAGTTACATTGGAATAACAGTAACAGCCAGAAGAATAATTCAAAGTTAGTTATGTTTTGTGTAAGAACAGCTCCCATTTCTGTTGTGTTTGTGTTACAGCATCATGGGAGGAAAAAAAGCGCCTCTCAAAATATGTTTTCACCATGGAATGAAAAAAGGTGGAGAAATACCTAAGGGAGTGGAACTTTGAGCTGATAAATTCATGTGGTGATGTGAAATGCTGTAAAGACCTTGCTAGTGGGGAGCCTGTGGCAGGAGCACCACCTTCCCTCCCTCCTCCTTGTGGGTCTAATGGCACAGTACAGTGACATGGTGGCTCATTTGGTGGAAAGCTCATGAGCTGTCAGTCATGTATGCAAACTTCCCCCAGTCACATACCCCAGATACCACCTCAGCCAAAGAGCCTACCTTGGAGATCCCTCGACTGTTGAAACATATATGTGACCATGGTGAATAGATGACCACAGTTCAGTCTGATCAGGCCATAAAATGGTGCCCATGTTGGAGACCCTCATTTGACTGGTTCTCCTCAGAGCAGTGTGTCTGTAATCAGAAGCCTTCCCTTTGCATCGAAGACGTCATCCAATTCAACTTCCCCGGGATTGAATGTCCTCGCCTTTTAGGTTCACACCACAGGTGCAACCCCTTCAGGGGGTAAACAACCAAGTCAGCTCACCCTGGTTGCCACAGCAACAAGTATAAGCAAGAGTCTCTCTCACTTAAAAGAAAGTTGGCTCTGCTCCACCCCAAACCAGGATATGTAAAAAGTTTTCTCTGCCAAAGTGTTTGTAGTATAAGGTCCCTGATAAATTTTATCATTCTAACTTTTTGTGACACCATTAAACCTGATTTTTGGAATGTATTTTGTTGGTCTTACACTTCTACATCAGAGCCCAACAAATTATGGGTCTGGCTTCGTGGACCTGAACTGCACTGTGTGGCCCAAATCATTGCTAGCTTGGGATCTTTGTCATGGGCATTATTTCTGGAGGTAGACTTACTCCAAGGAAAGACTTTATGTCAGCCTCTCAGTATGGTTCAGTAGGATGTACAAAGAACACAACACAAACTACAGTAGTACACAATTAAGTAATACACATGGTGCATTTTTTGGTGCCCTGTTGTGCTTCCGTACTGCTTCTCCTCACCATCAAGTGTGCCATCCACATTTGCCATTTTAACTCTGAGAAGTAATTATTTCCTTCTATAATAGTTTCACTGACAGTAGTGAAGGGGCAGCATTTGGCCACCCACATTCAAAGCCAGCTCCCTCATAATGAGGGCTATTTGAGAAGCCTCAGCTGGCCTTGGACGTCTTCAAGAAAAGTCTGGAAGAAGTGTCAGTGGACTACCTGCCCTAAATGCCTCTGCTAAGAAGCCTCATCAGAGGGTTCCCTTCCTTCATGTGGGACCTGTTTTTAAGCTGAGGATTTTATGTACGGTCCTGGCCTGAGATATGTTGCAGCAGCCTTACAGCTATGCCCATGCCTGGCCATGTACATCCTTGATCCAGTCACGGATAGTAATTCACAGATTTGAGTTCCAGGTTTGACTTCAGACATGCCTCATCACAATGGACTCATCTGGTAATCTGATCTGATTACTGATCCTGACTACTGTTTCTAGACCTATCCTGACCCTGGCAACTTCCTAGGTGGACTTCAGGCCTGATCTATCACCAGGGACTTGTTGGGCTATTTGAATTCTTACTGAACTTGGTTACCATCACTAGAGTTGTTCTGCTTGCCTTGCTGGGATACTGTGGGACTGGGCACCTGCCTGTGATGCAACTGACTCTGCGTTCCCTGGTGTCACCCTTGGATCCTGCCTCCACTTGCTGCTTCCTGACAGATCTAATAGCAGTTTTCCATGGCCTAAAGACAGCAGTGCTTGGAGAAGATGGTATCAGATTCATCTTAGATGTTCACAGGGAAGTACACAAGGCAATAGACATAAGCTTTTTGAAATTCACACTGAATATAAGGAAAATTTCATAATCAGATTTGTTAAGCCCTGAAACAAGTTGTGGCAGACTTTCCATCCTTGGAAGTTTTCAAAACTCAGCTGGACAAGATCTTAAACAACCTAATCTAATTTTCCAGATAGTCAAGTTTTGAGTAGGGTTTTGTACTAGATGACTTCCAGAGAAGTCTCTAGATGACTTCAAAAATATTTCTTTTTTCTAGGATTACATGATAATATGTTCTTGAAGAGAGCAGAGAATAGCTTGGATATAGCTCTATGCTGAGGATGTTCTGCAATGGTAGCACAGATTACAGTTTTTGAGAAGTAACAATGATTAATTTGTAGAAGGTAGCATGAAGTATATTTTAAAATATATATATATGTCCAGTAAATCTTGTATACTCTTTCTTCTATATCTTGCTTCATGTCTTGGGAAAATTGTGGTGCCACTTATGATCTAATTATTCCTGGTCCCTTTTGGAAATCATGCTTTTAGCCCTTTTGCTCTTCTTCCAGTAGAGAGACCACAGCCGTGACGAGCTTTCTTATAGATCATGTGGCTACACAATTATCACCCACAATCTAGGTTATTATACTGAAGAAGGTCAAGTGTGCTATAGACCCACTAATTGTTAGTGGTGTAATTGTTAGTGGTAACTTTCCTTGTCTTCTGTCTCCTCTTTGAGTAAGGGTCAAGTTTTCTGAAGTAAGGGGATATAAATTGTATTCTCTTTATTAATTTGAAACTGAATAGTTATGAAGTCTTGTTCTAAGACAGCAATAGAGACCTAGGAAACAGAATTATTATAAAATAACCACAAGTGTGTCAACATAAGCCAATGAAGCAAACAAGAAGAACACCTGATAAATATTTATGTAACATTCACATTGACAAGAAACAAACTAGGGTGGAAAACCTGCATATTTTCTCTTCTTTGCAAATTAGCTTAATTTAGGTAATTGTGATTTCCATAATTTGCTACATTTCCAGGTTGTAACAGTAATTTTTTAAGGATGCTGACAGCAACTGGTAAAATATATCATTATTATGCAAACATGAATCTGTGTTTCCATATTAATAGCAAAATTTATCAAATTAAATGAGCCCTTTTTTGGATGATGGGTAATGAAGATCAGTGACATTATGTCTTCAGTAATGATTTTTCTCTAATTAATTTTCTCAGCATATTTCTGGCTGATATCAAAGCTCCTAGCAACAGTGGGTTTATGTAACCGGACTGATATCACTCCATATCCCACTAGACTTGCTTTGCAGTTAAATGTAATACTAGTCTGCCCTTGATCATCTAATTACGTGAGATATTTTCCCATTTTCTATGTTCAGTAAATCAAGCCTTTTTTGAAAATAATTTTTCTCTTAATAATATCATAGTCTAAACAAAGGTGAATTCCCTCAGGCCACTAATTTAATGTTAATCAAATTGTAATTAATTCTCATTTTTAGCAGTAATTTGCAATCATTTAATTAAACACAAAACAGAATTGCCAGCGCTGGTGATTACATAAGATGGGAACTGCACTAAATGGATTCTGTCTCCTTTTTGTTTTGAACAGGTTGTTTAGAACAAAAGCTATTTAAAACTCTGGTAAATACCAGAGATCTTTAGTGCTTATCATGATCTATTATTGAGTGCTTCTCACTTAATCTTGGTCCTGATATTTTGATTTTAGAAATAGGTGTAGTCTAAAATTCAGAGGATTTTTAAATGCTGCTGTTTGGGTGAAACAGTGGATGAAACAATTGTTTATTTGCAGGAGATACAGACCTTATTCTTGGCTTTGCAGTGCTCCCCTCTGTTGCCTTCAATAAGCCTCTTCATCAGTGTGTCTCGATTTCATTTTAATTTCCTTTAAGTGTTAGTATAAATGATAAACTCTCACTTTGTTAGGATGACTGTTTCCTGCTGTGAGGTTTTCTAATTAGTCCTAGTAGAAAATTCCTGAGTGGACATATTGGAAGAACACAAGTTATTAATTTACATCTGCAAAGTGTTCATGGTACATTTTGGTAAAATAGACTGTTGAATACATTTATGAGTATTAAACCAACATTATTTACAGATAGGCACAGAATTAAAAATGAATTTTGACACACACCACCATTCTAGGATAAATTCTAACAGTTCCTTAAGGTCTGTACTTCACTTTGCTGGGAGAAGGATGAAGAGGGGGCTTCTTCCTGCAAACTGCACAATCATATTTTTTTCTGTCACCTCTATGCCTTGCTGTTTCTTCACTGGTCTTCAACTCTACATCGCTCTTGAAATTTACTATATAAATGCAACATAATGGGTGTTCTACATCCATTGAATGCTTATTCTCCTTTTTCATTGCTATCACTGTATCTGATTTTACTGAGCTCCATACATTATAGCATATAATATATACTAACATATAATACCCCAAGGTTGTATTCTATAATGACCAGTAACAAAACAGACATACCACTTAATCTTGTGAGGGATTAACCTATTCAGAAGCTTCTCACAGATTAGGTAATCATATACCTAAACTATTAACAGATATACACATTCTAACATTATTTTTTATTAGAATCTGTGATACTTGAGACAGATGGAAGAATTGCATTGCTACTTAATATGGATTATGAAGGATGTGAGCAACACAGCTTGACTGGTGGCAGTGAACCCTGTTCTCCATGGTGCACGTGCTTGACTCTGATATGAACTATTGACCCACATTTAAATGCTAATTCATGAATGACACCTAAATATTAAAGTGTTAAGTTCCTCAGAGCAGACTTCTTTGAAATCTTTAAGGTTCAGCTTTCAAACTTGACCTCTGGTCATAAAGCCAGCAGGGATACAAAGCAGTTCTCCCTGGGAGTTTTCTGGAAAACAAGTGTATGGAGATAGGTCTAGACTACTGAACACAGTTCACACTGATTTACTGCTAGTAAATGGCAGCACTTGCTGAAAGTTAACATGGATTAATGTTAATGGATTTTCTTCCTATATTTTCAAACTGTAATTATACTAATAAACAATTAATAAAGTGGAAGAAAAAAGAAAAACGAAAAACCACACCACAAAAAACAAAACCCACACACCACTTTTTATGACGTCTCCAGGCAACTGTGGAGCTATCTTATATACCATCTTGAGATATCTGAACTAGACATCTAGTATTGTAAGTTTCTGCATTGCATTATCAATCATTTAACACATTCATCCTCCTTTCTGAAAGCAGTAAGCCATTTGAGTATATTACACGTAATGACAAAAGGCAGTGCACAGATTTCATTCATTTCATTCAATATTCAGTCCTGATTACATGTGAGTTATCTCTGACAGACAGTAGATACTCTTTTTTCAACTCTCTCTAACTTTAAAAATGTCCACAAATTCATAGAAGCATAGAATGGTTTAGGTTGGAAGGGACTTTAAAGATCACCTAGTTCCAACCCCCCTGTCATGGGCAGGGACACCTTCCACTAAAGGAGGTTGCTCAAAGCGCTATCCAGCCTGGCCTTGAACACTTCCAGGGATGGGGCATCCATGACTTCCCTGGGCAAACTGGTCCAGTGCCTCACCACCCTGACTATAAAGAATTTCTTTCTAGTATCTAATCTAAATCTTCCCTCTTCCAATTTAAAACCGTTGCCCCTTGTCCTGTCGCTACACTTCCTCGTAAAGAGTCCCTCTCCGGCTCTCCT
>JAOXNO010000013.1:142409955-142421006 GCA_028565335.1 Limnodromus scolopaceus
GCTTTGAGCAACCTGCTCTAGTGGGAGGTGTCCCTGCCCGTGGCAGGGGGGTTGGAACTCGATGATCTTTAAGGTCTCTTCCAACTCTGACGATTCTATGATTCTATGATTCTATGATTTTTACATTTTAAATTCTAGGGTCATGTAATTTCTTGAGCTTGTTTATTCATTCACCTGAATGCTAGATTTTTAATAAAGACAAAACTCAACCTTGTGGAAACCTTACTCCTTATAAAAGTATTTTGTATATAATATTTTCTTGCGTCCCTTAAAAATCTATGCCCTTGGTCCCCTGAGAAATGAAGTAGAAATTCATAAAATTTCACACCCATGGTGAGGATTATACCTGTTATGATATAGTATCTGAATGCTTACATTCAGTAAATAAAAACAGACAGATGAGCTGTCTTTAGATTCCATTGATGTCTCCATGACCTTCCCAAAATTTCTACATGTAAAAGCAGCAATTTGTTCTTTATAAAAGTTAGGATACATCTTGGATTTTTCCATCATCTTTACACATTCACTTTCTGCTTTACTGTGTGGTTGTGTTACCCTTGGGAGAAGAGGTAATGGGCACAAACTTGAACATAGGAAGTTCCATTTAAACATGAGGAGGATCTTCTTAACTTTGAGGGTGGCAGAGCACTGGAACAGGCTGCCCAGGGAGATGGTGGAGTCTCCTCCTCTGAAGACATTCAAAACCCGCCTGGACAAGTTCCTCTGC
This sequence comes from Limnodromus scolopaceus, assembly GCA_028565335.1. NCBI lineage: Eukaryota > Metazoa > Chordata > Aves > Charadriiformes > Scolopacidae > Limnodromus > Limnodromus scolopaceus. Next base: position 142,410,683 of record JAOXNO010000013.1, read on the forward strand.
AACCTGCTCTAGGTGGACCTACTTTGGCAGGGGGGTTGGACTAGATGATCGCTAGAGGTCCCTTCCAACCCCATACCATTCTGTGATTCTGTGTGATTCTGTTGTCTTCAACCAGGAAATAGTCCCTCCTTTATGAAGAGATTTCATATGTTAACAGTGTAACAATGGGGATTGTATTGCTTTACTTGCATCCTTTTCTTAATTTTCAGGTTCTTGAGCTACTCTCTATGTAAATGTTCTTAGCAGAAAAGCAATTATCCTAATATAGGAATGTAAGCATTTCATCTTGTTTGAGCTAACCTTTATTTGATAGTCCTAACTTCCTAACACTGAAGTAAACATGAGTATGCCATTAACAGTGTTCTTAACATACTCTAACAGCAAATGTAGATGCTACTGCTTTCCACTGGGTAAGTCAGCCTTAATTTTGATCATACATCCTGGTCTCAGAGTAGTAGCCTTACTTTTGTCTTTTCAGAGAGCTTCTGGATCAAAGAGAGTTCAACATCCTTGCAGATATGCAGTGTCAAAAGGAGAAGGTTGGTTGGCAATAACAAAAGTCGTTGATGGACAGGAAAGAGGCGGTAACGCAGGCTACAGCCTAGCAGGCTTGTAAAAACAGTAATGGCCGCAAAGCAGATTTCTTCTTAACATGCCGCACTGTGCTCACAGTCCAGCTCTGATAACCAGATTTTTTAGCCACATAATTAAGTTAGGTAAATAGGATATACCCCTCTGCATGAACTGCTTCCAGGTTTTCAAAATCTGTCATTATAAAAAAGGCCAAATACAAGTGATATAAATTTATGTCAGCAAAAATAGTCACGTGGTTTTCTACATCCACCACTGAGAAAAACAGCTGGCTTCACAAATATTTATTGACAAATACATTTGAATATGGAAACTATTAATAAAAATATTTTCTTTTATTTGCAAAAAATCTGATAAAGGCAAACTTCACAACAATAACTTCAGTTTGATTGTGCCAATAGAGATATGTATTATATACAATGTACTTGTACATTTGAAAGGTACAAATTTAGTTCTAAACATTTAATAATTTGATGGAACACAGAACTTTGCTAATGCCAATGTGAACTATAATTCAACCTTAGATTAAGTAGTCGTAGTTTCCACTTTTCAAAAAACACTCCAAATTGTGCTATTATGACTTTTAGAAAGCAAAAATTTTGAGTGCATAGTTTGTTCCTCAGGATATCACTGGCAGAAGTCAGCACGTGTCATCTCAAACTGTTCAACAGTTATGCAGCAAAAAATTGCTTAAACAACATCTAGGACAATCTTAGTAAGTGTAGCTATTGCAAGCTCTATGCCATTGCCAATATTTTACTTAAAAAAACTAAAAAGAATGTTCCTTTTTACTTCGAAAACTGAAACTAAAGAGTTCTTAGCCAATCTCTTGCTGCACTACTGGCAGACAGTGGCTTGGCATATTAAGTAAGGTATGTGTGTGCATTCTGAGGTTGTGCAGGCCAAACTATCTGTAATTAATGTTGCTTTGTCATATCCTCAGTGCCATCATCCATTTATCAGTCTTTCTCCATCTGTTCTTCCTGTCATATTCCTAAACTGTCAACAATTTTTTACAGACTGCTTTTGTTCTAATAAGTGAAATATGTCTAACATGATAATGCATCTGGATGTGGTTGCAGTAAAATAGATAAAAATATAATAATGGATAGCTCTGGTCTTTAATCACCTTGGAAGGCTCCATTGATTTCTTATGTAATGTAATTAAGCATTAGTTAGATCCCAAGGCTACCAAGGCAAATTTGTGATATTTGTGTTTAAAGTGTTATATTATTTCTGTCCAATTTATTTTTAATCCCTTATCCCTTTGCACATCAGATACTAAAAATCAAAACTGATTGAAAAATTTGTTTGTTTGGGTTTTTTTGGCTGTTTTTGATTTTGGTTTTGTATTTACCCAAGGGGGTAATGTCAAGAATGTTTATGAAGACTGGATAACAGTGCAGTAGGATTGCTAAGGAAATCTGGCTAAGCACTATTCTAAGAGTTTTCCTTCAATATATGGATAGTCCAACACATTTTTGGTGAAAAAAAAATAATCACACTTTCTTTCCTTTGTGCATGGATGTTGGAACTCCCAGGATGATGCCCTAGAAATAAATAGGCTGCAGGCTTGTTGTTTTGGTTTCTTTTTGTTGTTGGGTGGTCCTTTAAATTGGCAGAAATAGACCTAATGAAATTTTATAGTTCAGCAAAAAAAAGGGTTTTAACATGGAGGTAATAAATCATTGTATAACTGATCTAGTGCTATCATGTATTCTCATCAATTTCGAGCTTTTAAGTCAAGGTTAGGCATCATTCCAAAGGGCATGTTATTGCAAACCAAAAGTAAAATTTCTTACTTAAGGTTCTTTCATTTGCATTATGAATCACATTAAAAGTAGAGATCAAAATTGGCCTCCTGGTGTTAAAAGCTACTTATCTAAAAATATACATACATGGATTAATTTCTAGGCCGTATGCAGCTGTCAAAATCTGCATATTGTTTGAGATACTTGCAATACCTGCATGGACTCTAACTTGTGGTCCAAACATAGCATGAGCTCCTTCATCTTTTATCTACCAGCTTTGTGAGGATGTTTTGCACACCATCAGGCAGCATAAATACGTTTTTTACCACAAAAACATATGTTTATGGACCTGAAATTCTGTCTGTCAGACTCTGAATCATGATAGCAAGTTGTTCAAGGTCATTCTTGGACATTCAAGGACTTTGAAAGGTCCTGGAGAGCAGACAAGGTGCCCAGGGACTGGAAGAAAGCCCATGTCATTCCAGTCTTCAAAAAGGGCAAGAAGGAGGACCTGGAAAACTACAGGCTGGTCAGCCTCACCTCCATCCCTGGAAAGATGATGGAAGACCTCATTCTGGGCATCATCTCAAACCATATTGGGGAAAAGAAAGCTATCAGAAGTAGTCAATATGGATTCACCAGGGGAGGTCATGTCTGACGAACCTGATAGTGTTCTATGATGGCATGACTGGTTGGATAGATGAGGGTGGTGGATGTTGTCTACCTTGACTTCAGCAAGGCTTTTGACACCATCTCCCACAGCATCCTCATAGCTAAACTTAGGAAGTGTGGGTTTGATGAATGGACAGAGAGGTGGATTGAAAACTGGCTGAAAGACAGAGCTCAGAGGGTTGTGATTAGGGGCACAGAATCCAGCTGGAAGTGTGTAACAAGTGGTGTTCCCCAGGGGTCAGTACTGGGTCCAGTCTTCTTCAATATTTTCATCAATGACCTGGATGAAGGGATGGAATGTACCCTCAGCAAGTTTGCTGACGATATAAAACTGTGAGGGGTAGCTGACACCCCAGAAGGCTGTGCCGCCATACAGCGAGACCTGGACAGGCTGGAGAGTTGGGCCGAGAGAAACCTAATGAAATTCAACAAGGGCAAGCGTAGGGTGCTGCACGTGGGGAGAAATAACCCCCTGCACCAGTACAGGTTTGGGGCTGACCTGCTGGAGAGCAGCTCTGTGGAAAAAGACCTGGGAGTCCTGGTGGACAACAGGATGACCATGAGCCAGCAATGTGCCCTTGTGGCCAAGAAGGCCAATGGCACCCTGTGGTGCATCAGGAAGGGTGTGATCAGCAGGTCACGGGAGGTTTTCCTGCCCCTCTACTCTGCCCTGGTGAGGCCCACTCGGAGTACTATGTCCAATTCTGGGCTCCCTGGTTCAAGAAGGACAGGCAACTGCTGGAGAGGGTACAGCAGAGGACCACAAAGATGATTAGGAGCCTGGAGCACCTCTCATGAAAAAAGGCTGAGGGACTTGGGTCTTTTTAGTCTGGAGAAGAGAAGGCTGAGGGGGGATCTGATCAATGCCTATAAATATTTAAAGGGAGGGTGTCAAGAGGATGGGGCCATTCTTTTTTCAGTGGTGCCCAGTGACGGGACAAGAGGAAATGGGCACAAACGAGTATAAAAAGTTCCACCTAAACATGAGGAGGAACTTCTTTACTTTGAGGGTGGTTGAGCACTGGAATAGGCTTCCCAGAGAGGTAGTGGTGTCTCCTTCTCTGGAGACATTCAAAACCCTCCTGGACAAGTTCCTGTGCAACCTGCTCTTTGGTGTACCTGCTTTGGCAGGGGGTTTGGACTAGATGATCTTGAGAGGTCCCTTCCAACCCCATGTGATTCTATGATTCTGTGATTCTGTGATTCACAGTTCTCATGCTATCTACAAAGGTAGGCAGTAACCTAGGTGAACTAAATCAAAATGAAAAGGTTCTTCTGTTTTTGAAAGTTTGTCCTTGTGAAGTTTGTTTCCTATAATTTTCCAGTAACATGTAGTTTCTCAAACTGTTGTAACAACCCCAAGACCCGGAGCTTTCGTGTAATAACATGAAAACTGTTCCACATGCTGTTGGAGATGTATTGACTTTATTTCAACATGCCTCAGCCTGCATATAAGCCGTAGGTACCTATAGATGAGATTATAACTGTTAGCTCAACTCCAGAGCAGGAACAAGAACCCTGCTAAAGGCATTCTCCATTAGCTTATGTTACAGATCGCTCCTGCTTATTCATATTCAGGGTGTGTGGTATCACAGCTATATCCTTAAGCAAAGGGAAGATGCCGTGGAGCATTTTAGTGTCCATGCTTACTGGATAGAATCATACAATCATACTCCAACTATGGTGTCATAAGAAAATTCTGTGCACTGGAAAAAAGAAAAAAGAGAGCGATTTTTATGGTTTATTTGGGGTTTTATTACAAAAATGGTTTCTGTGAAACTATTCAAGCTTTTGCAAGAAATCAACAGTAACTGGAACATATTGCAAGAAGATTCAATGGAAGAGAAACTTTGTAGTGGTTGCTGTAGTTTACCTGTAACCAAGTGGTTGCTGTAGTTCACCGGCCCTTGGAATGACAGGAAATGCAGTATAAGCCTGCTACAGGCTCAGACAACAATTTGGTTTATATATAAGTACAGGGGCAATTGTACTGAATGATGAGGTTAAAGATTTCTGGGTTTTTTTAGAGTAGTAGCCATAAAAGCATTATCTGTGTCTGGCGCACCTCATGAAGGTGACAGAAATAATGAGTACAAAACTTTGAATGGATAAAAATAATGTTTAAAGAGTATTGTATGTAAAAGAAATACAGGAATTTGTCAGAGACTTAAAACTGAAAACCCAGTCCTGTTAATACAACCTGCTAAAATATCTAATTACACAGTAGACCCTTTCAGGGCATAATAACAGAAAATTGTATAAACACTTAACGAGAGATGGAACTGACATTAACCAAAGCAACATATACATGCATGCTAAGCAGCTGAAAACTAGAAATCCAAGACACAAGGCCACAGGTAAATCAAAATAGGCCAAATTCATTTAAATTGAAAGACAGAGATGGACAAAGGTAATTAGCCAAAACAATGGAAATATTCGGTTGGGGTTTTTTTGTTGTTTTGGTTTTGCTTTGTTTTGTTTTGTTTTGTTTTGTTTTGTTTTGTTTTTAAATATGCACAAATGAGTAAAAATAAATACTTTTTGCCAAGGTGTTCAGAGAAAACAGAAAAATATGTGTTTAAGTTCCAGAAAGGAGTTTTTCAATTAAAAAAACAGAGAATTGAGGGAAGATAAAATTTTAATCCATTCAATATAAATATCATACTTGTCAGATAAGTGAAATACAGTGGAGGAGAAACAAACATGAGAACTGTATCTAGGATGTGCAAGAAGCATTTTCCAATAGAGGAATACTAAAAATGTTAAAGGGAGGGTCAGATCTAATATTTAGAGACTGTTTTATGCTATAGCTTTGTGTGTATGCATATATATATGTATAAAGCTGGTTTACAGATTGACTGAGCATGGGGCTTGCAGATCTGAACTAGAATTGGTTTGGTATTTTTATCACAGCCAAAGGAGCATCCAAATCATTTGACAGTGTGTTAAACAGCATCATTGGAGAGGGAGAGATATTATATGTGTGTGTGTGTGTGTATAATGCCATAGCACTGTCTGTCTCTGAGCCAGGGCAAAGAGTATTAGGGCAGTAGAATCAGTCACTAGTGGTAAGAAGTCCCATAAGTATTTCTACACATTTCTTTTCAACAAATAGATAGTTTAGACTGAATATTGGTCTGAATTCAATGCTTACCTGTCAGTCAGTGTACAGTCTGTACACACCAAATGCACTAGATCTCCTGCGGTCTTCTGTGAAAGGGAGTGAATTCACTTAAGAATTACAAAGATTTAGGCATTGACAGCTCAGTCTGAGACTTTTGCTCCTCAAGGATCTAACAAATATGGACGGCACGTGATCTGAATCATCTCTTGAGCTTAGGTACCGAAATTCTTCCTAACCTTAACTCGATCTGCCAGCACAATTTGAATTGATTCCATTGTTTCCAAAGAGTTGATGAACTGCAAGAGACATACCTTCCAAGCAGTAAAAAACAGCAACAATATTAATGGAGAACACAATGTTAGACAGATAACATCCAGAAAAACTATGCTTTCTTTCCTTGTAAAGCATTTATGAAATAAATCAAATCAGACAGAATATACATAGAAGTGAAGAGGTGAGTTTGACTAGTGAGGGCATTAATCAGACAAAGAGATTGCTCATATTATCCCCATTCTTTTCCTTTAGTGTCCTTTCTAATCAGGCACAGATAGGAGTACTGGGGAACAGGAATACATATAGGAAAATACAGAAAGTAAGTATTATGACAATGTTAATGTAATTTTACTGATGGCTGTTTGTGCTGATGCTATTAAGTCATACAACAAGGAAATAATCTATTCTAAAGCCTTTTTACTAGGGTAAAGGCTTAAGCTCTGTTTTTGCAGGTGCTGTCATGTTGCATTTAGCACTGATTTTCACCTAGCTAATCCAAAGCTATATAAAATATTTTGTGACACATGAGAAGGTAACTGTAGTTAGTTTTTAGGGCCCATCAAACATAATGGAAAACAGCTAACAGCTATGGTTTTCGGTTTTGTTGTAGATAACAACAGTTATAGTTTGTCCCTATGTCTACCTATCATCTTCTCTTTGAATAGAAGAAATGAGGCAAGAGAAAGATTGTTACAGTCAGATTGTTTTGGTGAACATGTAAATCATTCTGACAGATTCTTTACATTATTCATTCTACCACAGTAAGGAAAGGCAGAAAAGGCTCATGTGTAGAGAACAGCAATCAACTTTACTTTTCAAAGAGAAGATGCTGTCAGTGTTATGCTGTATACAACTAGTGCCACTTACATCTGGGCAATTGTTTGTTACTCTGCAGTTTTCCTAAACTGTTCATGAAATACTAAGAAGCCCAGCTGTTTTATGGAAGAAATGTAATTACCTTGAATATAGGTTCCCCATGAGGTATTTTGTCTTCCATAGTAAACAGAAAAGTAGCATCACCTCTCACAGAGACACAGGAAGCACTGGATATGTTAAAAAATCCTGTTAGAGTAAAGAAAAAGTAGCTTAATTTCAATTTGATTTGTACTTCAGATGGTTATGTCTATAGTACCATGTTAACTCGGGGCTTTATTTTGGACTCCAATCCACACAACCACCATGTCAACTCAAATGACTTCAGAGCTTCAGTTCATTTACTAAATGGAGATCTTATCACCTGAAACTTGAGGATACAAATGAGGAATCAAAACTAGCAGAAATACAGCCGCTAGAACAGGCTCAATCTACCATGAGCTTGCCTGTACTACAGTACAGGTTCACCTCCACAAACAAGCTCCACTTCTACAGTCCTGTGTTCTCATCAGCAGAAAAACATTGTACAGGAATGCAAGAAGAGCCTATTCTGAGTGGGAGCAAAGACATAAGAAACAGTCAGAAAAGTATGTTCGTTTTGCCAAAATGTGATGTGAATGCAACAGCAGTGAACCACAAGTGAACCAAGGCAGATGATTTCAATAAAAAAGCTCAAGTCCTAGGGAGCAGCAAATTGTAACCTACTTTCAGGAATTTTTACTAGCAGCAGTATGGGCTTGTTAGCAGAATATAGGCTTGTTGGCAGAGTCCAGAAAAGCCTTCTGTGTCAGCAACTGCGTAGTAATAGATTATTTCTGTTTTCAAGAGTTTACCAATTGTCCTGGTTTCAGCTGGGATAGAGTTAATTTTCTTTCTAGTGATTGCTGTGTTTCAAGATTTAGTATGAAAGGTACGTCAATGATGCATATTCTTCTATTTGTTGCTAGGTGACGTTTATACCATTCAAGGACTTTTTCAGCTTCCCATAGAAAGTGAGATGGAGCATAGACAGAACAATGGAATGGCTGTTGGAATACTTGATACCATAGACATTATGCGTGGTATATAAATAGGGGTTGTCTGGGGCTTGAGAATCCACGATCTCTGCTCAGGTTGAGCTGAGTAAACAATTCACCAGATGGTGAGAACGACTCATGTCTTGTATATTCTTTTAACTTAATAATTATTATTATTGTTATTTTCCTTTTCTTTTATTGTTTTATTAATCTAACTTTATCTCAATCCATGAGTTTTTGGTATTTTTTCCCTTTTCCCTCCTTTTCCTGACTCTTCTCCCTACCCTTCTTGGGAGGAAGGGGAGTCAGCAAGTGGCTGTATGGTCCTAGTTGCTGGCTGGGATTAAACCATGACACTGATTCAATAGATAATAGAAGGATGAAGAGAAAGATTGGCATGTAAAGGCTTGGAAAGATTTATACTAATGGTCTCTTGGTTTTGCAAGCTGTGTAGATAATAGAATGTAATCCATTACTATCTTCAATTTTTCTCTTCTGGGGATGGAGATTCAGGCGAACACAGCTCAGGTTGCCTTTGTGCTGAGTATTAAAGAAGCTCTCTGGGATTCTCCTTACCTTTCTTTCACTTTTACTTTTCTTGTTGAGGCTGCTACAGCTTCGGGACGTGAACTGTTTATTAAAAGGCAGAAAGAAAAATAGCGATCCTTCTCCCACCTTTACTTTCTTTCTAGTATGAAAGATAGGTAGTCTCTTTTAGCTCTTCAATTGTATGTGTTAAAAGATGAAATTACTAAAAGAAAGACAAAAATATACCAGTTATACTCTTGGTTCTACAATAAATTATTCCAGGATCATTCTTACCTCTGGTGCCCAGCTAATATAAACTCCCGGGAACAGAAGGATGTAAAGTGACCTTTGCTATATTCCTCTCTGTTGTCTTTCCTCCAGACGAGTACGAAGGATTTGAAGAATTTGACCTTAGCACAGTTTTCTTGTCTTGGAAATTCTTGTGCTTTCTTCCTGTTGTATAATATCAAAATGTCAATTTTAGTTCAGTATTTTTTTATTGTTTTAACTTCCAAAGATAAAGAATGACCAGGTCCAGAGAGCTAAAGATTAGGGTTAAAATTTGTGTCACTATTCAAAAATAAGAAATTGCTTAGTCATTAATAGAATGGCAAGTTCAAATGACACAACTATTTCAGAAATTATCCATATTTTATTTCTTGATTTTAAATTTCCTGTTCTGCATGATCTGGACTTCTGTGAATTGACCGTATTTCTTGGTGTAGTGGATCCAGTTAAAGTTTTCATGGATGAGAAGTCACATAACTTCTGAGCATAAAATGTTCTTATGCATAAAGTGATCATAGGCAGTGGGACAGAAACTGAACTTCAGCTCACTAAAAGAAATTTTAAGAACTGTCATTAAATGTAGGTCTGTATCTTACTACAGATAAAAGTTTGTGTTTTGCTTCATTGGGGATATTAAACTGGAATGGGGGGTGGGGGTGAGTAGGGTGGTAGGGAACATATTTAAACAGCATCTAATCTTAAATGGAAGAACAAGCCCGCAATGCTTTGCTCTTTTCACGTGAAGTTATGATAACCCTTATGGAGTTCAAAGCACTCTTTAAAATGATTAGCTTGCTTATTCTGGGAATGATTTTATGCACATTACTTTATTTGTTTCTGATGGTATGGATGTGTAGCTTTGTAGGGCTACAAGCACAGCACCTTAGTCCATGCCCAGCAGTGGCAATGCTTTCACTTCTCCCACTTCCATTCTCCCAGGAGTAAGCTAGGGGTGGGCAAGAGGTTGGGAGTTGACATAGACAAGACAGCTGACCCAAACTGACCAACGGGGTATTCACAGAAACACAGAATCACCTAGGTTGGAAGGGACCTTTTGAGAACATCTAGTCCAATCAATGAAAAAAAAAAAAAAAAAACCAAAACACAAAAACACACCACCCCACACACCCTACACCACACCCAACCCAACACCAACCCAACACTAATCCATATCCCCGAGCACCATGTCAACTCGTCTCTTGAATACC
>JAOXNO010000013.1:142440199-142457656 GCA_028565335.1 Limnodromus scolopaceus
TGCCGGTTCATATTCAGCTGGCTGTCTACTGATACCCCCAGGTCCTTTTCCACCAGCAGCTTTCCAGCCACTCTTCCTCTGTAGAGTCCTTGAAAGGTCAAGACAACAGATAGAGCTTTGGCTACTCAGCCATCGTCAGTAAAAATATGCAGATGTGAAGCCGGGCAAAATGGGGCTTAGAGGTAACAAAGATAACATCTGTAAAAGACACAGAATTTAGTTAATTTGGATGTAATGTGGAGCCGCAAGACCAATGAAGGAAGAGTAAAGGTATAAAAATGTATTAGCAAACAGGACTGCAAGTATATCATGTCCAAAGAAAAAAGAAAACTTCACTGTGAACATCATATTCCTCCCAGTAACGGACTCTGGATGCTCACTGTAACACCCTCATCACCACTACAGTGAAATCATTGACCCAGACAAACAATAGAAAGGTGACACCGACACTGTGAAAAAGGGACAAAAGATAAGTGTGTGCTACAATTTTTATTGTATCATTATTACTGAGGTTTTTTCTGTATAGAATTATTCTATTTAGATTTTTACTCTTTCTTTTTCTGCAATTAGATCTAGACTAATAATGATTCTTGAATTAGACTACTAAGATTTCATTTACACTTATTATAAATCCTTGGCTTTTCACCTATCTGTCTGTTCTATCTATCTCTCTATCTGTTTTGGGTCAACCTTAGCTGTCTGCTAGGTTCCCATCAAGCTGCTCTCTCAGTCCTCCTCCTCTGCAGGACAGGGAGAAAATACAATGAAAAGGCTCATGGGTCGAGATAAAGACAGGGAGATCACAGCCTCGACTTAGGGAAATTAGTTTAACATTGTCAACAACAGAGTAGAACAGTGGGAAAAAAAAGAAAAAAAAAAAAAACAAAACAAAAAAAACCAAACCTAAAAGGACCTTCAGTGTATACCTCGTCTTCTCAGGATCAACTTCACTCATGACTCTTCTACTCCTTCCTCCCTTGATGGAACAGGGGGACAGGGAATGGGGGTTATGGTCAGTTTATAGCACTTCATCTCTGCTGCTCCTTCCTCCTCAAGCTGTTCCCCAACTCCAGCGTCAGGTCTCTGCCATGGGATACAGTCCCTCATGAACTTCCCCAACACAGATCCTTCCAACAGGCTGCAGGTCTTCGTGAACTGCTCTGGCATGGATTCTTTCCATGGGTTGTAGTCCTTAAGGAATGCTGTTCCAGCATGGGTCCCCCCACAAGCCAAAGATTCTGCCAGAAAACCTGCTCCTGCATGGGCTCCTCTCCACAGGTGGCAGCTTCCTTCAGGACATGTCCTTTTACTGTGGTGTGGGAGTTCTCCACTGACTGGAGTCTGGATATCTGCACTGACTTTTATCCTCCTGGTCTTTTTTCACAGAAGCCACCCCTGCAGACTCCAAGCTACCAAAAACTTAGTCCTTAAATCCAATACATATATGCATTTTTATAGGAGCAAACCTTGCTCTGTCTTTTTGAGTGAATCTTAGAATTGTCTTTTTTGTTTTATTTGTCTTGTTTTCTTTTGGGTTTTTTTGTGGTTTATTTTTTTTCCTTACCTAATGTCTGATCTTATAGAATCATAGAATGGTTAGAGTTGGAAGGGACCTTGAAGATCGTCGAGTTCCAACCACCCTGCCATGGGCAAGGACACCTCCCACTATACCAGGTTGTTCAAATCCCCATCCAGAAAGGCCTTGAACACTTCTAGGGATGGGACATCCACAGCTCCCCTGGGCAACCTGTTCCAGTGTCTTAACACTCTCATAGTAAAGAATTTCTTCCAAGTATCTAATCTCAATCTCCCCTCTTTCAGTTTAAAACCATTACTCCTTGTCCTGTGACTATACTCCCTGATAAAGAGTCCCTCCCCATCTCTTCTGCACACCCCCTTTAGGTACTGGAAGGCTGCTATAAGGTCTCACTGGAGCCTTCTCTTCTCCAGGCTGAACACCACCAACTCTCTCAGCCTGCCCTCATAGGAGAGGTGCTCCATCCCTCTCTGATCATCTTTGTGACCTTCTGCTGGACCCATTCCAACAGGTTCATGTCCTTCCTGTGTTGAGGACTCCGAAGCTAGACACAGTACTCCAAGTGGGGTCTCATGAGAGCGGAGTAGAGAGGCAGAGTCCCCTCCCTGGCCTGTTGGCCATGCCTCTTTTGATACAGCCCAGGACGGAGTTGGCTTTCTGGGCTGCCAGCACATTGTTGCCTCATGTTGAGCATCTCATCCACCAGCATCCCCAATTCCTTCTCCTCAGGGCTGCTTTCCACCCATTCTCTGCCCAACCTTATTTGTGCTTGGGATTGCCATGACCCAGGTGCAGGACTTTGCACTTAGCTAGGTTGAACTTCATGAGGTTTGCACAGGCCCACCTCTGAAGCCTTTCCAGGTCTCTCAGGACAACATCACAGTGGCATGAATTACTTAGCTGAAGTTTTCATAAGAAAGCAGCTGGTTTTTACCCTTTCTTAAATATGTTATCACAAAGACGCAACCAGCATCACTGATGGGCTCAGCTTTGGCCAGCAGTGGAGCCAGCTGAAACTGGCTCTGTTTGACATGGGCGCAGCTCCTGATCCCTTTTCACAGAAGCTACCCTTGCAGCCCCCACCACTACCAAAAGCTTGGTACGTAACCCCAATACACTATAGCATTCTTCCTTGCCCAGAAACAAAGTTTTGATTGTAATAATTGTAAAGTATAATGGATAGTGTCTTTCTCTGTCATAAAGTTATCTTGTTTTGAGAAAACTAACCAAATAAACAAACTTTATCTCTTATATTCTGAAATTGGCATTTTTCTGATGTACTACAGTAATATATCATCACTTCACTGGTCCACTGGTAATGTATGAAAGTTAATGTGTAATCAACACACCATGATTTTGATGATAACTTGCTGTAATGAATTACCAGGGCAATGCCAGCAGGTGCATACTAATGACTGATCATATCCCGGTACTATGAATTTTTCACTTTTTTTATAAGCAAGGAACCTGCTGAGGATGGTCTGACTGTCTATGACTGTAGAAGGGGAACTCCTGAGAGGTAGAAATGTGATTCTAAAACCCTGCTGTTACAGCATTTGCACTTTTAAAATCTTCTTGTTTACATAGAAAATCACAAACAATTCCACCTTACAGTTATAAAAAAAATTGTGTGCAACAAAAAAGGCTAATTCTGCTTTTGTGTTTGCCTATTTAAGTGTTATGTGTGTATTCCAAAACAGAAACTCATTTTCAGTACAGATTTTCATGGGAATTTGTGGTAGATGATATAACAAGGGCAAGCAGCCATAAATTGTGGCCTGGGATTTTCAGACTATACATACAAAAATGAAAAAGCATACAAACCTGGAGTGTAATGCAACACTGGAACAGATTGGCTAGAGATTATGTAAAGTCTCCATCCTTAGAGGTTTTTCAGAAGCTGGATAGACAAAGTCAACACTGAATGACCTAGCATTCAGATCAACTCCTCCAAGGTCCAAACAACTATTCAATTATTCTGAGTTATTATGAACAAATATGTCAGAAAGCCCTTATCCCATGTATGTATCTTTTCTCCAGTGACGGTAGAATTTCCTCTGTCTCCAATCCCTTAGTATTTACTATAAACATACTGTGAAAATATCTGTAAGATTATTAGGTGTCCATTCATCCATGAAGTGTAATTTATTATTAGATATGATTAGAGAATGAAAAAAGATCTTTCTTTTTACTTGAAGTGGAATATAAATTGCTACTGCCTTCTGTAAATACTATTGTTTAGCAAGTACACATTTGTATAACAGTAAAGTGGTTGATGTGGCATATTTTAAAACACTGAATAAATCAGTAAGCCCACATAACAACTAAATAACTAAGGCCAAAATAGCTTTAAAAAAAATACATGTTTTCCCCAAAAAATTTTAACATAGAAAGGTTTTTCATAACTGTATGTTCTGTAGCAGGAATGTAAAGGTAACAGTAACAGACAGTAATTACAACTAAGCCATGATGGCAGCTTCATACAGTAGTAACAACTAGAATCTTAGACTTTGGGGAGCACAATCTTAAGTGATGTGTTTCTAAGAGAGATGCAGATTTTGCTCCCAGGGCTTCTATGCATATTTAGAGATTGTAATTGTTTGTAAATTAAGGTAAGAGTCCACCTTACTGAATTACAGTCTCTCGATAACAATAAGAACTGAGTAGTAGCAAAACATTGAGATCTTTTTTGTTGTAACCAGTAAAAAGGCTTACATGAGATGATTACAATAAACTCAAAGGAAGAGTAATCACAAGCAGTACCTCTGTCCAACCTAGAAATAAAAAAAAAAAAAAATTCGAAATAAGTAAAAAATAACCTTTTCTTTCTTTGTTTTATAAATTCATTAGAGTTTCTTAAACATAAAATACATGTGTTAAAGTTCTTTTAACAAATATTTCTTAGTGCTGTAAAAATATTTAATTTGGGTATTTATGTAGATAAAGTCCTTCCTTTTCTGACAGAAAGTCGTGTGCAGGTATCTGGTAGAAATACAAATGCAAACTGAACATCATTTACATATGTTCCTAATGCATTTATGACTTTCTGATAAAAAATTTGTACTTTTTTTTTTTTTTTTTACAGTATTGCACAGTGGGCTTTGCTATTTTATGGGCAGATGCAATTATTTTGACAATTTTTAACATTTTCCCTTATGCTTATTTGATTAGCAGACATCATCAGGTTGTCAATCATAAAAAAAAGTCTACAGCTATATTGTGTCCCTTTAGTTTCTGCAAGAAATGTCCGGAGTACACTTTGATATTGTTATGTCTACTTTCATGTTTTTCACAAATTAATGTTGGATTTTTTTTAAATTATGAGAAACTGGTGGATGATGATTCCTTTACGATGTTATTTAGTCCATACAGCTGGTCATAGCACTAACTTGGAAACTTCTGTGACTGTGACTACCTCACAAAAAAAAAAGAAAAAAGAAAGAAATGTCTGAGCTTTTTAATATGTACAAATTAACGCATAAAATAAAACCTAAAAACACTTAAATAAAAACCTATGCTTTGAAGAAACAGTCTCATGAAAAAGGCAAAAAACACTTCTGTCTTTTCAAATATTTTTTCTAAGTTCTTCAGAGTCTCATGATTTCACGATCGAGACCTTCATTACTTTACACATAAACGTCTGTGTGCTTCAGACTTGAAAAAAGTACTATTTTGATAAAAATGTACTATTTTGGTGCCCATTTGCGATGAGCTCTGTGCAGTTCCCATCTCTAATCATTTGTGCAGAGCAGAACTGAATGTGTATGTAGTTTCTCACTTACTCCGTAGGCACATGGGTAAAAGTTAATTAAAGTATCCTGCTTAGATAATTTAGAAATAGATCTTTTTGTTCATCTACATAGCTTTTCTTGCTTCAGTGAGATGCTGTAATATAAAATCTTCCCCTGGGAATCCCGAAGCATAAGGAGAAATTGTGTCTTCTCTGGGTGTTGGTTAAATGGTAGAATTTAACTCCTGCAATAATGCACAAGCTGTACAGCTTAGAATAGTGTGAAGGTTGAGAAAAACTTTCTAAAAATGAAGGAATACTGGGATTTAAATACCTGTCAGAAGCAGACAAGCAAGTACAGTGAATTTTAAACATTACTATTTGCATTCAGTGGATTTCATCCAAAATCCTGGCACCTATAAAATATCCAGATTTTCCTTATAGTTTTAACACATTTTTCCCAAGATTTCACTACAAATGGCACTACAATTCATTTACAAGGGGACCATAACTGGTAAAAAGATTGATGGTGTGGGAACTGTAGTTAGCCACAGTTAGTTTCAGATGTAAGAATATTATCCAGACATCGAAAGTTGAATTTCTAGTTAGACTTTCACTTATATGGATAATGCATGGGAGAGATTTGCTAAAATGGAAAATTTCAGCTGCTGCCAAGAAAAGGCTAATTTACTTGGGGGCTTTTTGCAAAGCTCTCCAGTGCTGTTACTAAGTTTATTTTTTCAACTGCAGCAAATTCATTCACTAGGGCTTTTTTTTTTTCCTTCTGGGTCACATACATTTTGTGTATTACCACTAGAAATACAATCTCATAGACATTCAAGAATAAAATTCTAAACTCACCAGCTTTACTGGGAATTTTAGCATAATATTCAACGCAGGTATTTTCTCAACAGATGAAAAAATTAAAAAAAAAAAAAAAGAGGCAGAAACACTGAAAAAACTAATTTTATTTTTTTAACTTGTTATACTGCTTATTCATAAGGTTTCAAAAGTATTTGCATTATTTATGGATATATATTAATATTACATCTAATAAAAACATTTATTTATATGTATATGCGTCTATTTTTATTATCTCAATCTATCTTAAAATTTATATTCCGATAGGACACCAGGAAAATGTATGATTGTTTTTAAAATCTTTTTCCAATACAATATCAAGATAATGTAGGATTTTTTTAAAAAAAACCCAGTGATTACATCACATCCGAATATTGCTATGCTTTAGATTTAGGTTATTTTTCAAATGAAATAGGACATTTTAGGATATTTTTAATTTTTTGTTCACAAAGTATGACCTAATTAAACAGTACATTAATACATTGTTATAATTTCAAGAGGGAAGGAAATCAATAGTAGAAAGAAATTTTAAGGGGCACAGTTCTGAAAGTTTCATTGACCACTTCTCTTCCTTCCACCAGAGGTTATCCTTATGGAAACATTACGGCCAAGATTTAGAAAAAAAAATCTTCTAATAATCTGATCTAAGTTTTGATCTGACTTTGAAGCTGTCCCTGCGTTGATCGTTGTATGACTCTAAAACAAATTCTACCATAGAGGTAGTCTAGGAGGAGTTGACCTTGGTTCGACGCCATGTGCCCACCAAGCAGCTCTATCACTCCCCATCCTCAGCTGGACAGCAGGAAAGCAAAATACAATGAAAGGCTTGTGGGTCAAAATAAAGGCAGTTTAATAAAGCAAAAGCAGAGACCACATGCAGAAGCAAAGGAAAACAAAATATTTATTCTCTGTTTCCCATCAGCAGGTGATATCCAGCCACCCTCTGGGAAGTAGGCCTTCAGTAAGCCTAGCAGTTGCTCCAGAAGACAAACATCATAATAATGAATGTCCTCTTTCTTTCTCTTAGCTTTTTTTGCTGAGGAGAGAACAAATGGTATGAAATATCCCTTTGGTCAGTTTAGGTCAGCTATCCTGGCTGTGTCCCCTCCCAATAGTAGCTTCTGGAAAGAATGAGGAAGGGAAAGACTTTTGAGATTATGGAGTTTGTCTTCCCAATTAACCATTATACATGATGGAGCCCTGAAAATGGTTAAACAACTGCCAGCTGATGGGAAGCAGTGAATTAATTCCTTATTTTGCTTTGCTTGCAGATGCAGCTTTTGCCTTACCTATTAAACTGCCTTTATCTCAACCCATGAGTTTTTATGCTTTTACCCTTCTGATTTTCTTCCACATCTGTGTGGTACTTAGCTGTGTATCAGGGTTAACACACGGTTCCCTATTTAGAATTTAATTCTATAAATTTGTAACTTCAAAGTACTTAATTCCATAGAAACAGTGCAAGCATAGATCATCTGCCTTCAATGTGTCAGTATATCTGTTTATCCTTCGGGGACCTTAACAAATGCTACAGTCTGTCTATGTTTATAGGCAATGAGATCATTGGATTGAAAAGGGGAAAGGAAGTAACTGATACTTCTAAGCAGGGCTCCAGACTGAATGACACCATCCTGAAACACAGAGTACTTATCTTCTCCAGCTCCCTGACCACAGCTGACATAACCATAACTTCTCAATTTCTCTTAACATATGTGAAAAATATCACCCAAAGATATCTATCATTTGAGCTACGTTTTCTATTGCTTTGGTCATCCTCCTTCTATCCTTCTCTTGGAGAAATAAGAACAGCAACAGATCCTACCACCTGTGGACCACTTCACTAATAATCCCAGGTAACAGTTCTTTGCTTTTTTTTTTTCTGGAATATAGAGATATATAGGTACACATATACACTCTGGAAATAACACTCTGACCTGTACACATGAGACGGTGAGGCACTGACTGTCTCTCTTCTGAATGTGGTAGCAGTTACCCTGATACTTGTTTGAGTCCCAAGGGCACTTATTACAAAAAACCCTGATGCATCTGTAGATCTTATGGAAGTGATATGGAACTGGTCCATAAACTCATGGAATAACAGAATCATAGAATGATTTGTGTTGGAAGGGACCTTAAATATCATCGAGTTCCAACCACCCTGCCTTGGGCAGGGACACCTCCCACTAGACCAGGTTGCTCAAAGCTCCATCCAACCTGACCTTTAACACTTCTGTGATTTGCTTGTGAATAAAGAGAATGAAGTTTATTAGCTTAGACATAAATATATACTTACTTTCTGATCAGAACTGGTTCTCACCTGGTTTGTGCAGAGTTTAGAAAAGAAAACTTGATTTTCTGCACACACACACCCATAGATACACTATAAAGCTGGGAAGAAAAAAAAAGAACTTTATTTTTCATTTAGCTTTCCAAATTCTTTGTCTTAGATAAGCTGTGATTTTGAATCCCATTTCAGGTGCCAGCATATTCCCATTCTGACCAGAGGAAATATTGTAATATAACAGGATTCTGGATTCCACTATTCAAGTCACATACTGATTATTCTGTTCTGTAACTGGGCTGTTGAACACTGCCTTCTCCCTGCCCCACCAGCCTTCTGTGACTCTATTCAATAAATCCTCCAACCAGTCACTATTAATGGGAACTGAACAATTTCAGCATGGGATAAATTATGCTCCAGCTTTTGAGTTGAAGAGAAAGAGAGAAAATCAAGAAATAAATTGTTCAGCAACCATCAGTGGGCTATCAGAATGGCCATTAATCCTTTATTTTGCATGAAAACTTATATGGCATTTTTCCCATAATATCTCTTTGTTTAAATTAAGACCTCACTCATATCGCAGAATCTCACTTTATCGCAAAGTCTGTTCCTATGCTAACAAAAAGCAGGATCTTTGATCCACTGCTGTTTGAAGAATTTTGCTTTTCTACTGTACCTATAAGTAGTAATTAAGGATAGCAGGTCATATAAGGAAAACAGGTGTATAAGCCAAAGAAATCTGGCTTCTGAAGAAACATTCATTAGGGACAAGTACTCCCTCTTCAGAAATTCTGCCTCATTAAGGGATAATCAGGAATGCATCAATAAAGTGACATAACTGATTACTTGTGCATCTGTCTCAATAATTTTTGCGCTGCTTAGGTCTGCCAGCAGCAGCAAATGGGAACAAATTACCACTGCATTATAACGTTAGATTGATATTAGTGGAGCTACAATTGATGATTTTATGTTGATTTAAATAGTAAGAACTTACAAAGTTGCTTTATGCAGATGCAGTTGATGCACAGGTGATTATTACTAACATAAAAATGTCTATAAAGGTCATTAACAGCCTAAAATCTGATTTCTATTGAAGATCATCATTCTAATTTGCATGATTAATACTAAAGGGGTGACTGTTGTATAAGCAGAAGTTTCTAAAAACACTGTCTGCTAAGCGTTGCTAAGCAACACATGTATATTTAGGTGCAAGAATGTGTGTTGGGACAAAATTAAAGGCTATAATTTTTAAAAAGCAAAAAAAATTCAGAATTGTTAAATTTACCTTAAATTTAGTTTTAAAGTACATAGACTTTATGTACTATATGAAAAAAAATGTTTGGAGTTGTTAGTAAGACAAGTGATTTCAAGTTGCATGTAAGTGTAAAAGAAGCCTTTTTTTCTTCAAGTTACATATGAGTGGAAGGAAGAACGGTAAAAACTCCTGAAAAAGTATCAGTTTTGCTCTTGCGTTCAGTAGATCCAAAGAAGATAAAAGACAATCTAAGACCTTTTAGGCACCCATAAATCACTAGAATTTTATATGAAGAAGCACATTTTACATGTGGCATCCTTTTGATGCCACAAGATGATGAGAATCCAGTCTCGTGTCACAGATAGGGCTAAGATAATGAGGATAACTTACTTGGTTACTGTTTTTATTGTCTTCCATTATGGAATTGCTGGTCTAATTCCACAAGTGTAAATCTACTGCCTGTGCATGCAGAAGCAGAAATCCCAAGTGTCACTTAATTTTTTTTCTCAGTTTATATTTCAGAAGTATCAAAAGACACATTACCTCCATGCATTTGTGGGGTTTTTTTCTGCTTTGTGATTCAAGAACTGAAGTGAAATATAAAAGTTCTGTGAATTGTACCAGTTCTTGCTACAGACTTCCTGCATATCTTAGGGCAGAATAGATAGACTCAAAGCATCAAAAACAGACAGGCATTTAAATCTAACTGACTATAAAGCTTAGGAAAGGTGTTATTCATTGAAGAAACCATTGCAAGTTGCTACATTATCTTTAAAATTCTTTCTTTTAGCCAGACAAAAATAACAACATTTGAAAAGACCAGATGTAAGGCTTAAAGATTTGAGGTTCAACTCATTAAATATTATTGATTTTGTTATTGTTGTTAATATTATTGATGAAAATAATATTTTTATATTTTTTGTATATTTTTAAAAGCAGAATCCAGATTTCACATGACCATTGGGTCATTAGGGAAACCCATCACATTTCACTTTACTTATGATAGTAATTTTGGAATTAACTGTCCTTATAGTAGGAGAACAGACTTCTATATAATGATATTGGATTACTGAGACAGATTTGCTGGATACATGCTGCAGTCATTGCAGTCATCAGTGTTGTCTTTCATGTTGACAGTTATATGATATTCAAAATAACTGTTAAAATACATTCTGTAATTCAAAGAACACCAGGAACAATGATGGACATTGCTAGGACACTGTTTTCTTGAAGCTAAGAAGATAATTAGACAGAAAAAAACCTTTAAAAACTGGAGTAAGTCCTGAAGTTTTACTCAAAGGACAAGATTGCCTCTTTATCCTTGAGTACTTAGCTAATCTACATTATGTATTCCCAAACATTAACCTAGGTTATTCTAAATTGTAAGAAAACTTACTTTTTGTCTCCTGAAGTGAAACATCCTTCATAACTGTCATGTTCTTTCACGGCATTATTGAACTACCTATCAAAGGATTTGATTATATTCTAGATTCTCTACTTATCAGAGTCCCACTTTAAAACATTCCTCAGATTTGCGATGTCATACAGAGCATACAAGTGAAAGGGGTTATTACACAATACCCTTCCATTAGCAGACAGCTCAATGAAGGATTGGGAAACATCCAGCTGCTAATGTGTTTTAAATTACATACCCTTATACTGCATGCGTTTTAATATTAGGAAAATTGGTACCCTCCCCCTTACATTCAGACAAAAGGAATTCATTTAATCTCACATCGGGCATTTTAGTTGTTCAGAACATAATCAAGATTATCAATTTTCTAATCAAAAAAAAAAAAAAGGAAAAAGAAAAGGTTTCATTTTGTAGTGTGGTAGAAGCAGAAAAATCCAGACGTAGATGATTCAGACAATAAAGATAAACGTATTTCTGCCAAATTAAACTGATTTCCTTCAGGGTCATAACTCCTGCTGAGTTCCCCTGGTAAGTCTCCCAACAGAGTGTTGTCTCAGGTCCTATTTCTAGAAGTACTGATAGGCTGTAACACAATTTTTTCAATTGATCTCTACAGAATATTATCTGAGCCCTTCTGTGTGACTGTTCCCTTTCCACAGTTTCATATTACTAATATGGAGTTTCATATTACTAAATTCTCCAAGACTCCAGAGTATGTCTTCCTTTATACCTAAAAAATATCAGCAGGGTAGAAAGTCTAAGTTGTAAGGAGGCAAGAGCAGCCAAGGTCTTTTGCATGGAAGCCAAGTAATGGAAGATGCAGCAGTGGTCTCATCCACATGTGGAGCTGAGGATTTTGGTAGTATCACTTGACCCCAGAAGCTATGACACATTAATTGGTGCCATGAAGTAAATATGTACCTAATTAATTCCAGAGGTACCACTGGAATGAATTAGAATAGAGAAATGGGAAACAATATGCTTTCACATGAAAATAAGTAAGTCAAATTTTGCAAGAATTAGGTGAAATAGTGAGGGATAAAAATAGTAAGGTAAGATTGAGGCAATCAGGAAGACTGCCTGTCTGCCAAGAAGGTGACCAGAGACCTACTTGCATGATATCTTTAAATATAGACACTTGCTGAACTGCTGTTGTCTCACACACTGTCCACAAATCTCTTGCAAAACACCACAGTGATGTCTATTCTTAGTGACATTATATGCCATTTGCTGAAAATATAAGAATATGGAGTTGTACTTGAAAGGAGATTGAAGAGAAAATAAGAGAAAATAAGAGTGTGTGTTTGGGCGTGAAAGTAGTTTATAGCTTCAACTGGCTTGCCACCTTTGCACTTTTAAATATCTATGAATATTGTTTAATTATTGCCATGTGTATTACCGAATGGCACTTTGCATACCGGTAATTATTTTTTTTTTGTTATTTACTGACAAGCAGGTTTCCAATTACTTGCAAAATATGGGCATTACTTGACAAATGCAAGCATTTTTATCACATTTTACAGAGGGATCAATTAGGCTATGAGTAAATAAATCAGAGAAGTTACATGAAAATGATTAAAGGTTTGGAAAATATGAAGAGAAGTAAGAAGTTCAAGAAATTAAAACTATTTAGTTAACCTCAGAGAAGACTAAGGGGTGACCACAGGATCACAACCTACAAAAGCCTACAGAAGGAATGAAAATTTAATAATAGAAAGTTCTTCACTCTGGATCACAAATATATATTATATGATCCTACAGCTTCAAATTAAGCTAGAGAAATTCAGACAGCACAAAATTTCAACTGTGTTCTCTGAGCCATTGCAATAATATCTCAAGAATTCTGGTGGCTTCTCTGTGGCTGGGAACATTTATATCAAGGCTGACCATTTAGCTAAACTATGATTAAGTTTAGCACCAGCTGGGGGACTGAAAACTGTATCAGGAAGCTCATTAGACTCCCATTATGTCAGAGGTCAAACTATAGGATTATAACTGTTGCTTCCAGTCTAGATTTTATGAAGAATTTGACAAGAAAAAGATGTGTCTGCCTCAGTACAGCATTCCACATGGCTGAAGAGCACTGAACCTGCTGTTAGCCTTTAATAAGATTAGGATTTGTATATGCTGCTCAGAGTCTCCCATTGACACGTGTATTAGTTTATGCAAAAAAAAAATAAAAATCCTTTTTTCTAGTGCCTGTTCCCCCAGTTCACTACAAGAGATCTTCCATAGATGATTTGACCTCCTACACTGGCAGAAAAAAATTCAGTAATTAAAATTTATCTAACAGAAGTGTTTGCTGAATAAGATTTAGTAATGCGGTGTATTAATTTTAAACAACAGTCTAGTTATAACATTTCTAACTGTATCTTACTTACATTTACTTTAAATGCAGGTTAGATACAGGGAGAAATTTCTGTCTCTGCAGACTAATTATTCTTTGGAAATCTTGTTTGATTCTTTAATAAAGACTAACTTAAAATTGACATAATGGAATTTATTTCATTTCCAGTGCAAAGGTATTTTGAGGGTAATTTCATAAGCTTCACATTTGCAAATTATTCTTTTGACTGTGCCACTCTGCATCTGATTTCAGGATCCTCTACTGTACTTCTCAGTTTGAAGGTCTCAGAAGCTTAAACAGGAGATGTTCTGAACTACAGAAGTACAGTTTCAATACCCTGTAATTAGATATGGCCAAGGAACCAAATGTCTGAGTACTGGGGAAATACTTCCAACATGAAGATTAATCAGCTATCAATAATCACAGGAATTATTTTTTTTTTATCGTTTATTTGCATGTAGATTACTGTGCGTCAAGCAGACCTTTAAGGCTTGAGTCTCAGTCCTGACATGTTGGTCTTTGCCCTGGAAGAAACCCGGGAGTAATTCAGGGACAACATTCAGTCTTCAGTCTTCAAGAAAAATAATGCTATCATTCAGCAGAGACTAACCGCACTTCTTCATTAACATAAGAAGTTAGCGATCTTGAAGAGAGTGGTATCCTGTATCTTACAAAGCTGACATTAATTGTACAACAGTTAACTTACGGAAGAGCTCAGAGCAGAAGCATAGTTTCACACCCCTTCCCCTCTCAACCTTTTGCTACCATCTTCTTTGTTGCATCTTCCTTCTGAAAAAGCTTTTTATCTCTGAATTTTTAAGAATCAATTTTTTACATTCTATAATATGAAAAATTATCTCAGGTTGGTCTTCAGCATCATAACTTCATTTTCTGTCATGTGCTTTTGCCTATAAGAACTACATAATTATGTATGTCATAGGAATCATACTCAATATGCTCTACACTCATTTTTTATGAATGTGTATAAAAGGTATCTGTTTGTTTAAAAGACTACCAGGAAGATTCTTTGTTATCAAGATATTTTGTTGTGTTTTAAGTGTTCAGAATATCATCTATCCAAACTTGGACTGTTGTTTATTTTTGCAGATGTGACTGCACCATTGAATCATTTATTACAAAACTGATAGTCAGATTTCTTGGGTAAAATACACCAGATAATCAACAAAGAAATACACAATTTTCCACAGATTAAATTCACTTTTTACAAGAGAAGATTGATCATTTGTAAGCCCTGTGAATTGGACTCAGCAAATTAATTTAAGATTAGAAATTAGGAATAATATTCTAACAGCAAGGTCAGTTGAGCATTAAGTTAGACTGCTTTTACAACCTTCATCAGTGGAGGTTATTTTTAATACTTGGGCCGATCTGGGGTTTTGTACTAGATGTAATAAATTTATATTACAAATACATATACAGAATAAATATAAATTTTAAAAATTTATTAAATTAGCTTTATGATAAATAAGGTAATGCTGAATTCACATCTGCAAAAATCAAATATTGTTAATACTTGAGCTGGAATTCCAGAGCTGAAACTCCACTGTGACTCAGGGGTCATAGTGTGTCATAGTGTGAACAATCCTTGTAAATTCTATCTTTCTCTGCTTTATCTCATGCTGTTTGTTTTTTGATATTAACAAGAATTGGAACTTGTGATGTAGTCAACAACCGTATCTAAGGATTAAGAGAAAATTAGTGTTGCATATTGAAATTTAATCATAGACATGAATATAGACTCTTCCATTACTGTCTAGATAAACCATAGCAATTATAACTTAAAGGAAAAAGATTAGTCACTTAACCTGAGAAAACCGCAAGGTGTTTTTTAACTGTAATGGTGAAAGAAGAAACTGTAGTAGCCAGCTGAAACACTTTGCAACCATGACAATAAATCATTAACAATAAGAGATCATAAGTGAACCAAGTTCTGATGTCATTTTCAAATGGCAGCAATGAAGTGGAAAATTGTTATACTATGGAGAAGAATGTTCACTAGTACTACAATAAATCATTTACTGAATACTATCACAGTTTAAATTAAAATCATTTATAATTAAGTTTAAAGGAACTTTGAAGATATTTGATTTCAAAGAGAAACTTGTGTGAAACGACTCCTAGTAAACGTTATCCCGCTGTCTGTTAGCTTAAAGAAAATACTAAAAATCTCATTTAAAAAGTTCCTTTATAGTAGGCTTCAAGCATTATTTTCAATAACTCTGCTTCTGTTTCTTAGCTGGAGAAGACTTCAGCCATGACTCTTGTTACAGAAATGAGTAATTCTGAGAATTATTTTCTTAAAGATTGCTCACAAGAAGAAAAGTTTAGATAAAAATACATAGAAATTAAAAGTAGGTTGAAATAGCATTTGAAATATTATTGTATTGATCAGTTCCAGTATGTTATTCATAGTACATAACTCATGCAATAAAGAGAACAAAATTATGTTCTGTAACAAAAGCAGAATCTAATGACGTAACTGACTCACTAGACCTTCAACAAGTAATTACGGATTCCATAGAAGTAATTATGGATTCCATAGAAAGTAAGACAAGAGGAAAAAAGTGTAGTGCCAGCACTGAATAACAAGCATTTTCTGGAATAAAATTTGGAAATTATTTTATACATATTTACAATTTTGCACACTGTCTTTGATAAAAGTAATACTATTGAGAGGCTTTAAGGACTTTCCAACTCTGCTAAAGTCAAAATAGGTGTTCGGAATTGGTATTCTTACTAGCATGAATTTGAAGATGTGAACAGGAAAGTTTCCAAACCTCATGCCTAAGAACCACCTGGGTAAACAGAATAATCAGCAGTGTAATTCTTACACTTATCTTAATAGATAATTCATAGTTTGAATGCATGTTAGTGTGGAGCTATAATTTTTCATGAAATTTGCTTTACTCAATGAAATTTTGTTAAAATATATCATAATAATTATATATTTGCATCTCACTTTTAATTCCCTTAACATTGTTTATAACAGTTATAGTCAATATATATATATAATGGATATACACACTCATGTAGACTATAGAAAATGGTCTATTTCAAGAACCAACACTACATTTTTGTTTACTTATAAAGATTATAAATATAGAAAACCAGTAAGCAAAGTTTTCATTAAGTCTTATTCTTTTTGAAAAATGGACATTTTTTGAAGCATTTTTATATTAGCTCTTCATATTTTAATCCAATGCATTTTCATTTTATGAAAATTGAAGATTGTGTCTTAAATTTTCTCTAAATACAGCAGACAATATTTTATTATTTCTCATTCTCAATTACTTAAAATAACCATTTTGCATATTTTGATATTATGCTCCAGGTTAACATGTTTGAAAGTTTAGTAGTTCACAGTGTTAGCACGTATGAAAAATGAGGAATTCTGTAGATTTATACATCACTTCACTAGATTAAAAAGCAAACTAACAAATGAAAAGATACAAATTTTCTTTCTGTACATCCATTTTCTTAAGAGTAAAACATTATATGTATTAATTATTTTGCCATCTACTGTATCGAGGAAGATGGCAGAGCTGTCTTAAACCACCAGCATAAAATCAATTGGTAACATAAATTTGTGGGACAGTACTTGCTGAAGATTAAAATTCTGAGAAAAAAAAAATTAAAATACCTAGAATTAGAAGGAATTAACCTGAATGAACTTAACTATAGAAACAGTTCTGTTTAATATCTTTATCAGCGATGTGGACAAGGGGATCAAGTGCACTCTCAGTAAATTTGCAGACGACACCAACTTAGGCAGGATTGTTTATCTACTTGAGGGTAGAAAGGCTTTGCAGAGAGACCTGGACAGGCTGGATCCATGGTCTGAGGCCAATATTGTATGATGGTCAACAAGGCCAGGTGCCGCATCCTGCACTTGGGTCACCACAACCCCACACAATTCTACAGGGAATTCTACAGGGGAAGAGTGGCTGGAAAGCTGCTGGTGGAAAAGGACCTGGGGGTATCAGTAGACAGCCAGCTGAATATGAACCGGCA
>JAOXNO010000013.1:142461909-142473424 GCA_028565335.1 Limnodromus scolopaceus
TTTCTTTTCTGTTTCTCTTCCCTCCCTCCCCCGTCAGTGCCCCCACCACCCCACACACACCCTCCCCGACCTCCTGCATGAAATATATAATCACAGAATCAAAAAATAGATGAGGCTGGAATGCAGCTCTGTAGATAATCTAGATCATCTAGACAAATCCTTGCAGCTAAACTCAGAGTCAGCTAATGCAGGTTGTTCAGAAGCATGTGCAGTTGGGCTTTGAATATCCCCAAAGATGGAGAGTCCACAGCGTCTCTGTGCAATCAGCTCCAGTTCTCAACCACCCTGGCAGCAGAATTTTTTCCTGTATGTTTAAGTAGCATTTCCTGTATTTCAATTTTGCCCCATTGTCTTTTGTCTTGTCACTGGGCACCACTGAAAAAAACCTGGCTCCATCTTCTTTACCTCCCACCCCCATAAGGTTTTCATGAACATGGATAGGATCCCCCTACGCCTTCTCTTCTCTAAGCTAAGCAGTCCCAGCTCTCTTAGGTTCTTGTATGAAAGATACTTCAGTCCCTTTATCATCTTTGTGATCATTCTCTATACACAATGCAGTAAGGTCATGTGTCTCTGGTAGCAGGGAGCCCAGTACTCCCTGGAGTACTGGACACAGTACCCAAAGATACCTCACCAGAGCTGAAGGATCACCTCACTTAATCCACTGGCAGCCATCTGCCCAGTGCAGCCCCAGAGGCTGTTTTCCGTCTTTGCCACAAGAGCATATTGTCAGCTCATGCTCAACTTACTGTACACCAGGGCCCCCAGGACCTTTTCTGCAAATCTGCTTCCCGAATGGTTTGCCCCAGCCAGCCTGCTGCATGAAATTATTCACCTCCAGCTACAAGATTTTATAGTAGCCCTTGTTGAACTGAATGGAGTTCCATTCTGCCCATTTCCACAGCCTGTCAAGGTGCTCTGCATGGCAGCACCACCTCTGGTGAATCACTCTTCCCAGTTTTGTATCATTGCAGCCTTTCTGAGAGTTCATTCTGTCCCACGGCACCATCATACACATGACTAGGATGCATCAGTTTCTTAGCTCTGTGGATAAGTCTTGATATTGTTCATAATAAAATGCAGTGGCTGGCAGCATGTTCTCTTTTTTGACACATCAGTAGGAAACAAACTTAAAAAAATATTTTCTAATATAGGGTAATCTGTCGCATGCCCACATGGGTCTGACAAGCCTGTCATTTAGATGACTAAATGTATCTTATGAAGGAAATAATAATTTCTAAAGCTATTGCCTTTCCTAGAGGGAAAATAAAGCTGTCCACCTTATGTCTTTTAATCAGATGTTACTTAGTGAACTTTGCTAAGCAAGCTACTCAGAGCCTGGCATTCTCATTCTAATTAAAAATGGTATTCCCACGAGTTCAGTGGAAGTCTTATTAAGATTAAATTTTCAACGGTTGTCTGTTTCTGTTGCTGACGGTGTTTTACAGAGTGTCAGAATGCTTACTATCCTTGGAGCAGCTATTTGTAGACAGATTTACAGGGAACAGCTGTAGGTAGCAATCAATCATATGTGGTTCAGTGACAGAATTTAATTAGCTGACAATGAAGTGAAATACTCTATAAAATAAATGAATTGTTATTTGTGTACAAATACATTTCCTTTTCAGGTCTTTATTTAACATGTAAGAGAGAAGTGAAAGATCAGCTTGTAATAATGATCCATGACTGACTCCAAAATCAGAGATAGAAGTATCACTCCTCTCCTCCTGCCTATTGCCCAGATGCTTGCCTTGTAATTAGTAATTCAGCTTCTTTCACCACCAACACTATTTCTGTTTCTTACTACTCAATGCTTTCCTGATATATCTGCTTTTATTTATGGAATATTAATGTAAGATGGGTCAGCTGGTTACAGATATCTTAATTCCAGACAAATGCAAGACTTGTGTCTGCGTGAGTGATAAGTGGGGTCAGATATTGGAATGGTGGTTCATCAAAGACAATTAAAATACTGAAGTACCCATTTTCTTTGGATTTTACTATCTAGTTGAATGTATGCCCCAGTTGGTTACTCTGGACACTTTAGAAATCGGAAAACCTGATATAGCATAAGAGAAGAGCCCTAGAAAAAAACATTTTAGGGAAGAATATGGCTATGATGGGAAAAATTTATATCCACCTGTTGGAAAAGACAAACAAGGGACAATGAAAACTTTTCTCTGCTTGACTTTTACATTTTGCCCAGAAGACATCAAGTTGAATTAGACTTCTCTTGGGATGGTGGCAGGGGACAATAGCAAGAATTTCTTGCTATATCCAATGGTGCAGTACTGAATCAAACTTATATTTGGAGAACTGTCTTTATGTTCTTCCTTTTCACATCTTAGAGCAGTATTTTAATCATCTATAGAGTGTTTTAGAAGTGGGATTTCTGAATGACTCTTCACAAAGTTAATACACCCTTTAAAACAAAAAGAAATTAAATGTTACAGAAGGCGTGATATGATTCCGCCAGCAAACACTCAGACCCTCTTGCCCAATGAACCATTATGCTGTGATTCCCACCAAAGCTTGAAATGTATATGAAAACACTAAGTGGTTCAGAGACATGACAACCTTGGTAATTTTTTGTGTTAACTCACTGACTATAAGTAGCATATATCTGTTTAAAATTCCCTTAACAGAAATATATGCACTGTGGTGTTCTTCCCATATGTACAAATTCATTTCCTGGACATACTAGCCTTCCTTTCTCCCTTCTGTAATGCAGTAAAATTCATAATAGCTCTGATCATGTAGGGAAGGTATAGACATGTCCAGAATGCTCTAGGTACAGTTGTGTTTCTCAAATATATGAAACATCAATCAAAGGTCCAACACACATCTTAGAAAATATACATGCTTTCACCAGGTCAATATGTGCAAGTACATATATTTTTTTATGGAAGGAGGGGATGTGTGGGAAGACTTAGAAGTATATACACAATATTAAATATATAGTGAGTATTCCATAATTTCTTCAAATGTATGCCTAACTGCCCCAAATTTATCATTTTTCATTTTATGTGGTAGCATAGAGGACACATGGCTCTCATCAAACTCACTATCTCAGCATTACAGATGAACAAAAAGGAGAGTATCATGTTTGTCTTTATCCTATCCTATCCTATGCTATTCCTGAACAATGTTTCTGATCTTTAGTGCAGCCTAGAATTAGAAGTAAGACCCCTTAGCTTATTGAAAGAGAGCAGAGAAGTGGTCTGTTCAAAGAAGGCAATGCAAAGGTGACCTAAAAGCCACATTTTCACATTCCTACTGACTTGCTCCCAATGATCTGACAAACCACTAGCACACGCTATTCAAAGAGCAAAGCATCTATAGAAAATGTGCTTTTGTGGAGAAGCACCATTAGACTGCAGTTACTCTTCCTTTCTCATGAAATTTTTTTTTGTTTTTAAATAAAATTCTTATTACCCTGGGATGTCTTGGAAAAATTCTTCTGGAACTCTTTTGTTACTATTTCTCTCTCCTCTACTCTTCTGTAACTCATTACTGAAAACAGAAAATGTTATTTTGTGTGAACTACACCATCAAAGATATGAGTGTGTGAAATGATTGTATGTCTTTATCAGTGAAGAATCAAGAAAATCTTAGTAACTGGTAATATACTGAAAGTGAAGTTCTCATACTTATTTTTTTTTAATCAATGCTAGCAGTAATAAGAATAGTTTGCAGGTTTATAACACATTTATTTAAACCTTCTTTTTTTCTGAAGGGCAAAATACAAATATGCAACCTTTTCCTGTGAATTTTGCTACCATAAATTGCCATCAGACTGCAGTTACTCTTCCTTTCTCAAGAACATTTTTTTTTTACTTTAAATGAAATGCTTATTACCACTGAGATGTCTTGGAAAAACTCTTCTGTAACTCTTTTCTTACTGCTTCTCTCTCCTCTACTCTTCTGTAATTCATTATTGGAAACAGAAAATGTTAAAAAGGGGTTGAAAATATGTATAAGCAAATTATTTTTCAGGTAAAGTCATTTGGTCAAAGGTAAATTCTTAATTTTACTGATGTTTTACTATCAATCTTAGGATAGCCCAAATTTCACTCTTTCATTTGTGGAGCTGAAGGACAGGATTTTTAGCCTATATTTACAAGACTGTGCAGAAAATGCAGCTCAGCTATTCTGTCTATTTTTGGCAGCTTGCTAATTGAGCAAAGGGGTGGGTTTCTTCTAATATCAAAAGATTATTGAGAATTAACTGGATTTTATAGACCTGCATTTTAGATATATTAGACATGCTGTTGCATACTTACTCTGCAAGATCAGTTACCCTGATTGCATATGCCAATCAGGTAAATGTAGGCTTAAATGCCTATTTATATGCAAGAGCAGTTTATCAAATCTACATAGATAATTACAGATAAAGCATATGTAAATGGAGTTCACAATTGTGCCTGCATAAAGCACATGGGTTTGTGTACTTACTCTGTTTAAACACAATGATTTTGGCAAAAAAACCATTCTGATTGATGTGTGGTTTGTTTTGTATTTCTTTTCAAATGTGGGATTTGGAACTGGACAAAATAATCCAAAATGTAAAATAACAGAGAATTTCAATAATGTTAAAAATGAAGAGTAGTATTGAAAATAGATAAAGTACTATGGGTTACTCAGAATAAGATGTAATAATCACTATATGAACATTGTTTGGAAATAAGAATTGCTATAGTTTCTCAACCATACAACAGTTTATTTCTGTACTCTAAACCACACAAAGATAGATCTGAGACATACCGCACAGGATAATCACACAAGAATAAGAATGAAAAGATTAATAAG
The DNA here is from genome assembly GCA_028565335.1 of Limnodromus scolopaceus. Classification (NCBI taxonomy): domain Eukaryota; kingdom Metazoa; phylum Chordata; class Aves; order Charadriiformes; family Scolopacidae; genus Limnodromus; species Limnodromus scolopaceus. Next base: position 142,466,719 of record JAOXNO010000013.1, read on the forward strand.
TTTCTAACAATCATGAATTTAAGAACATAATTTGCCTGTCATTGTAGCATGTATATTTATGTTGGTTAAGAGTGTACTGTTATTCTGAATGTACTGAATTTCTGATACAAAAATTGTGAAGTGATATTTATCTCTTTGGGGCTTTGTCTAGCTAGTGAACATGGAAATGTTACCAGGGTAATTCTAAATCAATACAAAAGGAACCTTAATAAATTGAGTATACCATAGCTACATTATCTACCAGTAGTTTTTTCATTATGGAGATGAAAAATGTTTCAGGAGGCAAAAAAAAATAATTCTAGTGAATGTATTAACTCAGAGGTGGACCTAAAAACTCTCTTGGGAGCTGGCATACATTATCACTAAGTCCAGAAGAAACTGAAAGTAACATATTTGTTTCCTTCTGGAAAGAAAATGGCTTAGAGTCACAGGATTTGTTGTAAATGTGCTTCCCCCTCCACCTTGTATGCAGGAATGAGTAAAATGTTTCCTTTAATGTTCTCCATCAAATTAGACAGGCTGATTTAAATTACCCCTTCTTTTTTAACTATGTGTTTTTCTTGGGTTCAGTCATCATATATACAGTAGATTTCTTCCTTATTACTGGGATTAAATGTAATGTTCAAACTACCAGCACGAAAAAAAGTACCTATCTCCCTTCTTAATCAACAGGAAAATTCTCTTTCACTTTGGCAGCAGCTGGATCAAGCTTACGGACAAGTCTGTCTTTCTGTGTCCACTTTCCATTTAGGATCCTTAGCGTTTCTGCCCTTGAAAATTAAATCATTTCATATGACTGAAGGGTGCTGGAACTGCTGGGTAGGTTGACAAAGTGTAGCCAAGAAGGACCAAGAGGCCTGGCTACCTGGTGAGTCCTTGTGAGTTACGAGGGAGTAGAGGCAAAGGATTTTGACTACACTGCTTGGAGGACACTGCCCAGGTCAGGTGGGATCAGTGGTATCTGGTGGGGATATTTGATTGCAGCCATCCCCAACAGCTCTCCACCTAGCAGCCCTCAACTTCCAGCATGTCCCTGGCCTGGCAGTCTGGAAGATATAAACGTCCAAGGTCAGGAACAGCTGTGAGATCTGCCTGCTGGGTTAAGGTACCCAAGCTCTCTGAGGACCCTTTGTACCAGCCTGCACGTTGCCCAGGGTCAGTGCAAGCGTGATTGTGTCTGTCTCTTGAGAGTGTTCCCCCAACGAATTCTGCACTTTCTTCACCTCTACTTTACTAGGCTACTCTCACTGAAAATGAAATGGAAAGTAACTTGTATCTGTTTATTCTTTGGGCAACAGTGGTAAAAGGATAGAATAAATAAAGTTAGGCATCTAAGGTCTCTAAAAAAGGAGGCCAGTCTTTTTGAATTGTGAGAGTCAATGGAGATGGGAAAGCTGCTTACATGGAGACTCAGAAAAGAAGCTTAACTGATGTTCCCTGAATTACCGCCTGCACAAATCTTTATTTTTCCTTCTCTTTATTGCCTTCTAATCTCAGCACCTAGTAATATGATTATTCAAAAATACCTGTAGTCAATGTGAGTAAGGTAATAGATTTTCTCTCCTCCGTCCAAATTGAGGAATGGGTCAGAAATAAAGTCACTTATTCTATGTATCACTTGAAGGACAGCAAGGTTAGGAAGAAAACAGATAATTTTCCATTACTTCGGTATTTTGCACTTTGTAACTCAGCAGATTCCCTATTGGCCTGATTAAAAGAAACTGAAGAAACAAGTGGTTGAATTTGGGAATTAAACTGCAAGTCTGACATGATACATTTCTTGCAGTTTTCTACTCAGATGGAACAATTAGTTCATTATTGCTTAATGGCTTGTTTTCTGCAGAAGTACAATTTGATGAAATTTTAAAACTTTCCCTCAAACTGCTTCATTCTGTTTTACAAAAGTTCCCAATACTTAATGATTTGCAGTCACAATCCTACAGGAAACCCAGGTACTGAAAGCCAGTTAGAAAATGAAGCATTATGTGAAATAATTAAATGCCTTAATTATTAAAAGAAATCTCAAGAGCTGAGAAAAATATTTTTAAAAGGTTTTCAGGAGGAACAAATCTGTGTTTGATTGATTTAAGAGTAATCGTGTAACTCCCACAGGAGCAAACTCAGAAATTTTTACTGACATCTGTTTACATTTAAGCAAAAAGTCCTTTGGTGCCAGAGACTATATGACTTTTATAAGATTTCTAATGCATCTACAGGTTTCAGTGGAAATTTGCTCAGTAAGTAGTCTTCAAGAACTGGCATTATATATATTTTTTCAAGAAATATTTTCCTTTGCAGTCTTAAGGATGAATGTTTGTATTAATCAAAGGCATCAAAAGTTAACTTATTGCACAGTTATCTGTAATATCTAGAAGTAACATTAGGTACAGCTGGTAAATTTAGACTTTGTAGGAATATGCTTGCTATTCCTCATCTTCTTTCTCTGTGGCTGAACAATGGCAAGTGTATCATTTAAATTTACCTTTCGGATGTTTGCTGATAGTAGTTGAACTTGCATTTACCTTGGAAAGATATTGGAGACTTTGAGATAAATTTTGATAACCTGACAGGTAATTATATTAAGTTTCATGTTGTGTTTGAAGGAAAATCATACCTAAAGACTCATTTTTTTATTTTTATTGATGAAAAGAAGAAAGGAAGGGATAAAAAGTGCTTAACTTCTAGCAAATGAATTTTGAAAAGGAGGATCACCAAAAAAAAAAAAAAAGATAAAATGAAAAAGGATTGTCTCAGTCAAACAGTTCAGGAGTAATTACTAATAGTCTTTCTGTTCACCTCATTTAAAGTATAAACTGTAATACAGATAGAATTCCACAGTCTGTAATAAGGGATAGACACTACCAGAAGTAACGAATCAGTATTTTAAATGATAGTTTGTCAGATGCAGCAGTTAAGGATCACAGATTAAATTATTCCGCATTCTAGGGATGAAGAGGGCCGTATGGAAGTATTTGTTCTGCATATGAAATTGTTTGGTAGCTGCTAATGTCACATGAAGCAGGAATTACTTTTGTCCCAGGTTGCATGAGAAGGGAAGGTACAAGACTCTGGAGTGCAGAGAAAATTAAAACAAGTTCTACACACTATTAACAATCAAACACAGAATATACTCTCTAAATAACAGGGTCATGGACAGAATTGCATAATCAAGACTGTTTGCTCACATTTCAGGAGCCACATGACTGATACAAGGAAAGTAGGCTACACACTGATCAGGCAATTCTGTAAAGCTGTCTGAACAATGTTTCCAGAGGTATTTAAAAAAGGGGTCATAGGTCCAAATTTCAAAGGTTACTTTGACCCTCTTCCTCATATGACTCATTCCTGTAGCAATAAGCATCTAAATAGAGAATTATGGCACCTAAATAATATAGTCCCAAAGTATCATTGAAGTGCCTATATATTTTGGATTATTTTGATTTAGGATCCTTTAATTTTATTATCAGAATTATAAGAAGTCCTTAAGAAATAAAGCTTTTAGAGGACTGCTAAATGCTACACACTGCCACAGATAGTTTTTAAATGGTGACACTCAGCACAGAATCTCAACTTTGTATTACTTATATATCATGTTTAAGAACAGGGTAGAAGAAGATCAATATGGTTGGAACAGATTGCCCAGAGAGTCTGTGGCATCTCCATCCTTGGAGACATTCAAAAGTCATCTGACCCTGCTTGACTAGAGGGTCGGACCAGATGACCTCCACATGTTCTGAGATTCTCTAAGCAAAAAATTACAAAGAGGCAGGATTAGAAAACATGGAAAGCAGAATTTTTGGACACTATTTTCATGTGGGAGGTATAGGTTTGTGTGCCCTTTGGTCTGATATCCTATCTCCAGCTTCATTTAAAAACTAAGTTTGACTGGGAAAGAAAGCAGAGACTGGCAATGTGATGTGTAACTATCTTTTGTCAGGTGTGGTAGGTGTACTATGGGATTGAGTGCATTAGGAGAACTAGGGGTCAGAGACAGTTCTAGGCACCTGTGAGTTATAGGACCTATTTGCTCTCTATCTGCTGTATACAGTTTTATATTAAACTTTGTTCAATAAAATAATAAGCTGAGCAGTAGAAAGGAAATCTGTATAAGTCTTGTGGGTGAGGATGACATTACTTCTATCCTGAGACATTTATGTATGCTTGGCTGAGAAAACCTTTGAGTTGGTGTGACGACAGCAACTCCTGGTAGGAGTAAGACCAGGGGCATGGAAAATGTCAGGGTATGGCATCAGGAATCTAAAAGAAAGAATTTTCCTAGGGATTTAGAAGGTATTCTATGGCTGTGGTTTAACCCCAATGGGCCGCTCAGCCCCACACAACCTCTTGCTCACTCACCCCCGATGGAAAGGGGGAGACAATCAGAAGGGTAAAAGTACAAAAACTCATGGCTTGAGATAAAGGCAGTTTAATAGGTAAAGCAAAAGCTGCATGTGCAAGCCAAGCAAACTAAGAAATTAATTCACTGCTTCCCATTGGCAGGCAGATGTTCAGCCATCTCCAGGAAAGCAGGGCTCCATCATGTGTAACAATTACTTGGGAAGACAAATGCCATCACTCCAAACATCCCCCCTTTCTCCTTCTTCCCTACAGCTTTTATTGCTTAGTATGATATCATATGGTGTGGAGTATTCCTTTGGTCAGTTAGGGTCTGCTGTCCCAGCTGTGTCCTCTCCCAACTTCTGAGCATCCCCAACTTACTTGCTGGCAGGGAAGCGTGAGGAGCAGAAAAGGCCTTGATGCTCTGTAACCACTGTTCAGCAATAACTAAAGCATTGGTGTGTTATCAATACTGTTTTCATCACAAATCCAAAACATAGCACCATAGAAGCTATTATGAAGAAATTTAACTCTGTCTCAGCCAAAGCCATTACATCTATGCAATTTATTGCTATCTAGCAAATCACTGAAAGGTGCTCGTTTGAGTTAAAGTCTTGAAAGAAGGAACTAGGAACACTTCTTTTCCAGTATCTCCTTTTAAAACTCACCTTTTTCTAGTTTATGGTTTAATTAAAAACCTCTGTTAAAAGGTGCAAAATAATTTGATTTTTTAAATACATTTATCTCAAGAAAATGGTTTAGTTAGTCATCATTAAGAGCATTAACACACTGAGTCCTTTCACATTATGCAGAGATACTCAATCATAAGAACTGGAGGAACACTAATGCTGAAAATAGACTGCCTGGGTTAGGCAAGGGTTAAGATATGCGGGAGAGTTTCAAGATTACTTTATGCTTTTAGCTATATGTCCAGAACTCAAGGGAGACAGACTGGAAGCATTAAATATCATAAGAGCCTTAGAAACAAGCAAAAAAAACAGAAAGAGGGAAAAAAAGAAGCCTTCCCTTTTGAAGCTGGGACTTCATGCCTTTGGTTCAGTTAAACTTTTACACTTGTATGTGTTGGGTATTTTTTTTCCCAAAAATATTGCATCCTTCTTCTTTATAATCCTAGCATACACCTAAGCTTGGGGTTATTTTTGGGTGGTTGTTTTGGGGGTTTTTTTGGGATATACTACTCGTTTTTCTGAGTCTAACTTACAAGTTCAAATAAAACAGAACCTTGCAATTTTTTTTAAATACTTATTTTAGTTGGGAGATTTTAATGATTAAAATAGCTACACTTAGTTGCTGCAAGATTTCATAGATCATCATGGAAAAGAATGAATCAGCGTAATGTTATTTTAGACCTTAATGGTGGCAAATGACTACTCTATTGCAAATAAAGCTCATATTTTACCTGGGTTTGACATTACATTTAATTTGAACTTCAGCTGTGCAGTTTGGCTTATTATTTCTGTAAAACCCAACATATAGAATAGAGCATAAGAAAAGAGCTCTGACTTTTTTTATTATTATTTTTTCCCTTCTTCATAGGATATTGATAGTGGATTTATTGGCTTATGTGAAAATAATACAAATAATTAAAGAAAGTTTCTTCATATACTCCAGAAACAAATTTACAAACAGACGAATATAAACACTTGATGGGCAATGTTAAAGTTTGGATCACTTGAAAGAATGAAACCCCTGGAGTCTGGGTTAAGGACATCACCAGGAAACTTCCTGGCTTAGTACATTATTCTTTTTCCAGGTAGGTACAGAAGAATCTGCAAACCGTGGCTCAAGGTCAATAAAAAAGATATTCAGGGAGTTGGGAAGGGTGGTTAGGGGATTTGGGGCAAGGTTATCTTTTCATCACTCCTTCCTGTAGCGGGCAAGGATGCTGGGAGGAACAGAAATATCCAATCAATTAACACGTGGCTCTGTAGCTGGTGCCACCGCCACAAGTTTGGGTATTTTGACATTGGATTTGCCTGTACAACACCAGGCCTGTTAACACCTAATGGGAGGTGCCTTTCTCAAAGGGGGAAGGGGATTCTTACCCAAGAGATTGCAGGTTTGATTGACAGGGCTTTAAACTAGATGGGAGCAGGGAGGGCATTGATACCAGGCTTATCTGTGATAAGCTTTGGGGTAACACACCAGGGTTAGAGGGACAGGGTGCTAGTAAGGGCCTTCAGCCTGGCTCCCTGAGCCAAGCTGATGACCCTTCACTACAGTCAAAGTCTTATGGTGATGAGCCAGCAGCTCCCAGGGTAGATGCAGTACACAGAGAAACACCTGACAGACACTCCAGGGGGTGTTCCCCTAAGAAGGCAGCACAGCCAACAGCCCAGCTGAAGTG
>JAOXNO010000013.1:142489488-142516368 GCA_028565335.1 Limnodromus scolopaceus
TAGCTGAATACGAGCCAGCAGTGTGCCCAGGTGGCCAAGAAGGCCAACAGCACCCTGGCCTGTATCAGGAAGTGTGTGGTGAATTGGACTATGGAAGTGATCATTCCCTGTATTTCGCACTAATGAGGCCCCAACTTGTTGGTTTTTTTTCCAACCGACACATTTCTCTCTCCCTTATTCTCTCTCGCTTTCCTTCTGGGTATAATAAATAGAGAACACCTGTCAATTGTTTAGTGGCCAGCCCAGCCTAAACCTTGACACTCTCTGTCAAAAACATTTGCTCATGTGTCTTCTAATTCCATTTCTTCTTCTAGGACTGCCAGTTGGTTTCAGATGGAAATCACTGGTCTATAATTCTCCAGAAAACATCAGGAGATCCTTATGAACCCTCCTTTTATTTGCCACATTCTGTTCTTCTCATTTAGAAGCTAATTTAAATGGTATTTTGTACATCAGAGTTTGTAATTCAGTGAGTTTATGTTCCTCTACCATTTCTTCAGTAACTATAATCAAGTAGTGACAAGTTACTATTAATTGAATTAGTAGTTTTGAATACTTTCTATTGACACTTTTATCTGAGGCAGTTCCTCAGATTTCTTCTCTCTGCTGTAGAAAGTCCTTCAATTTCCCTGTAGTAAAAAGGTGTAGTAAACACTGAAATTACCTTCTTTGAGTACAGCGTTTCTTATGTATGCTACTTTTTCATCTTAACTATATACTGTGTTAGTGCTAGCTGGTAGAAAGCTGTTTGCTTATTATAAAATGAAAAATTTTATTATTAGTTTTAATGCCTTGAGCAATCTGCTTCTCAAAATCTCTAAAAGGTTCTTTTCTATTCTACTCATTTTGATATGGTTTCTACTTTTAAAGGGTGTTTTTTATCCACTAATGGCCTCTTCTAGGCTGCTGTCTAATCATGCTGAGGAATTATTTGCTTCTTTATGTGATCTTCTTAAATTCCATTTTGTATGGCAATCTACATTTAGCCTGTGCTTCTAATATTGTATCCTTCTGCAAGCATGCAATGAATGAGTATTTTATGCTTTCAGGTGAACAGTTTAATTTCTTTCTAATGCACCTCTTCATCTTCAAAGAGCAAAACTAGAATTCTTGGTCTTCACAACTATGAGAAAGCTGGTTTTATGTTCATGTTTTTTCTAATGTGAAATGGCTTTTATACTTTTTATAACACCTTGAACTAGGTTTTGGGTACTTTTCAGGATTAAATCAGATATTTTTCTTATATGACTTTTCCAAGTAATGATTATTTATAACTTTTAATCACTTAATCTTCATCATGTCCTAATGTGTAATTTCCCTGACTGTTCAGTGCCAGTCTACAGTTATTACCTTGTTTTCAGTGATGCAGATTGTCTGATCTCCCGTAGTGCTTCATGGTCCTTTGTCCTAATCATTCACCTATGCCAGGGAAACCATGCCAGGTCCTTCCATATACTGGAACCAGGTCAGTCATATACAGAGTGGAACAGTGGATTTACTGTCCTGTTCCAAACTGCTGTATTCAGATGCAGAGCTGTTTGACATAGACCATCAAACCTCACTCATCACACAATTTACCACTCCTCGTTTTCCCTATTTCCTCCCTTTCTTTTCCCTGTTTATCACCCTTTATCATTCTCAGTCCCTCCCAGAGAAATTACTTCCCCACACCCTCCACTATTGTTGCTTTACTACATCTGTACCCAAGTTTGATATTTCTGATACTGCTAAGTGAATTACCTTGATGGTGCAGTGTTACTGGCACGGTTACTCTGGCGCTGCTCACCTTGGGTGATTGCACTCTCTGAGGGGCTCCAGCACCTCCTCCAAGGGTCTGTGAGGCTTAGCCCTTTTCCATGTAACTCCTCTTGCATACTCACAAGATACAGATGTCCTTCGCATAGCTGTCTGTAACTTTCATCAGCTTTTCACAATTACCTGTTTCATCCAGTGGTTTTTTCATGTCATGTGCAGCAGTTTCTCATGTCCAGTTCAGTTAGCTTAACTGCAGTCTAGGGCCAAATAGACATCTCAGACATCTGTCTGCAGCCTTAAAGCTCCAGTAAAGTTCAAAGATATTGATAATCCCCAAAACTTAAGGGAAAGGCTTGAACTGCTCTCAAAGAAGTGTCAGATCTGTCACTACCTTGTACTGGAATTTTATTCATTAGTAACAAGATTTTAGGGATTGGATAGCTCATTTATTTATATTTCTAATCCCATTGTTTCTTCTGAAAGATTACAGAAAATATAGACAGCCACAACTAGGTGAACGTCATAATACTGTATGATTGCACCAGCTCATAAATAGTAGCACTCACAGAAAAAGAGAAATAGGATGAAACGAGCCACTCCTTGGCTGACACATAGAAACAATAACAAACCCAACTGTCTGAAGCTGAAGGAGAGACCAAACAATTATTTGCAGTTAAAAAAAAACAGTTCCGGTCTCTTTATAGTTTTAGAAATCTTTGGAAATTGAGAAAAAAAAATCCAAAACACTGGATACAGGGCTTCAAAGGGTATCCTGGGATTCATCTTCAAAGGTGAATCCTGGGAATTCCTATGGGAAGTTATTGAAGACTGTACTAGAATTAGATTGAATCAGATAAACAGAAAATGTAAGAACTCTCCTAATCAAGGAGAAACAAAAAATACCACTATCAATGTTTCACTGATCCATCCTAGAATATTGCAGGGCTATGTCATATCACCATAGATTTTATTTCAGTGGATTTTGAATAAATGAAGGGTATTTATTCCCTCCTGTAGCACAAAACCCAGAAGTATCACTGGGAGTCTTTTGCAGAAAGTAAAAACCACACATGCAGATGCTATACGCTTCCCATGGGCTTAGAACTGAATTTTGGAAATGATCAAGTAGACACTGAAGTTTGTCAGGGTGAATGCAAAAGGCAGTTTATGTAGGAGGCCAATGACACAGGTTTCATCAGAAAATTTTGATAGTTTTTAATTGCAGCATTCTGTCTCCAGGACTGATGAGGTATTTTCCTTATTATTTTTTCTCCTCTTTCCTGTTTTCTAATCCATCTAATCCCTCATAATATCTAATATAGTGTCTTTTAGAGAATTTTTAAAGAAGTTAAAAGTAACTTCTAGGATATATTTGATATGTGTATTTGGCTCACTTGTGTTGTATATTTTGCTGTATTCCCTTTGCCTATTTAGACAGTGATGTGCAAAAAGGTAAAAACTTCAATTGTAAGTGAGGTCAATAATTTATTTTCAGTTTACTTAAATTTTTTACTTGTTTAACAAAAATACAGCAAACAATTATTACTTCTAGCCCAGTAATGATGCTAACACTCACTATCTAAATATTACCAAAGAAATCTCAGTAACAATGCTAGTTTCAAGTTCTTATACAAAAATCATATAATATCTTCCACTTGTTTGCTGGTATTGTGCTGTGAACTTTCCATTGTTCCTCTGGGTCTTAATGTTTCTGTCTGGAGGGGAGAATTGCAACAAGTTCTCACATCCATAGTGTGATGGATTTGCTTCCATTTTGGAAGGAGGAGCAAGATGTTGATAATCATATTTTTTTCCTTCCTAACCTGGGTATTTGCTTAGGATTATTTCTATTCATTTGATTTACATGATTCACACCTTCTTTCTTAAAACCATGGAATAATTTGGATTGGAAGGGACCTTTAATGGTCATCTAGTCCAGCCTTCCTGCAATGAGCTGGGATATCTTCAACTCCATTACGTTGCTCAGAGCCCCTTCACGGAATCACAGAGTCACAGAACAACAGGGGTTGGAAGGGACCTCTGGAGATAATCTAGTCTAATTCCCCTGCCAGAGCAAGTTTACCTAGAGCAGGTTGCACAGGGTGACATCCAGACAGGTTTTGAATGCCTACAGAGATGGAGACTTCACCACCTCTCTGGGCAGCTTATTCCAGCTTTTTACCACCCTCTTGCCTAAATCTCCCTCCTCTTGGTTTAAAACCATTACCCCTTATCCTATCAGAACAGGGCCTACTAAAAAATTTGTCCCCATCTTTCCTGTAGGCCCACTTTAAGTACTGAAAGGTCATAATAAGGTCTTCTCAGAGCCTTCTCTTTTCCAGGCTGAACAATCCCACTTCTTCCAGCCTGTCCTCATAGGAAAAGTGTTCCATTCCTCTGATCATTTTTGTGACCTTCTTCATTGAAACACCATGTTATATCTCACTTATCTACCTTTGGCATGTTTTACATGTGTTAGGTATTTGTTGTTTTTCATTTTTATTACACTTAGAACTAGTTTTGTCCAGCTCCTATATTTGCATTATTATCAATGTATGAACACTGGTGTCTTCTTGGCAGCCTTGGCGTCTCCAGCTGTCACTGTATGCCTGTATTTCTTTAGCTGCATCCTTGTGCTAGGCTCCCTTCCCAGCATACACTGTAACTATTTGTTATTCATGTCTCCATCAAAAATTTTAACGGTACTTTTTAAACCACACAAATACCTCAAGTTAAACAAAGCTAAAGCAAACCCAGTAACAGCTACATGGTTATTAGACAAATGGTTTTGCACATAAATAAGCTAAAACAAAGCTATAAGAAACACAAGATAAATTTAGAGAAAGTATGATAGGCCCAGCCCTGACATGTGATGTTAGCCTAGCACAAAGACTGTCCTGTTACTGTTATTACCAGTACTTTATTTAATGACTACAGAGCTAAAAGATCTTTGACAAGGGAGAGTTCCTTTTGTCTTTTAAATGCTTCAACTAGAACAGAGTTTTGCTCTTGCTTGAACTCCAGCGCTACCATAGAAAGAAAGAAAAAGAAAAGCAGACTCTTGGTAACAGGAGCCACACTCCACACTGGAATACTGCCATGAAGCAGTCAGAGAGAAGTTCAGGGAATAGCTGACTCTAGGGATAAGTTTACTCACTTATCCTACTGTATTACATACATTCCAGCACCTGATATAACAGAGAGCACAATGAAGAATTAGAATGCATTAGCTAAGAACTCAAGTTGAAGTCTTCAATATAGCAAAAAGTAAACTAACAGAAAAAAATATCTAAAGGAAATAGCTTGTTATGAAGATTGAATTATCCTAATGACACACTATCAATCTGTTCATCAGTTAGTTTTGAGCAGAATGAGCAGGGGAGTCTTGAGCAGGGGCTGTTAGATTTCACATATGGCTTCTTAAACTGTCAGATGGCAGTTTTTGTTCTTAAAAATAGAGTATTAAAAATATAATCCTCAGAAAACATCATACAGTGCAATCAATACATTCACATATGTACTAGAATTCATTTCAGGTTTAAATTTTACCTCTTCACAACTGCATAATATTATCAATTCATGGTCATATTGTGATCAACTAGTATGTTCACGTATTTCTCCTCCTTATATTTTAGATCATGAAATTTCAGTTTATCTGGAAGATTCTTACTAATCTGCAAAAGCGAGAGCCATGCATTTAATAGATTTATTCTATTTCCTTTGTCTGTTTTCAAATTCAGCCTATTTTTAAATCCAGTCTTTTTCTTGATAATTTTCATAATAATTATATGTCCTTTGTGCAATATCACTAATGGAAAAATTAAACTAAATCAGTCCCCAAAACATCCTTGAGGGATACTATCTTCCTTTTTGTTCCAGATCTCCAAGTTTTGTGATTAGACACCAAGAGAGGGATATAATATATACTTGTCAGTAGGTTATACCACCATTTCTTTCATTTTCCTTTGGCAGGCTACATATCTTTAACAGCAATTTTAATTCCTTTCTATTAAATCAGATTGTTTTTGTTTTCAGTGATCTACTGCTTGTCATTGCTTTTATAGTATTTCAGAAATGCTGGTTAACTAAACTTTCCGTTACTAGGATAATTCAGTATCAAAAGTTATAAACAAGGGAGAAACAGTCTCTCATTTCTAATTTCCTCTAATGTCAAGTAAAGCTAAAAAATATATCAGTATCATGTGTTTTGTGAGTCTGTCTTCAAGCATGTTGTTCCATAAACTGAGTTCCTGATTTGTAAACATACTCAGCAAATAAACATCTGTCATGTTTACCATCTGTGCTAAAGCCATCAATACCCCTCTTTAAGAAATAAAATCATCTCCTCTCCAAAGAAATTTTACCAGGGGAAATTTTACCAGGGGAAAAATTTCTTTCCCTGCAATACTTATCTCAAAAGAAACAATCATGCATTCAGCTCATGAAGCAGAATATTGCTGTCTTGTGGGTGAGAAATCAACTTTTTTTACCGAGTGACTTACACTCATCAAGTCTATCATTTGCTTTGTTAAATTCTACACGTCAAAGGATGTTGGTTGCTCAATTGTGGTATACACAACAGGTACCTTTGCTGTCACCAAAATGCTGCCCAACATCTTCCCTTCGTGCTTTTCATGTGCTATGTTGTGATAGTTACTCAGTCTAGCATACTGAGGAAAAATGGGTGTCACAGTGGAGAAATAGTTGACTGATCTCACAGTAGTGAAAATAATGTGCAAGGATTTAGAATAGGAAAGCCTGTAGCTCTAAAATGCTACTGACTTACTTATAAAACAATCCTATATTTTTTGTAAGACAGAGTTGCCTACAAAGTAAATAATCTTTCCTTATATAATTCATTTCACTGCAGTAAAATTTGTTTTATTCCTTGATGGTTTGGTTGGATGGGGACTTTTTGTTCATTTGTTTGTTTTTTCTTTTCTTTTGGGGTTTGGGGAAGGGAGAAACTGTCACGATGTGAATATTTTCATAGAAGAGGGATTGAAGAGGTGAAGGATAATGGTGCTTGGATAGCCTTCCAAACAAAATACAACCCTCATTTGATATAAAAGCCATCAGTTCCCTAGTTATACGTCTTCCACAGAAATCCAGCCATTACTCCATCAAAAGAGCTATCATTGTAGATGAGCCTATCCATCAGGTTTCTTGAGAAAGATGACTCAAAATATTCAACCCTTTCTCCACCTATTGTATCTACAGATAGATTCTACTATCACGGGTCTTTGAAAACTGATGCATCAATCCCATCCATGATCACTCTTTTCTTTACTTGCTTCTCAACCTTATTTCTCCATTGTTAGCACTTTTCCAGAAGGCAGGACACTGAACAACTAAATAAGTTACTATATAAGGATCAAACAGAAAAAAAAGTTGAGTTTCCAGAGGAGTGCAACCATTGCATCCAAAGTCTCAGAGGTGCCAGACCAAAACCACTATGACTCTTAAAAGGGATAAAGAAATGTACCTTGCTTGTCAATCCAGAAATTTACTGATAGTCTCATTGGATTCCCAGTAATCTATTCAAAATTTGTTACTATTCATTTTACAACGATGCTAATATTTATAATCTGAAGTTCATAAACATGTTACATAAAAGTTTAATCCAATATTCACTGTTTCTTTTGAATCTATGCCATTCCTTCGGCATTACATTCACACTTCCTATACCTTTTGTGTCCTAAAGTTCATTAGGCTGTTTCACTCAAGAAAGCAGGAGAAAGGTTTAACAGTGAATTATATGTATCATGACTCGTTTTCCAGAAGGACTGTGACATTGGTGGTAAACATTTCTTTTTCCTCACTCTGGAATGTACTTGAGGTTATGTTTATACATTTTTCTAACATGCTTTACATCTTGGTTTTTCATCACTGGTCAGCAATTCCACATCATATCAGAATTCACTGTATGTGGTACGCATGCTGGATCCTTGTTCTGTGTTTCCTTTGTTACCCCTAAAGCCAGTATTAGCCAGCATCCAAGGCGTCCTTCCTTTAATGATCAGTAATTGACCACTAATAATTTGTTACTTGCCTGGAACTCCTGGTTTCACATTGTGTTCATATTTTCAAGATCTGTGCTATCATCCTATGCTTGTACTCCTCTGTCTGAACACACATAATAACCCCCCAGATATTCCTATTAGCTACAGAAATGTATCAAAATTATTAGACCGGTAGGTGCTACATTGCACAATTGCACAAAATTAAGCCAAAACTGTAACAGCTAATAGTTATCTGGTCATTACACAGTTGTTAATAATAAACAAGCAAGATCCTGGCAGGCCAGTTTAAGTCCAGATCAGAGAAGTCTTTCCAATCCTACTTCTGAGGCCTTGCAGAGTTAATAAAAAACTTGTTATCTTTTAATGCCCATGTACAGGACAGAGAAAAGCCAGACGGTAGGTAAGGGAGATGAATCCCACATTGCATATAGAATACAGGTACTGGAGATGTATGGCCCTTACAGACGGAATGCATTTTAAGTGGTGCAGTAATATGTTGCAGTGTAAGAGAGGATGTCTCAAACAACCTCATTCGCTCATCACAACTCCCTTTGACAGATTATATGAAAAAAAGCAACTCTATGTTTGTCACTGGCACTTATTAGAAAAGGATGTTGCTGCTATAAAACAATTATGTTTAAATTACACGAGGCTTGAAAGGCAATAAAAGCAGCAGCACTGAATGAAGTATTATGGGAATAAGCAGGGCTTCTTCAGTATACCAACAAATTATGATCCAGATGTAGTTATACACTATTCTCAGCTTATAGTATGTCTTGTCTTAATACTTCATCCTAAAAATGTCAGGTTGGTATTGAATCTTGCAGTGTTCTCATATGGCAGAATTGTGCCAGGATTCCTGCTCTCTGTCCAGTTTGCTATTTCACTATCTGTTTAAACATGGAATTTGCTTTGAACTTCATGCCAGCCACCAAAAGTAGAAACACCTGTTAGACTGAGCACTGATCTATACAGTTTTCTTCGTCAAGCCTATCCATAGCCTCCAGTTTCATGCCAAATCAAAGTCTTTTCCTGATTTATACTCCAAACTCCTCTCCATATTTTTATGATACAGCTTCAAATGGGGTTCTTTCCTATCCCTAATGGAAAAGAACAAATCCAAAAATCATTGTTTGTTTTAGGTTTTTGTACAGCTGCAGGAGCACAATCAGAAACAAATCTAAAGCAACATAGCTGTTAAAAGCTGACTATAATCAGTCCTACTCATAGAATATTACTATGTATTCTTCAACAATATTCTCTTTGAGTGGGCTCTAGACTTGTAAAGACACTTTCATTGGGGGTCACTTCCAGCTGCAAAAAAATCAAGGCTGGAAAGGAAAGAAAAAAAAAGAAAAAAGTGAGCAGTATTTTTTATAATTTAGTATGCATGTATTCAATTGACAGTATTTTCAAGGTCTGATTTTCAGGAAGTGTTTAAGGAAGCCTTCTGAAAAGACCTTACAGAAGTCTCAAATTTCTGCAGGTAATCACTTCTAAGTGACTGAAATGCTTTTTATTTGAGAATCAAGATGCCTGCATTCTGTAAACAGGCCTCCATTTCCCCAAGTCCTCCATACTCTTTGGGAGCTTTTGTTTTGATATGATTTTGGACTATTGGTTTTTTCCTCCTCTTGACCTAACGTTCTGACCAAGAAGAGAAAGTCTTTTTTTTTTCCATCAGAAAATATATACAATTTTCTGTATATATCCATACCTCTTTAAAAGCATAGGACATAGTAGACTACATTTAAACTCACAGTGTTTACAGACCTTTGTCTGGTACTTTACCTCTTCAGGCAAGTGCACAGCTTGTTTTATGGACTCTGTCAACTCCAGTTTATTTCATAGCACTTTTGTCTGTCACAGATTGCTTGCAAACAGACTGCCTTAGGAACATATACTCTTGTCACATGCATTTAAATATTGTAAGTGGTCTTCCTTTTGTAATAAATTTTGCTGAGGGGAAGCCAGAAGTGACCAACCAATTTACTTCTTTTCTTTGCTCACTGTCAAATATCCTTTGTTTGTAAATAAGAAACATAAAATGTCTGCTTGCCACTTACCTTAGCCAGGCCTGACAATGTTAACAGTATTGATCTGCCACATATATCATAGAAAAAATATGGATTTTTCCCCTCACTAAGTTTTCTTAGAATAATTACAAGATCTCTGGGATATTTTTATATGAATGACAAGGTTATCAAGGCTGTTTATTTGTTATATGTTCCTTCCATTCATCGCAAAACTTCCTCTTTCATATTTTGCAATAGTTGTCCTACGAATAAAAACAGTGTTCAATGGCTGGCTTGTGATACTGCACTTAAAATCTTCAGCAAAATTTAGCACATTGTAAACAGTATCTACTAGTCATAGTAGCACAGCACTCAGTAGACAGCCTTCGAAAAAGAAGATACTCCATGGGCTTAGATTGTTTGTAGTCAATATCGTTTGCAACATTCCATTAATTGCCACAGCCTGTATAATTTGACTGTACAATTTCAAACCAATATTAGTGAAAAGAAACCAAATAATAAACTAATGTTTACCTTTTTGCTATCTATCTTTATAATACTTGTTTATACAACTACTGCAATTACAGGTTTTGGTTTTAGTTTGGGTTAGGGTTGGGTTTGATTTTTTTTCCTGTTTAAAGGAAATTAGATTTGGTCCTTGCTATTTTCCTACCCTTTTTGGTTACAGTTTGCATTTTTCAATTTGAAAAATTGTACTTTTAGACAGATTTAATGAGATTTTAAAGCACATTTGATAGGCATTAATATCCAGAATAATGGTGGCAGGAAGAAGCTTTCTGTCAAGAAAATGTAAACTATGGCCTTTTATTTGATTAGGAGCTTTATTTTACATGGATCCAGGTGACAGGTATATTTTTTCTCACATCTCTGAAATTATAGCTTCTGGGTGGGTTCTGTTGCTTAGGGGATGTAGCACCTGTGAAATATCTCAAAGAGCTAGAAATTACAAGGAATCAATACAGTCTGGGAACTATGTTAATGAATATTTTCACAGTTTGAACTGCTTTTGATTCAGTCATGTTTACCGTTTTATTTTCTCTACCACAAGCTCTTGTTAGCAGTTTTTGTTTGCTCAGATCTTTGAGGGAATATTTTTCCCCCTTGTGTGGCAATATTTGCTTTTTATTTGTTGTCTGTTTTTGGTCTTTCAAGTAGAGAAAAATAATAACACATGTGATTGTATACTTCTATTAAAGTCTCAGAAAGGTTACCTGTGGGAATACTAAGGTCAGGAAACTATCAGTGAGATGTGTAACTGGGCAAACTTAAATGAATGAAGTTTGATTGAAGTATCAAGTTATAAAAGCAGGAGTTTAGTTCTTTTCCTTCAGAGTTTAGACTAATTGACTTGGATGCCAGTCTCATCCTTGGCTAGTGATGCGATTCCCTTAAGAGAACAATACTCATATATGCTTCACCTATAATGGAAGGGGAAGCATTACACCAGGTTGATAGACTCTCTACAAAGATTTGAAAATCTGTGTTAATTCTGAAGTAGATTATATGTCTACTTCCACATTGTTAAATGCTTCTACTACAAGGAGTAATCCCTGCACTGAGACCAAGGCTGTAAAGTGCTTGTGGTACCTGAGTGTGAGCCACTTCTAGAGCTCATTGACTCTTACACGTTGTCTGGAGGTTCACAGGCATAACTAAAATTTCAGAGGGCATTACAATTCTAAGTTTCTGAGGTAAAATGAAGGATAACGCATGCTCCAGTGAGATACTTACAATACATACCAGAGGAACTGAGGTGAGACAGAATGTCAGAAAAGTTCTAGAGGTGCTCAAAAGTACAATATCAGACAAAGCACTGCTAGTTCACTAAGTAGAGCAGAGGGACATAAACATGGTGTATTCTCACCTGTAAACACAGTTGAAAGGGTACCTGGAGTGGCTATCCCCAGAATCAATCAATTGCATTTTGTTTTGGAAAAAGTTGGTTTTCTTCCCAGAAAAAAAATCCATGATGGTATGCAATGTGAGCAATCAGGAGACTGAGACATGGGAGTGAGCTAGAAAACTGATTTATTTCACAGTGTAGATGTTTTCTCAACGTCATAGGGAGCACAGCAGAGTAAATGGCAAAATGAAATCATCTTCTTCTAGTGTATTGTTACTATTAACAAGAAGCTATTACATGCTAAATGAGAATAATTTCCTCAGATTTCCAGGCTCCATTACCATACCAAGAGGCAGAGCTGTGTAGTACAATCATGTTGTTTCACAGATGAAGCGTCTGTCTGTACCCAGTGATGTCAAATGTCCAGTAGGGAAACCTGGAAAACTGAAAGGAATGTCAGCCTTGAAGAAAAAAGATTGTTTAGGAGCATTTACTGTATTAACATAGCATAGCCAGAAGAATTACCAATGTTTTCATAAGTAAAATCAAATACCACCTTCTGTGGAAATAAAAAAACCACCTATAATCGTCAGATTTGTCATTGTCACAAATATAGCTGTATGAGGCACATACAGAATCCTATGGAATCTGGTTTGCAGCAGATATTTTTTATTATTAAAACACCATGAAAATGGAAAGAAAATTCCCATAATTCTCCATGCTTACTTGGTCAGCATATCTTTGACTTTTCCTGGAAGTAGAAGTTACTCTATCTAGTCTGCATTTTGTGCATTGTAACTATTGAAGATTAGCTGTTTAATCCCATGTATATATCATCTGCAGAGATGTAAATAATCTGGATTGCACTCAGCAGTGATGTTTATTTGCACTTCTGCAATAACTTGCACTTCATCACCTTGATGTGTGATGAAATCCCACAGAATCATTCCTATTCCACAGAATCATTCCACTTCATTCCTTGAACATATTCTCCATTCGTAATATGGAGAATATTTTATGCTCCATATTACAAATAAATTAGGTATATCAGAAAATTTCTATTTGAAATTCATAATAAATTCAGTTTATTATAAGAATGACACAGTAAACACACTTAAAGAAAATGACTGAGTTATCTAATGTAGCGAATAATTTTTTTTTGCATATTTTAATGGCACTTTCACTCAACTTCTCTGGGATGTGCATCTTCATGATTTATACAGTGTTGGCTGTGTACAGTTGACAACTTGACATTCCAAGAACAAGACTATTCAAGAAATAAAATTTGAATTTCTCCATCAATCTCTCATAGCTTCAATACTAAGCATATATAAAATAATGAGATGTAATCCATTTTGGCAAACATAGTCGGAAAAAACAAAGGCAGATTTGGTAATGTGGTCTGTATCTTAATGTTTATCACATCTTCCATAACCTGTTGAAAGAACCAAAGGAACCTCAGAGTATACTGAAACACAAAAGTATTTGACCTTTCCATTTCTCATCCCACATCTTGCCTGAAGCCCATGTGGATGGGAGGCATAAACAGAAGATGCATCAAAAGTTATGAACTATGATTTAACTTAAGGTAAACAGAAATGTTTTACTGTCAGCTACCAAAAAATATAAAACCCGTATAAATGTTAACTCTGTTATGCTTATGTATTTTCTCCAGTACTTTCCTCAGGACAAAATAAATGAAAGATAAAATGAAAACTGAAATTGGATTTTTTTTTAGTTTTGTAGGGTTTTCAGAAATCTGTTAGAAAGATGTATTTATCATCTAGGTAATGACTGCAATAAACTAAAATAGGATATAAATAAAGTTTAATCAAATTTATAAAGTCATATGGCACATATTGCTTCTTAAAACTAAGTAATCATAATGATTTAGTGAAGATTGCCATAATGAACTCATCATTGCTGGGCACTGGTATTGTCAGGTGGAGGTATGAGCTGAGTTCTGTTACTGATACTCAAAGACATTACAATAGTTATCTATATTCAGAGGGACCCTCCTGTGTTTCAGTTTGTGCCCATTGCCTTTGATCCTGTCACTGGGCACCACTCTCTTTGCACCCTCTCTTTAGGTGTTTAGATATATGAAAATGAGCCTTTTCTTCTGTAGGCTGAACAGTCCCAGATGTTTATGCTCCAGTGATGATCTTCTTTTATCTGTCTTATTTTTGTTAATATGACTAATCAGAACAAAAGGAGGAGGGAAGAGGAGGGCAACAAAGCTGGTGAAAGGGCTGGAAGGAATGTCCTATAAGAAGCAGCTAAGGACCCTGGGATTGTCTAGTTTGGAGAAAAGGAAGCTCAGGGGCAATCTCATTGCTCTCTACAGATCCCTGAGGAGGGGAAGTGGAGACGGAGGTGCTGATCTCTTCTCCCTGGGATCCAGTGACAGGACACATGGGAATGGTTCACAGTTGCATCAGTGAAGGTTCAGACTGGACATTAGGAAGCATTTGTTTACCAAGAGGGTGGTCAAACACTGAAACAGACTTCATAAAGAGGTGGTAGATGTCCCAAGTCTGTCAGTGTTTAAGAGACATTTGCACAATGCTCCTGATAACAGCCCTGAAGTGGTCAAGCAGATGGATTAGATGGTTGTTGTAGGTCCCTTCCAACTGAAATTTATTCTAGTCTAGTCTATGACTGTATTTTAGTCATAAATCTCATCTCACTTCCTCAGCTACCTGTCTGACATCTGTTGGCTTCTTTAATGCCTTCACAGTCTCATTAACTGTTTTCTTTCTTGGGAATTTCAGTTGGGTCAATTGAGTAATTGACGTCTTATAGGTTGAGGCTTTTAATATGTATATTTCCAAATTAAATGGTGCTTGCCTCAGTAGATGTAAAACTACCCAGGACCCAGCCTGCTCTTATTATGGAAAGTACTATTAATTAATGTGACCCTTGTACAATATAACTTTACAATTATAAACTGCTTCTACATCTGTCTTATGTACCGATACCCAGCTAACTGCAGTCATCTGAGTTTCTTGTGAAATCTTTAGTAGTTCTAAAGAATTTCATATTAGCCCAGGGTCGTTTGATGTTGGTCAGTGTCACCCTATCAGTTCTTGACTGAACTGTAAAACCAGGATACCTAATTTAGGTAAAGTAGGTTTTTGCTTCTTCTCTTGGGGAAGGGGAGGGAATACAAAACAAAAAATGTATTATTTGACAATATAGAAGTATTGGCTGTTTTTTCATTTGTTTGTCTCCAACTGTTTTTAGTTGGAGACAAACAACTGTTTTGTTCTGCAGTTGTGCTGATAGTCCAATTACTGACATGCTCTTAAAAGTGTTTATAAACTTAGTATGATATTCTGAATGTTCCAGGACGTCTTAATGTCTGTCACAACACTCCTCTTAATATTTCACTGTAAATTTAACTATAGACTAAAAGGTCTGATATATGATATATGTGATGTAACATACTTTTTCAAAGTGTTTTACTTCCTGCCTAGAAATATAAATGTGTGAACTGTGAATTTTTAAATCAGAGCAATGACACTGATCTCCATTATAAAATGCCTGAAGATCTCCTCAAGAAAAATGTTCTACAGGAACTAAAGACTACAATCATACACTTGGTTTGGCAAGGAGGTTCCTAGAAGTACAAGGAAAGGGTACGTGAAGTCAGATATTTATAGAAACACGAAATACCACTTCTTTAGATAAGAAAGACTATTTCTTATTAATATTACTGCACTCATAAGTAATGCTGCACTGGAAGAGCTGTGTTTCAGTAATGTTTTATATGTGAGCTGTTAAAATTCATTGAGGATATTCACAGGACAAAAGAAGAAAATTAGCACTTTGTGGATAGGAGAATCAAGCAATTTCTCCTGCTTCTTGTCTGTATTGCTTTCTTGGAACAAGTGTTCTTTACATAAAGTATTTGACTTTATGACATAAAAAAGTGAATTCTGTCAAAGAAATGGCAAAAAGTGTGGCGTAAGAAACTTACTGTGTAATGCATATCAGCAATTAGGAAGCAAAATAAACAGATACAATGATGCAGATGGAACGGTCTGTTGTAAAAAGAGCATAAAGTTGTTCACTTGGATTCATGTGTCATATTTGTGATATTCATTCATACTCCAGAGATAAGTGTCTTGAACTTCCTTCTCAAAACTAAATAATAAAGGATTAGATTTAGTTAATGACTTTAGGTAGCCTGATTCTCAGCTCTGCAGTGCCTAAAAATTAGTTGACATAAGGTCCTGCATGAAAATAACAGCAAAGAAAAACATGTTTTAACCGTGATTTCCAGCATCTGTCAGCTGCTAAAAAGACTGTAAGAAACAACAGAGAAAGGGCTCCCTCTGTTATGTCATGTGCCTCTGTGAAAAAGTTGAATCTCAAATATTGTTATTGACTTACATACACAGTTTGCTATTTTAATCTAAAAGAGTGGCTTGCATGATGGCCTAAATGGGTTGTTATTTCTTCTTGTCATGCCTCTGGCACTTCGCTGCTTTATGCAACTGACTGCCATATGTGTGCCTTGAAGCTGACCTCATAACCAGAATGAAAAGTATTTTCAATCATTACCACTGATGCTGGGCTATTATAAAATGAGGTTGCAAATTTCATGGAGACCAAAGGTGAGCAGAAAATAGCACTACTTACCAAGGCAGAAGGATTTGAATGTTATTTGTTTAATGTAAATTATGCAGGGAACACATTGCAACACTAAACATTTTGTCTAGATATAAGGAAAAAATAAATCACAGAGATGACACTGCAATAGGATGACCAGAGCGTGTGGAATCTCTACCCTTGTAGATATTGAAAATTCAGCTAGACAAGACCCTGAGCAACCTTACCTAACTTCTAAGCTAGCCTTAGTCTGAGAAAGTGGTTGAATTATTTCACTTCCAGCTGTCTAACCCTATATTACTCTGTGAGTCTGAGAAGGCTTTCCAGAGAGGTTTTAAGTTCTGAAATATCAGTTTTCTGGATCATAAATAGCTCTTGGTAGGAATTAGATGCATGCTCAGCAATGGCTATGACTTTGTGTGTCTAACGAAGATTTATACCCCTATGTTTTAGACACGGCTTTTCTACCCTGTTCTCCTTAACTGAGGAAGGTATATTCTCACTAAATTGCAGCTTGGGTAGCCTAAGAGTCCATTTAAACACCTTGGTGGACTAGTCTGATCTTTAAGGTGTATAACCACTAAAAAATGAAAATAATTCTCTACAAAGTCTGTGCAGAAATTTTAGCATGGTTTGCAATAGTCACAAAACTGTATAGGAATCCACCCAAGCTAACCAATCGGAAACAGAAGAAAAGAAACTGTACATGCTCCTTCCTCATATATATATACATACACACATCAGGTTCTGGGTTGTGAAGGGGTAGCTATTTCAGTTATTTCTTCTTATATAAAAATAAGCTTAAAAAGAGGAGTGTATATCACTCTTAAAACACAGCAAAGGAAAACATAGTCAAATAATTTCTGAGGTGTGGGACATTTGCAATTAGTGTTCTCCTGATTGGAGGATTGAAATAATTTTTAATTCCTTAGAATATTTCTCTGACCTCTTAGCAGTGGGTTTATGGTTCATTATGGTAGAGAGAAAACAAATATGACTGTAGCCTCATAGATACTCTGCTTATGACTGCTTATGCTTGTGATTCCCTAGATGTGGTAGACATGAACTGTGAGATCCTCTATTATTATACATCTTCAGGACACACAAACATAAAGGATGTTTATAGTGGAAAAGCAATTTGTATTTATAGTTGCAGCGTCTTACTTGCTCAATATAATTTTCCCTGGGCTTGAAAAAGGTGGGAGTCACTGGTTTGCTCACGTGTTACTTCGAATAGATAAAAGGAAGAGGACAGTAGGCAAGAAGAAGTTGTAGCAACACTTTTAGTTTGCTATTAGAAAGGAGTTGAAAACATGTTAGCACTTATCTTATAAATATATTATTGTTTTTGAAAAGTAGCAATATCACATGCTTGTGTCCCTTGTGTATTCAATATTTTTCTAATCCTCTATCAATACAGAACATTATGAAATAATGTCTGTTAGGAATAAACATTTTGAAATCAGCAAGCCTGGATTTCTTGAAGTTATGTGTCCTAAAAAAAGTATCTTAGGACATCTCTGGCACACACCTGAATATGGAGCAGCACACAGCAAAACCCCTCAAAAGCCCAATAAAGATATAATTTGTAGGGTATTTTTCTTATATCATCCAGCTGATTTTCAAATATGTCCAGGAACTGTAGGTCACATCCAAGCTTATTGACTTTAGTGTAAAATTATTCCATCAGCTCCAATAATCTGTGAATCACACTGCAGTTATTCAAGAGGCTACTAAAGAAAAGCAATAGATTAAAAATCCAACAGCTTTTTATAAATTTGTCGAATACATTTTCTGATCTGACTGATATCCAGTATGTAACAAAATCCAGAGAGAAACCACAAGTTAAGATTCGTTTCATGTCCTTTTCCTTCTGATACTAAAACTCCTGCAGTTTTAACTCTGAAAGAACATTTACAGCTTCTTTTAAAAGGTCAGTTTTAGAAAATAAGCTTTCGCATTAGCTAACAGTAGTTAATACTTTTCAGACTTTTCAAAGTCTACTAATCATCTGCAAAATTCAGTAAAATTGATATTCATTGTCATGACAAGCGTCAGTCTTCAAATAAACATACTAGTCTTAGCCTTTCATCTAGTTGTCTATAGCTAGTATTTTCTTCTATTATCAATAGTATATCTCCACACCTAGATTAAGTAGCTTGAAAGGAACACTTTATAGGTCTGAACAGTGTATACTGTACTAACTAATGTGTCTGAACAATATATTAAAATCCAAAATGGAAAATCCCTAAATCCTAAGGTAATAGAGGATTTAGATATGCTGCTTCTACAAGCTGGTCATGTCCCTATGCTAAGCACATTAGTTTTCCATAGTTCTCTGTCAGACCAGTCATTACAAAGAAGACGGGAGATACTTATGTCTTAAAGAATAAGTCCTGGGGTAAATACATAAATGACAGGAAACACACTTTCTATATCTCCACACCTCTTTTGCCTACATATTCACAGCAAAACATGTGCATACAGCCATCTTTTAATCTTCACTCAGTTGGTCTGGGGCTGTGGAGGACTTTTTCTAAAGGCATACTTTACAGTACTGGCTTAAAATTTAAATAGCTCTTTACTTACCACATTTTCATTCTTTCTGAACATTGGCATAATTTTGTTTCCTTTTTAATCTTCCATAATTTTCCATGGAGTCTAACATTAGTCATCCTTGTTTCCACCCACTGTATGCCTCCTTTTTTGTGTTTGTGTATGTATAGAAGCTCCTTGTTTATCCATATAGGCCTGGCGTTTTCAACTGATTTCTTACTTGTTGAGATGGACCACTCTTGAACTCGGAGCAGGTCATCCATGAATACTAACCAGCTTTCTCAGGCCTGTTGCCCTCCAGGGCCTTATTCCATGAGACTTTTTACTAAGATCCTTGAAAAGGCCAAATTCAGCTCTCCTGAATTCTGGCACTGTGATCTTGCTTTATGCCCTCCTCTCAGAATCCTTAACTCCATCATCTCATAGTCACTGCAGTCTACGATGCCTTCAGCCTTCACATTCTCCAGTAAGCCTCTCCTTATTTGTGAGTATGAAGTCCAGCAGAGCATCTCTCTTCCTTTGGCTCCTTTATCACTTGAGTCAGGAGGTTGCCATCGATACTCTCCAGGAACCTCCTGGATAGTTTATGCCTGTTTGTGTTCTCCCTCCAGCAGATATCAAGGTGGCTAAAGTTCCCCACGAGGACCAGGGCTTGTGAACGTGAGGCTACTTAGAGCTGTCTGTAGAGGGTCTGATCCACTTGTTCTTTCTGGTCAACTGAGCTATAACAGACACCTACTACAATGTCACCCATATCAGTCTTCTCTTTATCCTCAGCCATAACACAGGGAAACAGGATAGAGTTGCGAATTCTGAAGACACTTTTATATTCTGGATTGAGAAATGGATTTACATTTCATTAAAATCAAACAAAGAATGAAGGACAATTAGAGATCTCTGGTGAAAAGAGGTTTTCTATGTTTTCATATAAAAACAGTTCCTTTCTTTAGAAAATTAATAATTTCCTTTAATATAATGTCTTGAAAACTGTTAATTCTGTCTAAATTAGCAAATTGCTGATATTAGTCTTAAGTAGCCATTCCATGTATTGTTTTAGTAAGAATATCAAAGGTGTGATCGCAAGACATTTCTAATTAGCTATATGAAGAAATCACTACACTGTTAATAAATTTCCCTAATTAGCATATAGAATAATTATTGTTCAGGCAGTACAATACACACAGCCAGAGATAATATTTCTTTTTTTTTTTTTTGTCTTTACTTTTCCCACAAGGGCAGTTCATTATACATCTGTATAGAAACTGATATGCATCATACCTGATCTGACAGATTTCAGTGAATTGTATAACTATCAGGTATTAAATTATTATGTTCAAATATTATGTAAAGATAATAGAGATTAAATCAGACATTAAACTATTTCACATGTCTGTGACCCTTTAAGTAATACTAAATATACAGTATACATCATTTAATTTGGAATAACAAATTTCAGTATTTGAAATAAAAGAAAATTAGGAAAGAGCATAGAACAGCTAACAACAAAATAAGTTCTGTTACTTTTCACAGTGTATCTTAAATATAGAATTAAGATTTTGTCATTATTTCATGTATCAAGCTTATTTGATAGTTAAGGTTCTCCAAATAAAATTTATAATTAAATAAATATATACAAGTACATATACATGTAGTCATGATACACATTACTAACTTCAACAGAAAATATAATTACTTATTTACAGGATCTTACCTTTAGTTATTTTGCATAACCCCAGCAATACATTGTGAAACAGTAAGAACTCTTCCATTCACAGCAGAGATACCACCACATAAAATGGAAACTTTTTGATTTCTGGATTTTTGAAAGACAAGTGTTATTAGGCAAATAAAAACCCTGTACTTCAGCATTTCAAATGTTAATTAATTGAAATAAATTAAACTTGGATGTTAAGGTCCCTATTTCCTCAAGTTTGCTGTTACTTCATTATTGTCCACTAATTATCTTTGAATAGGTCTTTGCATTTCATGTTTAAAGTTAATTGTCATTTTCTACTGAAATTAGGATGTAAAATCAATTACAGTGTATCATCTGGTGACAGAATGGACTTAAGTCTTAAAATCAAGTTGTCATGAATAAAAACTTCTTAACATTTTTGTTTTCACACTATTTCTACTAACCCTGTTATCAAGATCTTAATGAATTTGAGCACAGTGCATTAATTGCTTCCAAAAGCCGAGTGAATATATCTATAATTTTTCACTGTTATGATTTATATGGCAAATCATTTATTCTATATCTTATGCTCTGAAGCATTCTGAATTTTCTTACTATGGAGACAGTGTGCTCTGTAGCTGAATCACCCATGAAATTGTTGATCTATAAAGTAGTGAGCTGTGTAGGACTGTACAGTTAAAGAGTATAGGACAAAACCTTGAAGAACTTGCAACTAAAATTCTTGTGCCACTTGTACATTTAAAATGAGAAATGAGAAAACTGAATGTAAAATCACTTTCTGGTTATTGTAGTGATTTTTTTTCCAGTTTTGGTAATTTCTACAGGGTTTTTTTTTTTTCCTGGAGAGATGTTTTTGGTTTTCCCTTCCCTTCCCTTCCCTCACCTTACCTTCCCAAGATTACTGTTTGAATAGGACTTAGTAAATCATGAAGTGCTGGTATGTATAGGCTAATATTCATGTATTGGCCTG
The DNA here is from genome assembly GCA_028565335.1 of Limnodromus scolopaceus. Taxonomy (NCBI): domain Eukaryota; kingdom Metazoa; phylum Chordata; class Aves; order Charadriiformes; family Scolopacidae; genus Limnodromus; species Limnodromus scolopaceus. Next base: position 142,510,985 of record JAOXNO010000013.1, read on the forward strand.
CCAATAAAACCATGACAAATATTTTTGGAAAGGAATTTCCTTTCTCTCTAACATAAGCTAAAATATTAATGTTGCAAATATTCAAATAAAATGCCAATGGCTACATCATAGTTAGAAAAGGATTAAATACGTTAATTAAAAATTGGTACTATTTACTGAATATCAGTCACCCTGGAAGAAAACCTGCTTCCCTGATATTGCCCTAATGATATCTTAAACATATATTTTTGTGCACTGCTGTTCCATTTTATAGTGATATTCTACATGGCAAAGATTATATTCTCTAAACACAAGGGCATCATACTGAAGAAGAAACACTTTTCCTGGCCAGGAATCAGCAATGTGCAATATAACCTTCCCTTCTAATTACAAAATTATATTCAGTCATATACAATGAGAGGTTCTAGCACCTGCTTTCTTTTCATCTCAGTCTGGTGCTGTGGTCTCCACTGATGCTCTCACTACTTTCTTCAAATGATATGGAGTCATCTGAAATGTTCTCGACAATCCCATGTCTGTGCTTGACTTAACTCAGATTCATTATCGCTCGGGAAAGCTCTGCAGTCACAAGTTTTTTCATTTCAGAATACACTTGAGTATTTACTCTTCTATTGGATTCTTTTGGCTGAAATTCTCACACAAGAAGAATCCTCATATCCTGTGAAGGAAGATAAACCAGATTTTTGATTTCATGACAAAATGGAATGAGTGGAGCAAAAACATACATGCCAATAACAAATGGCACAATTAAAACTGAATTGACTTGGCTGGGTAACAAGTTCTCATGTTATATCTATGTTAGTAAGTAGATACTTAAGCCTGCCAAGTGTTAGCTTAGTGGCTGCTCTTAAAAAGTATGGATTATTGTTTCAGTACAATCTGAAAGGATTATTTTACTAATGGAAATAGATGTAGATAAGAGCTTGGCAACTAGACTGAAAATTAGGAAGTTAATCCTTCCTGGCCAAAGATTAAGGTTCCTCTGCTAGAGGAATTAAAAAATAAAAGGTATTCTCTTCCAGAAAGATTAATGTAATTCTGGAAAATCCTTTCTTTTAGGATATTTTAAAAGTTATTTGTAAAACTAACTTTATGACTCTGTATGCCAGTTCAGTAACTAATGCTGGAACAATTGTAGATTTTGCTGTTGAAGAGGACTTGGGAATCAGGTTGAAATCTTTGTTCTAAACTAAACCAAGCAGAAGAGCACCCCAATAGTTGAGTTGAAGGTTCTGTTCATAATTTAGAAGAATTGCAGCAATTGTGGGGTTTCCCCCCCTTTTTTATTGTAAGGTGTGCAGTTAGTAAAGAATCCAGACTCGTATTAATATTTCTGATTCAGAGACTGAAGCAAAACAACCTAGCTTACTCATTAAGAAATAACTTTTAAAAGTTCTGCTAACCACCCTCTGAGAAAGCAGAATTTCAGCATATATTTACCCCCAAAAAGTAAAAAAAACAGTCTCTTGCCTTAACATCCTGGCTTGTATAGAACGTAGTAAAAGTATTATGACAAAGAAAGAGAGGAAACTTATTTTGGAAGACATTTGAGTTGTCAAGTTAATTCTAGCAGTCCTAATATGGTTTTACATATTATCTCACTTAGATGAGCCATTCTAGACTATGACTGTATAAATATAAAATATAATAAAGACAAAATGATGAAGGGAGACTAAAATTTAAAATAGCATAAAGTGATTTCATATAACAGAAGTGTAACCAGATGGAACCAGTCAAATATATACATACATATGTACTGTATGTGCACTGATGCAAAGAGAGAGTTAAAGAAAATGTGCATTATTTATTTTCTTTCGTCTAAAAGAAAAAGATTTTAGTTTAGTACAGAAAAAGTATTATTAAGTGCATGGAAAAATAACATCCAACTGTTTACACTTAAATCTATTTCAGACAGCACCTTGACAGCTGTTGAACAGCGTAGGTAAGTGTAACACAGCCAGAGCCATCATCTCAAGCTGATAACTTCAAGCTGAGTCACTTCTCTGGTGGAGACAGGAATTAATAAAACATTTGCACGTGACTTTGAGAGAGGGAGAATATACCTTCCCCTGAACAAGACATGAAAGTTTTGCTTCATTCATCTGCCCTGAGTTTCCCTTCCTTATAGTATTTTTCTAAAATGCATATACAGCTCTGAAATAAAATACTGAGGGTATCTCAAGTGATCTTTTTACAATTCATTACACTACAGTGCATTAGATCTTTGGTAAATTGTTGGAGACATTTGAAATAATCTTTTAGTAACAGATTAAGCAGTAAAATAGACAATATTTTATTACTAGTATTGAGTTTAAAGAAAACATCATTGCTAGAACATCAGGTTCAATTCAAAACGATATCAGTAAAAATCTGAAACTAAAGACACCTTCCATATAAAAAGTATCTGCATATAGTCCAACTCATGGTTAAATATTTGACTTCTTTCTTGAACACATTGATTTCAACTGATATAAGATATACAAAGATACGATCTTTACTTTATTTCTCATATGAATCCACTGAACCAGATGTAAGAAAAAAAACATGTGAGGACTTTATAAGCTTTTTCTATGAAAAGAAATCTTTGGAAATGCAGTCTGCTATTTTTGATCCAAACATTTGAAAGCATTTGGTAGCTTCTGGAAAATATTATAAGCATAGAATGAAAGTCGGTTTTCCACTTTTTTTTTTTTCCAGTTTAGAAGTAACATGAGTCAGCAAATATGTTTTGCTATAGTGTAGTATACTGCTATTAACTTTAATGTTTTTAAGAACTTCAGTGCATCAGAAACTTGTATTCAATATCCTCAGAGATGTTTTTCACTCTTAAGCATTCATGTTATAGCAAACAGGAGAAACTAAATCTATCACCCATCCATGTAGGCTTCATTTAGTTTCATCACAAATAATTGGCTGGAAAGCTTCTTTTCAACTACATAAAGAAATATTTAATTAATGCAGAGATGACATACACAGTACACTTTTAAAAAATAATTGACAGTATGTGGGTGAGAAGACTATTTTTTCTAAAGACATTATTTATTTCTGAGGAGCAGAAAACTTAGTAAAATTGCAGATGACCTTCTAGCATAGAGCAACTACTGTGGGGAAAGAAGCTGTTTCTATAAAATGTGTTTTATGTACAAAATTTCATAGCCTAACTTATTCCCAGAGTAAGGTGGTATGTAAAGAAAAATGGCCTTCAGTGACTACATTGAAGAGGAAAAAAATGTTAGCCATCACAAATACTATATTTAATGCAGAAATAAAACCATATTATTTCCTTCTGCCTCCTTAAGTATAATATAATTTGTACATGGGATTGAATAATGTTTCACGCATAGTACTTTGGGACATTTAGATAAACCTTGCTCCCCTTGAATTTTTTATATTTAAACTTTTGGGAAACAGTCACTTTGAATTATTGTAACAAAAATTTCAAATATACTTTGCAATAAAAGTTAAAAGATACACTTGAAAATAGAAATTCACTCTGCAGTCTGTGGTGTTCACAGAATATTTTCTGTACATAGTTTTCATTTTGCTGACATCTACAAGAAGATACGTTATGTGATGAAGCACCTTGCACCATGCCTAAGAAGTCAGGATGTACAGTTAATTTATTTATTGAATTTTTAACCAAATTTTGAGAAAAGGAAGTTATGGAGCAGGGTATCCAGAAAAAAAAAAAAGTACTCAGTGACAAATAAATGAAGGTCAAGATGCTCAAGAGTGATGAATAAAGAAAGTACAGAGCAGTACTTCTCAGAATATTAGCCCCTTGTTAAATTGTCTCAGAAAGGATTCATACAGATTGAGATGCTCCAAAATCCTGGTTATTCTGATACGTTATTAGTGATTCTAACATGTTATTCTAGGATGTTGGTCTAAGAATCTGAGCAGACACATGGGGAAAGACTGATGCATAAGATTCACTTAGTATGCATGATATGGTCTCAGAGCTGATATATTATGGCAATTTGATGTGATAGGCTTGAGGGCTTTTTTTGAAGGGGTATGTTAGATTTTATAAAATAAATTTAAAAAAAGCCTTAATACCTACCTACAGTACAAAGAATCAAACAAGTGGCTGGAATGAAGTTAAACTGTTTGTACATATCTTTATTTTTATCTTGCAATTATAAAACCAGGCTGCCCTATTCAAACCAATTATCACATTTGTAACTAAAGGCATTTTATAATATAGTCAACATTACCATGAAAAAAAAAGCCTCTTCAAGTTTCTCTAACAATATAAGTTAAATTAAGCATGAAAATATTTATGCTTAGAAAGAATTAAACAAAAATAAAATCATATGAATTACTACATTTATGCTTCATTAACTGTTAATTGTTTTTATCAATTCATCAGTTTTATTTTATTGTCCATGTCTACAGTGTTCTTAGCGTGTATGTGTCCCATTGACGAATACTAACATAATTTGTCAAGCACTCAGAATAAGCATTTATGCCCTTTCTAAGACACTTCTAATTAAGATATTATAGTAAGCAGCAGAATAATAATAAGTATTTTTGTGGGATTGATTTCAGTAGATGGATTTTGTAAATAAATTTTTGAAAAGCCCTCAACATTTATACTCTCAAGGATAATGCAGGAATTTGACATTTTTGAAATGTTTTAAGTAATGCATAATTTCAGAAACAACACAGCCAACCACATCTATGTAGCATCTGGAATAGTGGTGCTGTGGCAGATTCCAGATAAATTTGTATCACGCCTTTCACAGTACACTCTAAAGACATTTTGTGAAGATGCTTACTGTGCATTGGAATGTAACGTTTATTATTTCTAGTGAATACTGCAAAATGTAGTGAATAAAATAAAATAGATAAAAAGAAATTAAAATAAATTAAAATAAAATAAAATAATAAAATAAAATAAAATAAAATAAAATATGAATACATTTGATACTGTACTTGCTCTGACTTGAGTGTTTTGCTTAAATGCCATTTTCTTCCTTCAAAAAGTCTCTCTTTAAACATGTGAAAGCTTTTTAAAAAACTGTTGAAAAGGTACTGCATTCCTGAAGAATTCCTAACTGGTTCAAATGACTAATTTTAAAATGTAAAGAATAAATTCAAACATTTTTGGGTTACAAGGGTGAAAAGACCTTACAACTTACTATTTCTGAACTAAAGATATTTCCAATACATTGAAAAAAAGAAAAAAATATCAAAGAAAAGTGTACAAAAAGTATTTCTCTTTGAAAGCACCAAAGGTGGTGGACGTTATGGTAAAATGGAAAATATTTTTATGTGGAGGAATGGCCGAGTGAAAAGGGGCATGACTTAATTGCAATGAGCAACCCAGTCTTTGATGTAGATAAAAGCCCAGAGGTCACCATGAACTTTCCTTGAAAAGC
>JAOXNO010000013.1:142525540-142546034 GCA_028565335.1 Limnodromus scolopaceus
AGGTGCAGGACCTTACATTTGCCCTTGTTGAACCTCATTAGGTTCTTCTCTGCCCAGCCCTCCAGCCTGTCCAGGTCCCGCTGGATGGCGGCATAGCCCTCTGGAGTGTCAGCCAGTCCTCCGAGTTTGGTATCATCAGCGAACTTGCTGAGGATACACTCTGTCCCCATTAGCAGTTCTAAAATAAGCATGATAATTTAGCTAGAAATTATGTGTTTTGAGACATGATCAGAAATGTGTGAGGATGGATAGGACATCTATCTGCTTCTTCACGTGATCAGTCTCTTAAATGTTTGTAGGCATCTGTGGCTGGTTTCCTGCTTAGGTGAAATTGAATAATGTATTATCTCATTGCCAGCCAAAAGTTTCATCTCCCTCTCTATGGCATGATTTACTACATTATTTTCATGAAATCTTTTGATTGTAATAGTACTTGGAGGCTTTTTGTCAAACAGGCTGTTTTCTTTTGGGTTGTTTGGAGGTTTTTGTTGAATTTATTTTGCTTAATAGCTTGGAGGAAAAGAGCCACTAAAGCACTAATTAGGTTAAAGCTCATCCCAATTGCAGGCATCTTTTCAGAGAGTAGCCAGATATGATTTATTCTAACAACATGGGAGCTAAAAAACATATAAGAATAAATTGCTTTAAAGGATTTTTTATGAATAAATGTTTAGGGTTACAGTAATTTGAAGCAAACTGCCTGACAACTAACCAAAAATCCATCATAGCAATGATCCACAACTGGAGGCGTCTCCCCTAGTGCGTTGATCTCTCATCGTTCATTCAGAGTTCCTGCCAATTGGCGTTGCCTTATTTGCTGTATTCTAGCAGCAGCTACATGACTTCAAGTCCTTCCTGTTATGTATGATATAAACAGATAATAAGAATAAAGACTTTTGCGCAAAGAAAAAACAGTCTGAGAAAATCCAGTATTAATGCAAATAGGAAAACATCCATGTCATTGAGACTAAGTTATAATTCACTCTCCTCTGAAAAAGTTAGAACTGGTTCAGTCTTTTCAAACTCAAGACCTTCAACTTTGTAGGTTATCTTATCCTGTGTGGAATATGTATTCATTTATGGCTGCAAACCTTGAGTAGCACTGCCAATAAAATAACTTCCACTAACAACAATTCAGAATGTTTAAAAAGTAGTGTAACTTAAGCCTATGAGACTGTGGATTCAAAATTGCAGCAAATGTGATCATACATTTACTCTGAACATAAACATTTAATGGTAAATTTTATGTTGCCTCTTTGTCCTCTTGAATAATATAACATTGTGCAAGTTGTACAAATAAATACTTGGTGTATTAAGGTATAGCAATATTTTTCAAGATACTACTTAATGAGTACAAGAGCCTAGAGCATTTTAAATAGAACCCTAAGACTGTAAATTTGAAGAAAAAAAAAAAAGAACTGCTGATGTGAAGAAAGAGCTATGGAAGAATGGGCATCTTAATCTCCCATTGCTTTTCCCTATCAGTGAAACGATCCCCAATATCACTTTCTGTCAGTTGTCTTACCAACCAAGCAGTAAATGTGCTCAGGGACAGTACAAACCACATTTAAAAGAGAAAGTCAATAATTAAGGAACAGAGAAAACTGTCTATCGGTTAGTGAATTTGCACAGGAAATGGTTTTTGTGGACAAGTTTCTGATGCCAGTACATTGTGGATCTTTTCAGCTTTGTTATTTAAATGCCTGACTCTGTTAGTCTTTTCTGTAAAAGAATCATAACACCTTCCTCTGAAAATACAAATGGAGACTGCATTTCTAAATTTTATTTATATTACAGTATTAATAATCTTTTGAGTTATACACCACCACATGGAATGGTGTTATATGTCATTTATTTCTATAGGACTCATAATAACTACATGTCAGATGGTTTGGACAGATCCTTCATTGAATTAAAATTTTTAATTATACAAATATTAATTCCTAGTAAATACATTTGGATTTTAAACTAAGGATTTAAAATTAAAACATAAAACGAAGAATTACCTGCTTTATTGATTTCAAGCTTAAGAAAGCCTGCAACAAACCTCAGAGTTAGTAAATCTTCAGGATCATTTCATGGGTTGTCTGATACTACAGATATAATCTCCTTCACCCTTTGTATATAAAATAGAATGATAGTAGTGGAAGCTAATCAGCTTTTTCAAAAGCTCACCAATTTTGTCTGATAAGTAAGAGAGAATTACTGTGAAATTATCCTAAAAACAGAAAACCCCCAAAACACATTTTTATTTTCAAAATAAAGCCACTTACAATTAAGCAAGCTAGAATTATGTAAAAAAATAGCAAAAAGCTCACAAAATATTCAACAGAAGATAAAAAACCTACTAATAGAGATGGAAAAAACCCACAAATTTATCAATCCACTATATTTTTTTGTATTGCTCACCAGTTGCATGGCTGATTAGAATTTAATGCTAAATTTTCACATTTTTTTGTTATTGTTTCAAAAGACATGTAATCATACTTTTTATAATTAGTTACAATGTACAGTTACAACACTCAGAATTAATGCATGTTAGGAAGATACAGTAATAGGGGGAGGTAATATCAATACAATTCTTATTCTGAACTACATCATTGATGAAGTTTTATTTTACCACTGTTCAGATTATTGATGCTTTTAAATTGTCTTAATATCCAGTGCTGAAACACCCTACACAGGTATAGAAGGAACATTTTATGTAATGTTATCTTTAACTGTACCTTTTTGCCTTCATGTATCTTGATGCTATAAGCATAATCTATCTACATGTAGGTTTGGGTTTTCACAAGTGGGTGGAGAAAAATCTAACATTAAGGCTCTTCATTTCTGTACTTGCATGCTTGTTTCTACTTCCCCACACCTACCACCAAGGAGCAGCAGAGCCAGGCAAGGCAACTGCAAGCCAAGGACAATGAGTCACAGCAGGGCAGGTAGGGAAGGAACTAGGCAAGCGGGTGCAGCCTTTTGTGTCTGAGAGAAGTGAACAGGGCAGCCGTGGGTGCAGCAGCCATGGGCAGCTGAAACCCCAGTATTTACCCTACACACTCACAGTGCAGGGCAGGTTCAAGTTCAAGACACAAAGGAAAGTCTGGTGGCCAAGTCAGAGCTATGAAACCAGGCTCAAGGCAAAGCTGCGACGTTGCTCAGGCAGAGACCAAGGGTGAGATCTTGAATTTGAAAACAAGCCTCAAGCAGAAGAGGGGCTGAACTCTGCTGAAGCATCACAAAGCCTGCCACTTGCACGTGCCTGAGCTGGCTGTCAGCCCAGACCACCAAAGACCCACCCAAGGGGAATGAACTCATAGCCCTGGTACATAATTGGTTTTCTAAAGGAAGGCTTTCCAAAACCTGTGATCCCTAATTTAACAAGCTAAATCCTTTTGTAAAACTGATCTATTACCCTAATCTCCTGAAAAACTTTGACACATTTTAGTGCATTAAATAAAATTTATTAAGAGGAAAAGAAGTATCAGAAAATGTATACTTGAGGTACTCAGTCATAGCACTGTGGTTATGCATTATCAATGATTTTTATTTTTTTAATAGTCCTTTTTGGTAATTCATCATTCAGACAGTGCAACTTAAATCCTCCTATTCCAAACCTATACAAGAATACAATATGCCACAAATTACAACAGAATATTTATATATTTCTACAGATGTATCCTGAGTTCCTATCTAGCTTCAATAACAATTCTATAAATAGTATGAAAACAGATTAAGTTCTATTGTTGATGGTATTACCAAAAGAAGGAACACCCAAGTTTAGACAGGAGCTGTTGCACAGATTTTTAAAAGGGTCCTGAACCTCATCTATTTCTTTGGAAAAGCCAAAACATTATAGTGCAGTAGGCTAATGGTTAGGGAAGCCACAAGATAAATAGAAAATCCAGGTTTCTGTCTCTGTTCTGATGCAAAAGAAATGGATATATCCTGTTACACAACATTCAACATCAATAGCTAATATGCCTCTGTAGGATGATTAACATTGAAATGCAAATCTCTGTTTTGAATAAGGCAAAAGAGAGCTTTTGTTATCACACTTTCCTGTTAAACATCCTCACCACTGATGTGATTTATTCAAATGGCTTCTGGATTATTTCATTTTCTCTTTCTGAATTTTGCAGAATAAGAAATTTCTTCAATCTCAAAAAACTTGAAGAGATTGGGAAAAATTCTTGCCTAGCTCCCTTTTGTAGCTATGAAAACAAAACCTTAAAAACTGTAAGATGTCATAAAACAAGAATAAGAGTCTACAGTATAATCTGAACTAGAAAAATTTACTGCTTATAAAGCATGTGCAGTACTCACAAAGAAAGGAATGGGAGGAAAAATCTTTAGTTCTCAAAGCTTCAGTTGTTGCATTCAGCATATCACTCTAGCCTTCTTTAAGAAGCAAGTCCAACTTCATTGAAATTTCAAAATTAAAGACAATGAAGCATTTTAAATGGATGCTATCATGTTCAACATAATGAATCTTAGAAAATAATTACTTGTCTTGCTGAGAAGACAGCTGTAGGCAAGGCAACATTTTAGTGTTAGAAGATACTGCCTTCCACAGACTATATAAAAATGTAAAAGCCAATTTCTTGCTCTATAGAAGATAATACCTTGTTTTACATAACTTCTGTCTTCAAATTATAAGCTAATGTCAATGAAAATGACATGTGCAATGTCATCATACTGCTTAGAGACTACTCATGGTCCCATGCATCCACTGGTATTGGGAAAGTAAAATGATGTAAAGTACATGCAAACAGATAGTTAGATTCTGAACTAGCCTTATTACTGTGCCAGTTTTGGCTGGGATAGAGCTAATTTTCTTATAGCAGCTCATATAGTGCTGTGTTTTGGATTTAGGATGAGTATAATAATGATAACACTGAAAACTGCTGTTTTCAGTTGTTGTTAAGCAGTCAAGGACTTTCTCATCTTTCAGTAGGAGCTGAGAGGAAGCACAGACAGGACAACTGACCCAAGCTGGCCAAAGGAATATTGCATACCACAGACATCATACTCAGTATATAAATAGGGGTTGGCTGGCAGGCAGAGATCCGGGATCGCTGCTCAGGGACAGGCTGGGCATCGGTCAGCGGGTGGTGGGCAATTGCATTTGCATCATTTCTCTTCCATATTCTATTATAATAGATTATTATTATTATTATTGGAATAATAATTATTATTATTATACCTTACCTCGCTGTCCTATTAAACTGTCTTTATCTCAACCCATGAGTTTTATTTTTTTTCCCATCCTCCTACTCATTCCACTGCAAGGAGGAAGGTGTATGAGAGTGAGTGGCTGCATGGTGTTTAGTTGCCAGCTGGGCTTAAACCATGACAATTACAAAACATCTATTGTGTTTGCATGAATGTAAAGGATATCATAGAGTATTATAATCACATAATACTATATCAAGCATTTTATCAATATAGATTTTCTATTCAATGACTATTAAGGGAGTACCTATGGTTGTGGTTTCTAGATATACTAGCAAAAGTTAATTTGAAATTTGTTAAACTATCTAAATCTAAAGTTATTTGACTACATATCTAAAACCACCAAAATTCTGTATTAATAAATTAAAATGATTAAGTGAAAAACAGACCTCATCATTTTTTGTTGTGTGTAAACCTTTATTGTCAAGAGAGAGACAGAATAAGAACTAACATTATTAACTTGTATGACAATCATAACAAAGTCATTAATCCTAGAAAATTATGTGTAACATAACAGGTGCAACAAAGAGTAAATACACACAGAGCAAAATATTAAATACTCGATTAGTGTATTACAAACCTCTTCCTCTTAAAGTAATTTTCATGACTCACATTTTACCTTTTTCACTTGTTCTTCTGATATTCCCTGTAGAATTTCTGTATAAAAGTATTATCAGTTTTAATCACTTAATTATGCTGTATAATATTGATTCTCCAAATGAAAGGCATAGTTCCTTTAACAAGACTGTCATAACTGTGTAATACTCTGTTATGATAAGGGGGCAAATTTACAAGCAGAATTGTAGGATAGGGACTAATTTACTAGGCAGTAAATTACTGCCCTCCAATAGTGATGTGTAATTAGAGTTATTAGACTAAACATTTATCAGTTATAAACTCATTGTTAGCTTTATTTAGAAGTTTTATGAAGTATTGCTTTGTACTGCTTCAGCTAAAACATATCAGGAATAAATACACTTCTTTTTCAAAATATTAGTCACTGCAGGCTTTCCTAAAAGGTTATTTGCAGCTCACTGGAGATTAACTGACGCGATTATGCTCCATTTCCAGTAGCTAAGTAAAGCTAGGAAAATATAAGGACACTAAAATTTTCCAAATATTAAGTTTTCATGTAAACAACTGACAATATTGAGGAAGGAGGGAGAGGATGATTGTGGGTCATGGGGAGGAGATTAACATTTTTGGACAAGAAAATATTTATTAAAATAGAATCAAAGAATCATAGAATCATTTAGGTTGGAAAAGACCTTTAAGATCATAAGTGGAATCATAAATACAATCCGTACTTTCATCATATTTAGTCCAGTGTTGCTTGTTTTGAAAAGGTTGAAATTATATTGAGACTAATAGGTATTTTTCCAGTAATTAATTTTAGGCACGTATTCTTTTCTGGCTAGTGAAGCAAGGTAACCAGACATAAATATGTACAGTGTGATGGTGACTGTGAGATAAAGTTTTCTTCAGGTTCTTGAACATACAGCAACACTATAAAATAGCAAATTTCCATTGATTATCCAAATAGTGTTTAAAATACCTGGGAAGATCTTACATTTGATGCAATAGGAACGTACATGGGTACCCATGCTACATGGATGTATTTCTGCATTAGATTTGGTAACAGAGCACTTGTTAGTCTTTATGTTTTTAAGGGAATGTAGAGGAAATAAGGAATTGAATATATTTCTGAGACATACTTACCCTGCAGAATCCATGACCATAGTTTTCACATTTTTTCAACCACTGCGAAATGCATGTTATACAAGGTTCCTATGACTCCTTGGAGACACACATCTCTACCTTCAGCTGGTGAAATTGCCCATAAAATTTCAATTTGCCTAGTGAAGTTGCCTGTGAAATACCACTGTTATATACTCAGTCACTTTTGCAGGTCTTTTCTTTCCATAAAATACCAAAAGGTACTCAACATCACTTTCCTGAAACCATGTGATTTGGATCATCCTAGGATGATCCACAAAAGGACACAGTAGTGCCACAACTCAGATTGCCATGGATTATGAAGGACCTTTCCAACTGAGAAGGGAACAAGACAAAGGTGGTAAAGTTTTTTCACGTATGTTTAGCAGGCTCCAAAGAGTTATAAGCTACCACTCTGAGTCCTGGAAAAGGTGAATGAGTTTTACCACTTAAGGGAGACGTTGATATCTCTGATCACTTCTCTGGTAGATGGATACCAGTAGACAAAAAATGGATAAGAGCTGGCAATGTGCAGTTATAGCCCAGAAAGCCAGTTGTATCCTGGGTTGCATAAAAAGAAGCGTGATGAGAATCACTTATGAAGGAGATGATTCTTCCCCTCTACTCTGATCTCCTCTGAGCTCACCTGGAGTACTGCATCCAGCTCTGTGTCCCCAGTACAAGAAAGATGCAGACCTGTAAGAGTGGGTCCAGAGAAGGGACACAAAAAATCTTGGAAGTGATCTTGTTCTTGAAACACTTCTCCTATGAAAAAAAGGCTGAGAGTTAGAATTGTTTACCCTGAAGAAGAGAAGGCTCTGGGGAACCTTTTTGTGGTCTTGTAATGTAGAAAGGGAGCTTATAAGAAAGGTCCTTTCCAACCCAAACCATTCTATGATTCTGTGATTCTACAATCACAAGTGGGTTAATTAATGCATGTATTTAAATGATGCAATCATTAATAGTCAGATGGGAAACCTTGGGTATATAACAGACAACTTCATATAAACATGAGATCAGTTTTCAGTATCAATCAATAAACAAAGAATAAGTTCTTTGAATAGAACAGAGTATATCATTATGACAAACCCACAATTTACCTCCCAATGAATACATTCTGCAGCACTGTTCAAAGTAAGGGGAAGGCATCAAAAGTATCATTGTTCACCTTGATTTGATCAGGAAGTTGGACTAGAGATTTTCTGATGTCCCTTCTAACTTAAACTATCTTATTACCCTATGAACTGTTCATCTTTCAGAAATCACCTGTAGGACAGTTGGCAGTATTTAGCAGATGTATAAAAATACAACACAAGCACATGAAGCTATTAACTGACTATTAACTGCTCAGTATTTTGGTGAGCAAAGCATTGTTGAAGTCTTTAAGTCAACCTAACAACAAACAAAGTCCAGTAATATAGAGTTATCTACAGAAAACTATGACAGGACAAAATGTAGGCAAGGAAATCAAGAGGCCAAGGTCCTGGTGAGCAACAGCATAAAAATACAAGTAAACAAATCACTTCAGAAGCTGCAAGAGACACATTATTGTTAACTAGATATTCACTGAGACCAAAGTCAAACTAGAGCTATACCCTGGATGAATCAGTGTTAATTAGAAACTGATGAGGCCACTCTGACTAGAGCCTGTAGGCAAACGTTTTTTTTCTGTCAAGATATTCAGGATCAGGTCTATGGCTCAGATTTCAGAATGCAATTGTAGGGAACAGACACTGTGTAATTTAACAGATATAAATGTTCCATGCTAGATGATGACTGGGAAGTGAATGTTGTTAAATTATGTGTTTACACTTCTCATCTTGTGCAATAAGATCTAGAGAGGAACAGAGACTGAAGGGAATAATAGAACCACTAAAATTGCTGTCAGGGAAAAGAACAATGAAGTAATGATTTTTCAGGGAGCTTGGGTCTTTGAGTTATAATATGGTTACAGAAAAAAAAATAAAAATCAACAAACAACTCCAGAGACACACTAGCATCCACATATACATCTTGTAAAAGGGCACTGGGGTTAAACCATCTAGAAGCTGTCTTTTCAATTACTTTAAAAGGCTAAAAGAACTATGATCTTTTTCTAAGGCCCTGTTACACTGGATAGTCCCTGCAGGTGAAAAAAGATAATCAGACTGACAAAATTCAGTGAATGGACAGTCAGTGTTCTGTACCGCACAAGCCAACAGCCTGGGGACAAGGGAGGAATGTCAAGTCCCAGCTTATTATTGCTTCAGTGGGCTTGTTAACTGTTGCTTTTTCCAGTTGCATAACGTTGATGGTATTTTGGATGTCACTTGAATCTATTCCCACATAGTCAACTCTTAAATGTTTGCTTTAAGCACTGGAGCTAACTGTAGTCTCAGTTACCACAGTGTAAATCAAGAGTAATTCCAGTGCAGGCACTTGAGTGATATGGTATAAGGTTAAACTCAGTTTAGAAAGAAATTCACTGTATATAAGTTATGAATTTGCTTAAGAGTCTTTCTGGCACAGGGGTACATGTGAAATTATCCCTGAAAAACCTTTATATAGCTAACTAATATCTCTACATCATACGTGTTAGTTATTCCTCCTGCAAACAAAGCTATTCTTTCCTGTACTCCTGACTCATTCAGTCATTCTCGCACTCCCAGATTTTCTACTACACTTGCATGCCTTGTAAGGAACAGAGATGCCGAAAAAGGTCTCTCAAAATATTCCAAGAATTTTAATGCCAGAATGATACAGGCTTATGGATTTCTTTTCTTTAGGCTGTTACCCTCAAAATCTTGTCTATGGGCAAAGAGAAAGAACACTTCATATATATATGTAGCGCAAATATTTTATTGGTAGTACAATTGAAATCTAATAATTGTTAGCCAGATAATTATTACAGTGAAAGAAAAAATAATTAAGTTAAAATAGTTACGCACACAATTCTCGGTTTCTACTTCTTCTCCTGATATTATGGTCACCCTTCCGCTGCTCCAGTATCCTAATTTTTTTTCTGATGGTGGTGTGTGTGGCAGAGTGTTACTCTGAATTGTTAGCATCTGGAGTCTTTTGCCAAGAGAGGCAGATATGATGTTCATGTTAACAGTTTCTTCCTCCTGATACATTTGGTAGCATGTTCTTTCTTCAGTGGCCTGCAGTTCCAAGTTACATCCATATTGGCTATATATGGTGCTTTTTGTATTCATTAAGTATATTCTCTGTTCTCTTTGTTACTCCCAGAATCAGTTTTGTCCAGCTCCAGGTCTGCATTTCTTTAATTGATCATGGATAAGTTGTTTATAGACAAGGAGTGTCCAGTGAAAAACTTATGTCCCGTCTCTTATCATCCCATGCCTGCACTCTTTTGTGCTGCATCCTGTTTCCACACTTTTCAAGGATTTTGTTGTCATGTGATACCTGTATTTCTCCACCCTACGTCACTTCTGTGATGGAGTGACTGCATTAGCAGACAAGGGACAAGTAACTGATGTCGTCTATCTTGACTTCTGTAAGACCTTTGATAGTCGTCGTCCACAGCATTCTTATCTGTAAATTGGAGAGATATGGATTTGAAGGATGGACTATTTGATGAAGAAGGAATTGGCTAGATGACTGCATCCACAGTTACAGTCACTGGCTCAACATCCAAATGGAAACCACTGAGTGGTGTTCTTCGAGGGTCGGTACTGGGACAAATACTATTTAATATCTTCATTAATGACACTCTCAGAAAGTTGGGTGGTGCTGTCAATACACTTGAGGGAAGGGATGCCATCCAGAGGGACCTTGGCAGGCTTGAGGAGTGGGCCAAAGTGAACCACATGAAGTTCAATAAATCCACGTGCAAGGTCCTGCACCTGGGTTGAAGCAGTCCCTGGTATCAATACAGACTGGGAGATGAATGTGTTGAGAGTAGGCCTGTGGACAAAGAGTTGGGGATACTGGTGGATTCCCACAGACAAGGCCTGACAAATCCCAGTCCTGAGCCTGGCAATCATGGTATAAAGTCCACAGACTGCTACTATATGACAAGGCTGTAGATTAAAAGATACAGCTTGCAGTTCTTGCTCTGGCTTATACTTTGTGGTTTTTTGGAAGGACATCAGCAGCTGATATATGATGTAATTGGATGTGTCTGTATCCCCCCAGAAAATAAGCTACTAATATTTTTTGCTTTATTTACTTTCAATTAAGGGCTTTCTTTTTTTCTACTGGGAAAGGATCATGTAGTTTCACAGCTTCTCAAATAGGCAGAGAAATATAGAATCTGTCTGCCATTGTCTACATTTGTGCTGATGTAAAGGCCACAAAAACATATAAAAAAAAAAAAGATAAGATTATTTACCCCAGCCCAGATCAAGTGAGAAGAGCTACAATGTATTAGAAGAATTGCAGAATGTCAGCTTCTAAAATGTCTGCAGCTATTGAAAATTATTTATGAAAAATGGAGTCGTGAAGTATTTTTCTTCTGTACTCTGTTTTTGTACTTGATGCCATTTCCCCATCTCTGCTCTTTGCTGTCTGCCTGCCACCTCATGAGGAAATATTAGCTGAGATGAAGTAAGTTTAAAAACACTGTGGAAATCAGCTAACTGATTTGAATTCCTAAATTAAATATAAATTGCAGGACTAATAACAAAACACTCTTTTTGGTCATGAAAAAGACTGCACAAAGTTATGCTATCAAATGAGTATTCACAAAATTTATCAGCATTATTAACATTCTTGTTCATATCATTACACATTTGTGTAGCTAATTAAACAACTTTACAAGTATGTAACAAGTATTGCAACTAAAACTTTCTGCCTCGTGGACAAAGAAATGAATTATTAACCTGGTATTTTCAATAGTTTGATAGCCACTTGGTTCATGTGGTTCTCTGTGTTATAGAAACACAGCAATGCATTCATAGTGATTGAATTTTTTTTCCAATACTTTCTATAAACAAAATCTCAGGAACATGGTTTTAAAAAGTAAAATTAAATAAAGCAGAATTTCTAAAAATATCATTTCTCTAGCAGCCAAACCCTTCAGTGGACTTTCAAATCATGACTTAGGTACCTCAACAATGTGGAGGGAAGAGTTAAAACACATCAGAGTTCTAGCCATACACCTCAATATTCATATTTCAGTACCTTCTAATTACATGCATCTACACCACGTTTTGAAACAATTAAACAGCTAACTCTCTTTTCCTTCAAGGTACTGCTAAATGGGGTTTACAGAGCAGCTAGACCCTGACTAAGTATTTTGTTCTCTGCTCTCTCTGCATGAACTCTGAACCAATTTTCATATCTGATAGATTCTTTACTCATTATAATGTTATAAGGCACTCTGCTATCATCTGGTTCCTGTGGAAGCAGTTCCATTTCATGCCATAATTAAAGACAGGGAGAGAAAGAGGCAGAGAATATCTAATTTTCCAGGAGGCTGTTCAGAGTCACCTGGGAGCTGGAGACAGAGTTGCTCCAGGTACTCTTTATAGTCTTATGTTGTTATACGATGACTGTGTAGTGTTAAAATATATAACTAGTCTTTCATGAACAGTAATAGAGTTTAAACAAGGCAAAGGGCCTGTGATCTGCTCCAAGAAGTCCTAAGGAAGATGGGATTTTCTTCACTAGCTTTGTAACTGAGGCAGTTGTATCTACTATAAGTACATTACAAAGGCATATAGCAGCCGCAGTCATGTCTTCTGCAGCATTCAGTATGACAAACATTCTCTGGTGGGCTGGGTAGAGGACCACCTAATTTATTGATTCCAATATACTCTACTTACTATGACAGCATCATGTTGCTTAAAAATGCCAATAAACAAAATTTTATGTTCCAAGTGGGTTTAAATGAAGAAAATTTTATATTATGTTGGATTCTAAGTGCTTCTTTGTTTTATACTGTGGAGGTGCAAGAAATCTGTTTTCATAAAGGTTCGGATACAGGCAAGTAAACTGGCCTAACATTCTGTGCCTGGTTTCTTACTTGGTTCTCAGTCATACTAGCTAACTTGATTAGAAAATATACTGGCTTCTGCATATAGAATTAAATTCAGGAAATATACTTGCTTTGCAGATTTCCCATGTATGTATGTGTAGTCATGTGTATTAGGACGGACAATATTTTTTTACAATCTTGAATTTAGAAGGGAATAAGCACCACAAAAAGAGAAATACATATGTTTGCATCCAAAATCCATTGCTATTAATGAAAGTCTGGTTGTTGACCTTTGAAGTCTTTGAATCAGTTTCTCTGATGACTTAAGCTATTATTATTAATATGCATAATCTATTTTCAGCATTTTTGTTCTCCAGATTTAGTATCAAAATTTTATCTGGTAACAAAAAATACATTAATATAACTAATTAGTTACATTTAAATTTACTGTGCCTGTGCTCATTTCTGTCTTTTTCAAAATTACTGCTGTTTGCAATAAAAACATTGCAAAATATAATGGTTTGCTAAGAAGCAGAATTTTTCAAATTAATTTTTCATAGTAAAATGAATTTTTTCTAGGCTTCACATGCGTAAAAAAATCTGGAGGTGAAACTTATGGGTATTTGTATTTAAACAGTTGTATATCGATTTTTCAACATCAGATGGGATATTGGTGACTTAATAAATGTTGACTTAAGTGTCGTTCACATAGATAGTCTGATGTAAAACATGAATATTTTAATTTAATTTTCTCTTCCCTCTCCTAGTTTTTTACCCTACTCCAAATTATTTATTTTACTTTGTAGAGAAAAAGAGGCATTTAGGCTATGGATTCTGTTGGAAAAATTATGTATCACGGTGTGTCTGGACCCCTTTCAGAGACTCAGTACATCAGTTGGAAATAGTCCTCTTATTTTGGAGGAAAAAGAGTTCAGGACAGGCAGTAGTTGAACACTTGAAGTGAATCCATGCTTTGACAGTAGGATAGATGAATTAATTGACAGATTGAATTAATTTGTGGAGGTGGAAAAGTCAGCAAATTACTGATAAATCCCTAAACATACATTTGTTAATAGTGATTTTAAAAAAAATAAATTAAATATATATAGAAAATCATGAGAATTTTATGTTTATATATGTATCTATTTATTATGAGAAATAAATCTGGTAAGTACATATTCAATTGTTTTACGTATTCTCCCAGTCAAGTACAATACCAGTGACAGAGGATCCCTGGAATGACTACTAGCAGGTAGTAAACGAGTGAATAAACAAAGAGGGCTAAAACTCAAAAAGGTCTTTAAAAGCTTTGTTGCTAGATATATATGAAATTATAAATAAAGCCTTAAGAGTATGTGTGCTGCAGATGTTCAGTGGAATAAATAAATGAGAATATGCTTATTGTAGTGAACTTTACATACTTTACAGGGTCTGACCAATTCAAGTTTAGTGCAGACCCAATTGTGTATTACGTCTCACTTGAATCAACCTGCCCAATTTTACTTTCATATCTTCATTATGATTGACAGAAGGAAAAATATATGGAAAAGACTTTTGGGAAGACTATATTTTTCAGCTTATTGGTCCAATGAAAAAAAAAAATAAAATGGAAGCAACTTCCAATTTCAAACTGAACAAAATAAGACACAGATTTAAAATATTGTGGTTTTTAGTGCAATTGAAGCAAATTTGGTTCTGAAATGTTATTTAAAAAAAATATCTAAAAATCTAAAATTGAAGCTTTTCAACTTTAGAGGGTTTAATTTTGTTTTTCTCCAGCTGAAACTTGGCTGTGTTCAGCAAGAAGAGCCTGAAATAGTTGCATTTTGTGGCAAATGTATCTGATAAAACCCTACTTCCATCCATGGTCTCTAGTTAATACATTCATCAAGGAATTTGGCCTCAGTTCCTGGCTAATCCAGGCTTGGGTGTCCTGTGCAGTCTTTGCCTACCTCTAAAAAGCTGTAAAAAATAATTTAGAATGTTTTCACTTTACCTTTCAAGGATTACTTTCAGAATATTTATATTTGAATACGTGTGAGTGAAACGACTACAGCAGTGAAGAAGAGCACAGAGCTTTTATAAAAGTGAGCTTCCTGAGGCTGTTGAGGTGGGTCTAAGATTTCTGACATAAAAGATAAAATAAGAAAGCTCAGGTTTGCTGTAGTGGTTACACTAAGATGCTCCAAAAAACATATGTAAAATATTTACTGTATTCTGCAATAACATTCTGGATTGTATAAACAACATGAAAAAAATTCTTCATTTTTATTTAATGGCACCTAAGTTTGATGATTATACAACAAAAATGGACACACTCTAGAAGGTAGATTTTATCTGAAGTAAATTACTTGACTTGTTGTGTAAGTGGGTGATAATTTGGAAACCACAAGGTGATAGTTTTGAAATTAATACAGCCACATCAAAGTAGAAGTGCCAATGAATTATCAAAATCTGATAATTATTAGAAATTTCCTGTAATAATTTAATAATTCTGATTTGCATAATATTTGGTTTTTTAAACATATATATATATATAACATACCATTTTTGGCTATGAAAGTCTCTTTTACTCAGTGGCTAATACTTGAATGTAGCACATTACATTACATTTTCAGACATACCTAATTTGCTGTGAATGCATGCAGTTCGTCAAAGATATACATTGTGAGAAATTGTGATCATAGGAAGCATAACAATTTCTATGCTTTCATTTGGAAAACACAAGTAGCCTCTTCAGTGAAAATGTGAGACTGGATTTTATTAAAACAATTACGAGTCAATCTCTCGCTAATACTTTTCCCTAATAAGCCCAAGCCTCAACTATATTGAGAATTTTTCAGAACACCTCCTTCTACTTAGTTTTAGAAAAAATATAGCAATCTCAGGCTACATCCATGTTACAGTCCCAAGTTCACTTGTAATGTAGACATAGCTTAAGATAACTTGTGTATTTATATTAAAGAATTTATAAGACCCATAACTACAGAATTTACAGTCATTCATCTAATTCAAGTTCAAATTGCTCATTGATAATATTCACACCAGCCTCAGTTTCACTTTCTGAAGCAAATAATTGCTTTTTCTGAAGTAGGGTTTTAACTTTGATAATAACACTAAAGAATATGTTATAGTAAAAATATACTTCGCTAAATCTTATAATTTTGAATTCTATTTATATTAATCTCCTTTTTTTTTTTAAAGATATACCTTATAAAAATAAAGATGACTATCTAGTTTAATTCTAACATCTTAGAGTTCTAGTTCTAATTTTGAAAGAAGAGCTAAAGATAAAAATAGATAACTAATATAGCCCAACTTCTTTGGAATGTAAAAGTAATTTAATCCTATACATCAAAACCTTAGCTGTACAACAACTGTAGTATCTATGTTTGAAACAGCCAGCATTAAGAACTAAATCCATTTTATAGAAAATAGTAGGTGAGTGAGAAAGCCAGCAGACTGTAAGGGTGAGATATATATCCCATCCAATAACAAAAGATCAAAAAGGGTAAAGCCCAGGTGAGATGTAGTAAGTTCAAGATAATAGCTAAAATAATTACTGTTAACATATTTTGATGTTTCAAGGTATCACAAAATGAATCCACAATCTACTCCAAGTCATATGCATCAAGGATCACAACCCTCCAATATAAATTAAAAAAAAAGTATACTACATGATATTTAAATATTTAAAATAATTTTTCTTTCTTGAAATATCTTTAAATTATTCTTCTAACCTAGAAAATGGTATCCATTACATGAAAGAACTTGAATCCTTGAATCTTCAAGCTCAGCTATAGTCTTGGTTGCAGTGTTCATGAAATGGTAGAGTTAAAAATCTTTAGGGCAGCAAGGAGGGTGCAAAGCAAGCTTACTACCCTGGACTTCTATTATACTATTTGCTCATTCTCACTGAAAATTACTATAAATATCATCTCACACTCCAGCAGCTGCTTGAGTTACTTATGCAATATGCATGTCACTGTGCATGTTAAAAGAAACAGTCAATTGATAGAATTCTGATTTTGATGCACTGAGATATTTTTTAAAATAGAAGACAACCAAAACAGGAGTTACAATTTTTACTTATGAGAGCATATAAACACATTGTGACCACATAAGATAGAAATGTTTCTGGAGAGAGGGTGAACCGAAATACTGAGATTAAGGAATACCAGGGTAACTGTTGTAGGAGACTTGGGTTTCCTGAAAAGAAAGAACAAGAAATATTTTATGCATATGAGAAAGGCCTTTAACAAGGCTTGAAACATGAATCGTTAGGGATTTCAACTGGTGTGACATTGAGTATTCTGTAAGGATGTGTATTCCTGGAGTTATGGTATGTTTTCATAGATTTCTGAGAAATCTTCATAACCAGAGGGTTTTAGTGACAAGACTTCAAAAAATGAACTATTATTTATGAATAATTAGAAGCTGATAATTTTATTGATTATTTTGATTTAACTATCAACTAATAAGAAAATCCCTAACATCTAATAAAGTATCTTGAAAGTTTACAGAAAGGTACATTTCATAAATATGGAAGGAGGAAGAATGGTATATAAAAAGAATATTGGTCTAAAACCAATGACCTGCTTGTTGAATGTTCAGATACTTCAGTGATTAGTTTCACAAAACCTTTCTTCATTTAGGGGAAAACAATGGAAGTCTGAAAGTAGTTACAAAAAAAAAATGAAATCAATATTAAAATCAAATAAAATAGGTACTCTATGAGGAGAAAGATCTAACAGAAAAGAGAAGGGACATAATGGCATCAGGCACAGGAATAAACCATAATTACAGTACAAAGAGGATTAACGAATGTTGAAAGGCAAGTGTGAAATAATATCTAGGGGATAGTTTTGTTTCAGTTCACCTCCCATCGAGCTTTTTTTGTAGGATAAATTGATAGAATGAAGAAGGAAAACCTTGCCTTACACATACTT
The DNA here is from genome assembly GCA_028565335.1 of Limnodromus scolopaceus. Classification (NCBI taxonomy): domain Eukaryota; kingdom Metazoa; phylum Chordata; class Aves; order Charadriiformes; family Scolopacidae; genus Limnodromus; species Limnodromus scolopaceus. The sequence goes on from JAOXNO010000013.1 coordinate 142,543,352, forward strand.
TATGAATAATTTATTCATTCTACAAAAATAATATAAATATTGTACAAGGTTTTTTACTTCTTTCCTATATGTTTTGGTCCTTCCCTTACATGAAGTCAGTAACAAATCACTGTGGATCTGAATGAATAGGACTGTTCTTCAGCCATAAAATTTTGAAATTTTCTTATTCAGTTTTATGATATTTCAATGTCGTCTGCATTACTTTAAGTATATAAAGAATAATACTTTTGTCAAATAAAACCGAAACAGAAAACTCAACAGAAAACTCAACAGAAAATATATATATGAAAACTGATGCTGACAAACTTTCTTTATAAAGTTTTATCTGGATCTTTACTGAGTGTTCTTTGGTAAAGAAAGGGAATCAACATTATATAGATAAATATTCAGTTAGTGCTTATGAGATAAAATCTCTGTAATAGTTCAGCTTGGTCACAAACTTATTACTAGTCTCTATATTTCTACAACATACTCATTTTGCCTATATTTAAGTACTTATCGTCCCCCTATTTCTTTCAAATGCCTAGTTTATTTTTACCCACACCCTTTGCATCTGGGAAATGTTGCTGCTATCTTCAGATGAAGTAAAGCTTCAACATTGAACATGAATTTCAGGATGGCATATAGGTAAACTTCCAGCACTAAGACATCCATAAGGGATTCATAAACTTGTGAGGTATGAATTCAAGTCTAGACACAGCAAAAGATAAAGGAACTGCATGAGAAGAGAAAGGCAAAAGCCATAGAAGCATAGGAAGCAGTTGCTCAGCAGTTTTTATTACTAGAGCCTATTTTTAGTTCTTAGAAATTTCAAACTTTCCAAGATATAATTTGCTCCAGATGGTAGTTTTCAGGTTGAGGTTATGAAAAAAATATGATGTTAGATTCGTGCTAAATCCCAATGGCTATCTTACTGGTAGCTTTTTATTTGTTTTTGAATATCTCAAAACCCTAAATGACTCACATGGATCTCTCAATTCAAGATTACATCATGTGGCTTTTAGTGTGCTTGAGATGACTGAAAATGGCTTAACAACCCACATCTCCAGCTGTATGAAGAATTAAGGGACTAGCAGCTACCAGAGCTGATGTTGCTGAGTTTTTCACGGATCTGGCTGCCTAATGACACCAGTGCAATCCTATAGTAGAGTAGTTGGACCTATGAAAAGCCAGTACAGACTCAGCAACTCTTGACTTTTTTAAGGTATGCATGTCACAGACATGGCTTCTGAAGATTTGAGTTTGTGGCTTGTAACATCCAGGGGGGTTAATGCTACAATCCTGAGATATGTGTAAGTGAATCTTGCCTTTTTCTCACTTGTGATGTATTTCTTAAAGAGTATTTCTTGATCTTTACCATAAAGGCTATAGGTAAAGGAGTTTTTCCTCTCTTTTTGATCTCCTCGAAATACTCTGCTCTGCTGCATTGCCTAGGAGTTTGACAACTCTGACTGTGCTAATGTTCTAAGACCAGGGTTCAAACTTCTTTTTTCCCGCTTATCTTTCTGCCTCATCTACTGTCTCTTTATTCATATCAGAATTGTAAGGAAATCGTAAGGAAAACTCTTGTTCCAATTTTGTATTTGCACAGCACAGTAATTAACATGTGTTTGTGGGGAAGTCTCCAAGGTACTAAAAATGCAAACATGAAATTATAATTTATTAGTTCAGTACAGTCTGAAACAACAGTGCTCTAAGCAGTTTAGCTGGAAAAATTATAGTGCAATAGTATAAATAACTTATGTTCTTGTTTTCTGTTCTTTAATGAACAGATTTAATTTTCATTTATGATTGCCAATTTAGAAAAAACATTATGAAGTGCTAGAGTTATTGTTCATTTTTTAGGTGAAGTATTTTAAAAACAAATGTAGAAAACTAGTATCTAATCACTTCCCTTCAGCAAGGGAGCAGTTTTCATTTATTTTTATTTAGTTTTTTATTCCAGTGTTTAGGTGGAATATTCATTATATCAGTATTTATGAGTGTACTTTTTGCTTTATGTTATGTGTAGAATCCCACATGTTGACTGTGATGTCGGCAGCATCACATAATACTGAGGGAAACCCAGATTTTCCATTGTAAGATTTTTGTTTCAGTTAATGGCTAGTTTTCCAAACATTAACTTTTCTAACTGAGATAACTGAGATGTTATATGATTTGTGAGACTATCAGGTCATTGGCTTTCACAGAATCACAGAATCACATGGGGTTGGAAGGGACCTCTGGAGATCATTGAGTCCAACCCCCCTGCCAAAGCATGTCCACCTAGAGCATGTCCAGGCGGGTTTTGAATGTCTTCAGAGAAGGAGACTGCACCACCTCCCTGGGCAGCCTGTTCCAGTGCTCTGCCACCCTCAAAGTAAAGAAGTTTCTCCTCATGTTTAGGTGGAACTTCTTATATTCAAGTTTGTGCCCATTTCCTCTTGTCCTATCCCTGGGCAACACTGAAAAAAGACCCATCCTCTTGACACCCACCCTTTAAGTATTTATAGACATTGATCAGACCCCCCCTCAGTCTTCTCTTCACTAAAAAGACCCAGGTCCCTCAGCCCCTTGGCCTCTTCTCGTAAGGGAGATGCTCCAGGCCCCTAATCATCTTTGTAGCTCTCTGCTGTACCGTCTCCAGCAGTTCCCTGTCCTTCCTGAACTGGGGAGCCCAGAACTGGACACAGTACTCCAGATG
>JAOXNO010000013.1:142546134-142568974 GCA_028565335.1 Limnodromus scolopaceus
ACAAGGGCACATTGCTGGCTCATGGTCATCCTATTGTCCACCAGGACTCCTAGGTCTTTCTCCTCAGAGGTGCTCTCTAGGAAGTCAGCCCCCAACCTGTACTGGTGCATGGGGTTATTCCTCCCCAGGTGTAGTACCCTATACTTGCCTTTATTGAATTACATCCAGTTCTTCTCTGCCCAGCTCTCCAGCCTGTCCAGATCTCACTGTATGGTGGCACAGCCCTCCATCGTGTCAACGACCCTTCTAAGTTTTGTATCGTCAGCAAACTTGCTGAGGGTACACTCCATTTCCTCGTCCAAGTCATTGATGAATATATTGAAGAGGAATGGACCCAGTACTGACCCCTGGTGAACACCACCTGTTACAGACCTCCAACTAGATTCTGTGCACCTAATCACAATTCTCTGAGCTCTGTCTTTCAGCCAGTTTTCAATCCACCTAACTGTCCATTCCTCTAATCCACACTTCCTAAGCTTATCTATGAGGATGCAGTGGGACACTGTGTCAAAACCTTTGCTGAAGTCGTTAGATAACATCCACTGCTCTCCCCTCATCTATCCAACCAGTGATGCCATCGTAGAAGGCTATCAGGGTAGTCAGACATGACTTCACCTTGGTGAATTCATGTTGACTACTTCTGATAGCTTTCTTTTCCTCCATATGTTTTGAGATGACGCCCAGAACGAGTCGTTCCATCATCTTTCCAGGGATGGAGGTGAGGCTGACCGGTCTGTAATTTGGCTTCCTTTGTCCAGACTTCCTCTGATTCTTCCAAATTCTGTGGCTCCCAAGGGCTGGCCTGAGCAATAAAGACTGAAGCAAAGAAAGCATTTAGCAACTCCGCCTTCTCTGCATCCTCCGACACCATGGCACCTGTCTCAATCAACAGCGGGCCCACATTTTCTCTAGTTGTCCTTTTGCCTCCAATATGGTTGAAAAAACCCTTCTTGTTAACTTTGACATCCCTTGCTAATTTTAATTCCAAGGAAGCCTTGGCTTTCCTTGTTTCATCCCTGCATACTCTAACAACATTCTTATAATCTTCCCAAGTGGTGAGTCCAAGCACTGTAAACTTCCTTCTTCCACTTGAGTTTTTTCAGAAGCTCCCTGCTCAACCACACAGGTCTCCTGCTTCTCTTGCTTGTTTTCTTGCTCTTAGGGATGCACCAATCCTGAGCTTGGAGGAAGTGATGTTTGAGTATCGACCAGCTCTCATGAGCCCCCCTACCTTCCAGAGCCTTATCCCATGGGATTTCTCCTAGCAGTTTCTTGAAAAGATTGAAGTTAGCCCTCCTGAAATCTAAGGTATTAGTCCTACTTATTGGTTTACGCGTACTGCAACTGGTTTTGTTTGTGGTTGGTGGTTGGTTTTTTTTTATTTCAGGAGACAGCCTTTAAGTGTATGTCTTTTCAATTGCATGCCATTCAAAAGCTTCATCAAAAGAAGGCAGATGTGTAGACTGTCTAGGCTTCTTTTGAGACAGGGACAACCTTTCATGTAATCCTAAGCCTTCTCAAAACCTTAAGGAAATCTAAGTGATATCTAGGGTTCAGGCCAGGAGATTTTCAGACAGTTCTTTTAATATATAACAGAAATATTCAATTGTTGCAGCCTTCAGAATAACACAGCTGCAGGAGCTATGAATGGTTTCCATCTCATATCTAACAACCAAGGAGTTAAAGAGTCATCCATGACAAATTGGTTTCAAAAATTCTGCTACTTGAGGTAAAGTCAACCAGGGAGTTCCTATGAGGTGTACATTAAATATCAGCCAGTTTTCATTAGTGACCACCTGATTCTTTTTCCATTCTTTTCTGAAGCTGTGCCATTATACAGGAAAAAAAAATACATTGAATGCGTCATGGGACAAAATGTTGAACAAACAAAAGGCAACATGACTGTTTAAGGTAGCAGTAGTCAGAGTATTCATGTATTCAGAGAATTTAGAGTTTCCAGTCCCTGGGTTGTCCTTGACTTTGGATTAAAAGCATTTAAATTTAGAAATACAAGCAGAAAACAAAACACACTGAGGGAAGCGCTTAAGAAGATGTTTTAAGAAGCTGGAGAGGTCTGAATCCAGGAAGGACACTGAATTTTCTGCTCTTCTACTTCCTGAATGGAGGCTTTAAATGTTGGGTCATTATAAAAGGTTGATGGTATCTCTTCCTCCCCCTCTGCAATGAACCACATTTTCAAGCAAATACAGTACCAACTTCATTTCTGACATGTTCTGAATCTTCTGGCATGCTGTAGATTTTATCTAATCACATCTTAATAGACTGGGCCCTTGAGAGTGCAATTTTTCTCTGCCTCTGCCTATGTTCATTATTTTTTCCTGTAACGCAGGCAGGATGTTGATAGCCATCTGCTGAGATATATATGCTCTAAAGAAAATCAGATGGCTAGAACTAGAGAACATTGATATGTTTACTGAGTTTTAGGTAATTCCAGGGCATGAACCTGCTAAGCAGAGGGCCTGCTCAGTATTTTGCTTTAAGGTCTGAAAAAGTCCTTTTTTGTATCTATGGTCTTAATGATTAAGATTGAAAGTACTCTTTATTTTAGGATAATAGCCATAGTCTTAACTCTGCTATGAACACCTAATCCCTTTGTTCTTGGGCAAAAGGGACATAAAAACAGATGGACAGTATTGATATGGATGGTGGCAAGCATCTGGGTAGTCCAGGAAAACAAAGTCTTTATTAGGAGGTCTTGCATTTGAGAATTTTACTGTCCTCTTATCATATCCAGGAGAAAGTAAAGGAATTAATGCCCAATCTAGACTGAGAGAAATTAACATTCTGTGGCTATAAGCATTCATTTTCTTTCATGAACAAAAATGTCTGTCTTTCAGCTTGAAGAGTTCTTTGGACCTCTTCTTAAATAAAAAGAAACAGTAAATGTAGATACATGCTCTATCTAGAACAGAAAATTACACACACCTTGGACTATTCTCTGGCATTGAGAGAATCCATTGTCCAAACTACCTCATTTTATTTATCCAAATAGCATCTCATCACATCTAGACTTCCTGTGGGAAATTATCTCTAGTCAATGCTAACCTCTGAGCCTTGCTTGGGATTATTTTGATGAAGGTTTTGTGAACACAAATCAAACCTAAAGTATGAGTTTTAAGGCCATATTCAAACTGGGAATATGCTTTCAACTTAAAGAATCAAGTTCCAATGCATGGAAATACTCCCTGACATAATTTAGAAAAGTAAGCTGTCCTCCAGCCAGCTCAGATTCACCTCAGAGGAAGCTGTGAATATAGTATTTCAAAAAATATCTTGGCTATGTTACCTTTAGTAGGTTTTTAAGAAATTTTGCACAAAATTACCAAACACAGATGTCAAGTTTGTTACAACTGCTTTGTCCAGCATTATGTGCAAACAGTGCAGCAAATGTAAGCTTCAAATACAGTTCCAAAGGTAATATTTGGCTAACTACAAAAGATCATTTGTAGTACTATAATTTCCTGGCTCTAGCTGCTCAGTTTTAAGATTCAATAGCAAAGGGACACTTTGTTCTTCCAGGTAATAGGTATCCCATACTATCAAGATTCACATACAACACAATTTTATTTCTGCACAGAAAAAGGCAGAGATCTTGCAGAAAATATGAAATCTATGGTCTCATAAAGACAGTATTGTAAAGAATATACGTAAATAAACTAAAGAATTAAAGAATACATATATGAATGAAAGCTATACACATGTCATTTCTCATTTTCTAGCTTTTGGTGACTTAAATTGTAAAGTTAAGAACTTAATGAATTTTGGGGGTTTAAATTCATCAAATGTATATAAGCATGTACATGACATGCTTGTAGATATATTGGCTGATGTTGTGGTTTCAGATTAAAGTGTATATTATATTTTGATCAAGAGATATTTGTGTATACTCAGATATGCAATTGACTTACGTTATCAAAGCCAAATATCAAGGTATACAGTAAACAAATTCTAGTTTAATATAGTATGCTCTGCTAAAAATTCTCAGCATTAAATATCAGGAACTCCCGGATGAGGCCAGAAAATGATAATTGAGCCAATTAATGCACTGTGATTAGATGGAGAAAATGAAGAACTGTCATGCTTTATAGAGGAAGGTGTTGGCTGTTGTAAAGCTCCTAACAGAGCCATTTGCAGAATATGGTAATATGAGGCTTTTATCATGTGCTTCATATATATTCTGAATCCACTGCATGACAGAAGTTAACATCTCTTACATTCCTTTTTATTTCATTTTAACATTTCCTTTAATTGTAGCAGATTTTTAAGATAACTGTGATGAGGAATTAAGATATAGACTTTACTGACACAATGCAGGAAAAGGACAGTTATGTAAACCGATAAGCTGGAAAAGAAAAATATCTATGCCCTAAAAACTGTGAAAGTTTCTGTTTTTCAGAAAAGTGGCATTCCGTATGATGCTAGTTTTAAAAATAATCATTATAGATTAATCAGTACTTGTAAAAGACAGCACTTCATTTTGTTTCCCTCTGTGATCAGTTTGTGAAAATGCATTCAAAATGTCTAATCTTAAAATTCATAAACTTGTTTTTCACACTCAGAGTACTTAATACTAAACAGGCTTAAGAAAAAAGTAATCTAAATCTCTAATTCTTTCTTACTATTTTGAGTGTCTAAAAGAGGCATAGAATACTCTGCTTATGAAATCCAAATTTTAAGATGTGAAAGAATGAATTAACATGATATGAAATTTAGAAAAAATAAGGAAAAAGGGTGAAAAAATTAAAGTTAAGGCAAAAAGCATGTGTGTATGCACATACACACATATGAAAATACATGATATTATATGATATTTTATGCTTCATATATTTATGCATATATATGATGTATACAGTAAGAAATGTAGACAGATACTAAAGATTTCAGGGAACGTATTTTTATACATTTTATTTTTAAGAAAGCTAAGCAAGCCAGACGAAGAAATCTGGCATCATGAGAGGACAGGTAGTCTTGAATTAGGAGGTGCAATACAGTAGAAGTGAAGTTATGGAGGTGATGACAGACATGTTTGTAATCATCGATGTGAGGGGAGAATGAAATGGCAGATCAGCATCCATATTACATAATGATGAAAAGACAAAGTATAATTATACTTTTTCTTATGTATAATTAACATAACAGCATTTATAAAAACCTAGGGAAAAGTATAAAAAAGAGGAAGTACGCCAAATATAAAAGAGATGAAGAGCTCCATTACTGGGTCATACAAGGACCTTGATGACTTCATAAATGGCTAGTGTTTGCCCTGTATGTCAAGACCATACGCACATCCTCTGGAATCTAAAGCACAGAGTGACAGATATTCAAGAAATTAATCAATTACTGTATGGCAAGAGTTCAGTGACAATTCTAGAAGGTCAGGAAGACGCAGCTGTGTTTTGAAAACTGGCAGAATCATGCAAAGGTTGGAATTATTTCTTTGGGGATACTTTAACTACCTGGTAAGATACTATCAGAGGTAGGACAGCGTAACACATGGTAAAATTTTGCCTGATCTAATTCTGGGTATCTACACGAGTACTTATCAGCTAAATTATCTCCGGGAGAATAAAACCCTAGCTTAGATCACTTACAACACAAGAATTGTCTTTCTGATTCTTTAGTGACTATAAAGAGAATCTAGGTGACTGGTGAATGTGTAGTAGCTATTGGCAAGGAGGTAATGTTTTATGAACTGAATCCCAGTGATGTTTTTTTATTATATAGTGATATGTAACACCTCCAGAACAGGTTGTCCTGCATTTCATTCAAAAACTAGGAAGACTGAGAATATCAAGAAGGAAATTAAAAAAAAAATTTAGGTCAGAGTAGTCAGAAAATGAATGTCCATTATTCTTGTGGTAAGAAAGAAAATAACATGAAAATGCAGTGTATAAAGGAACTAAATATTTCATTTACATTAGTTTAGTAGTAATATAGAAATAGAAATATTTTATATTATATCATAATATATTAGGTTGAAATAATAAATTCTAAGAGTATGAAAGACATTCAAACAAGCAGGTCAAAAGTGGTAATGAAGTCTCCCAATATTGTTCATTTTTAATGAACAGGATTGAAAATACATATACAAATTGTCCTACTGCAAGAAAGCTTGGGCACGTTTTAAAAAATCAAGTTGACTAAATTAAGATGAATCTCAACTAAAAAAAAGATGCATCAAAAAAACAAAGCATAGGAGAAGGTACTAAGAATAATTTAACATGAGCAAAATCAGAAAAGTTAATGCCTAAGTGAAATGTATTAAGGAAAGGAGATATACAAGCAATTATTTTCTAAGAATGTTAATAGCAAGATAGAGACTATGAAATTCATAGTAATGCCAACAAAAATTAAGTAAACCTTATTATACCAAATTGACATACACAGAGCAGGTGGTAATTACAATAAGAAATATAAAATCTCAGTCAGGAAGAAGCAATAAACAACTTAAAAAGTGCTCAGGTAATTTGCAAATTTTCATTTCATAAGTTAATTTCATATAAAGATACTTAGACTTGGCAAATGAAATCTCAAAACCAAAGCCTTTTATCTCCTGAGAACTCAAGGAAACTTGGTGAGATATTGAAAGACTGGAAGAAGCTCTATGGTCCCTATTTTTATAAAGTCAGAAAGGAGGAATCAGTAAATATAGATATACTTGGTTAATATCAGTTCCTGGAAAAATATTGAAACAAGTAATCAAACCAACTATATTTTCCTTTTTTCCTGTTTTCTATGTATGCATGTGTAGCATGAATAATAACTGTAGCAAAGAAATGCAAGAGATGAGACATCTGGTGGTAAGGATAGAACAGTACTGCACTAGATTAGGAAGGCTGTGGAACCTTCACCACCGCTGTTAAAAACAGAGTAGAAAGAACATCTGCCAAAAATGACTTAAAGCTATTTAAACAAAGCGTGAATTAGATACTTTCATGAGCTCCCTTCTAACCCAGCAATTCTATGAATTGAGTAAAAAGAAAAATATTTCAGCAGCAGTAAAGAACCATTTAGAATCAAGTTTCTACATAATAATAGAAGAGATTTCTATTTATAAAATTAGTGAAATCAGTTTATTTATCTAATTTATGTAACTTTTAAAATTGATTTTCAGCTGACAAAAGAATAACATGAATTCTCCTTCTCTTGATTCAAAAAATGTTAAATTTGTTTTTAATAGAAAAATCTTCAGGATATTGCTTATAGTATTTTAAACTACCCATATTGCTGTAAAACTTAAAACCTCATGACTTTCTATAAATAATCATAATTCTAATATTACAGTATACATTAGCTGCCACATTATTTAATTTCTATGTGCTTGAAATTCTTTTTATCTTGATTACTTGGCTTTAGAATCCATTACCTCTCTTACATCATCCCAAATATTATTTACCATGATTTTACCAACGGTTCCATAGATTGGACTCCATGTAATAGAAAATTAACTTTTATTTCTTTGGTACAAGTTCAGAGAACAACTGTCTTAATGATACTAAATCAACGTCTTGATAACTACTTGCTTTTAATACAAACTTTTCATTCCATTGTGCTTTTTCCATTGTCCAGTAATATATTCAGATTACGTAAGTAGAAAAGAGAAATAGTTAAGGAACAAGTCACAGATTCATTGAATATAATGCCAGAAAGGATCATTGGGTTGTGTAGCCTGAACTACTTTTTTTTTTTCCCTACTAAATCTGTATGAAGCCCAATTACTTCTAAAGAGGTGTTTGGGTTTTTTTTCCTTTTTTTTTTTTTTTTTTCCCCTGAGGAGTCACATAAGTAAACTTCAAAGATGCTAACTTTATCTGACGAAGGTTAATCTTCTAGTTTCCTTGAATGTTGAATGTAAGGAAATCAAACTCTGAAAAGATGCACTGAGGGAGTAGAGAGACATTAGCTTTTCTGCATTAAAGATGGCATTTGCCAATACAATGAACAGTTTTCATTGCTGTACAATGAAGACAAGGAGAGTTGTCCTTGCTGGTTTCTTTCCTCAGTGACAACCACATAAGTATAAAACCCATTTGTGTGCACATGGGTGTGAACCATCTCTCTGAAACCTGAAAAAATGTTGGGCATTAGTATTATAGTGCAGTGGTGGAAGGCCATTTATATTCTTGGCCTCTAAAGTAAGTCACAGAAACTGGAAACTATCCAGAAATTACTGGAAGAGATTGTAAAACTGTCACTGATGTACAAGGAAGGGATAGTTCAAGGAGAACATTATTTAAAAAGCAAGTAAAACTGGGAAGTAATTTAGAAAAAAGATCTCCTTGTTTGGGGAGAAATTACCTAAGGAAATTTCCATTTTTCTTGGTTATGTGATGCAAAGGAGCAACACAAGAGGAAAGGTATTGATATAGAGTAAACCAGACATGGTAGTCTCAAGCAACATAAAGGCTATAGGCAACCAATATTCCTGCTTCTTAAAAAGAAAAGTTATTTTAAATTAACTTAGTTTTGAAATGTCTTGACCACTTAAGAAGCCGATGAGACTGCTATCTACAGTTTTGTCTCCTAGTGACCTCTTGCTACCTTTTTCTCTATTACTTTATGTTTGATCTTTTCATTATGTATTATATTCTGCTGAAATTTTATACTCTTCCTTGTATTTTCATTTCTCTGTTCTGTGTAACACTGCATCAGAGATCAAAAGATATATTCCTCTTCTTGTCATATTACCTGTAAGATTTATTGATTTCCATATGATCAGCATCCTCCAAATTGTATTTGATATGATTTTACTTGACTATATGATCTGTAATTGATTTTTTATTCATATTATGACATGTATTTTTTAAAATACTGTATAGTATAGTTTTTTGGAGTGTGGATTAATACATATTTTTTTCTCCTGTGTTTGCATAGTACCTGGAACAACCACAGTCTCCTGAGTCATGACATAAGACAATAAATAATATTAATATTATTAATATATTAATAAAAATAATATATTGCAATTCGAGTAGATAATTACATAATTAACAATAGCTTGTTAATAAAATGTGTATATATACTTGCATATATTGAGAGAGACAGAGAGATTTATAGTTGCATCTGTATAAAAGAGAAGATTGGGAAGGCTCTTTGAATATGCCTTTTTCCTTCTATCACAAGAAACCTACAAGAAACAACGTTGTAAAATCTATGATTGACATCTGTGCACTAAAAATGAGCAGCTCTAATTAATATAATTAAATTGCATCATTTATAGTGCTAGCATTTTACCCAACAAATATAATGAGAATGAAATTTGTTCCAGTTCTACCAGTTCATTTATTAACAGGAAAATCATATGAACAGAAAGTTGCTGACATGACTCTCTCATATATCAAAATTCATTTGTGGAATTTTTCCTACAATAACATTGACAAATATCCCCTTTCCTAAAATTTATTTATTTTCACAAGCTTTTAAAAACCTTTATGCCACATCCCACAACTAATAATTCTTTGAAAATCTTTGCTGAAGACTTCACAACATTTTTCATTCCATGACACAAGTCAACAAACTGGGCTCATCTGACTGGTGCTGAAGGATGCACACACACACACATGCAGAGTTCACACTGAAGACCAGGTCATTTCCTAGCAGATATATTCTTTAAGAAGTGGAGAAGCTCTCTTTCTTCTTATACTCTTGGGAGTATTTGTCTCTTCCAGATGCACTGGGGAAGACAACTAGCCTCCAAGAGGAAGAGAATACTTCCCAGTCCTCAGATTTTGGCATGCTGAAACATATCTATGTGCAACAAAGTTCACAAGGAGAAATTAGAATATAAATTACTTTTGCCTTGGACTTTTAACAAATTCACCATTGTCTGAAAAGAAAGATAACTATTCATAATCCCACACATATATAACATACATGTGTAAACATATATGTATGTATGTAAGATGTAAAATATACCTAGTATATATTAGGTGTACATATGCTCATACATACATAAATTACAATAAATCAGTCTTAAAATTCATAAATCATGTGTTAACTGTGACTTTCTATATAGGCTATTACAAGTATTGCCATATTGAAGCCTAAGGAGAAGGTTCATCTATACTTTTCCCTTTGTCAGCTTTTAATAGATTTAATTGCCTAATTATCTGCTCCAGTGCAATGGTGGAGTGTTTCTCCTCTCCCCCAGGGAACATGCACAGTCTCTGGGAATTTGCCATCTGCTTCCATTTAGAATACTGGTGAAACACTCATTTAAGCACTAAGGGTTGCCAACTTCATCTGTCACTAATCTTCGTTCAGAAAGAATTGACCATTTTATTATTATTATGATTCCTGTTAGATGTTGTAAAGAATATCCTGGTAGGAAGACCAGTTTATCATCAGAAATGAAAAGACATATTTGTTACTGAAAATGACCATGAAACCGACAACCTCACTGCTGGTAGAAAGTGGCTAAAGTCAGACATTTCGACATCATTATTTTCACTTTGATGGTCCTGGTTTGATCAGTTTATGAAAAGCATGTTCTGAAATGTTTCAATGATCATGCACAGCAGATATTAAAAACAAACCAAAAAAAACCCCAAACACCACTCCCTGGAAAGTAAACATTTCTGGTCTATTTATGGTGAACAGTTCAACTCAGTTCAGTAGCTCATCTCAATTACTGCTTGTAAAATGTAGAGGAACATGACTATTCTAACAGCCCATATAATTTGATGGTTATTAAATGGTGCAGCTGTAACCAGTTCTAGTATAACCTGTTGTACTTCTCCCAAGGAATTCACCCTCCATTTTCTTTGTCTGGGTAACTTGCAGACACGGAATTGTTGTACCCATAATGCATTTTCTAGAAGATCAACAGTAGAAATAATGAGAAACATTTTCTCCAAAGACTTGTCTGTCCATTTACTCAATTAATCAGAATAAGTGCAGGTATTAGTTGAAATTTTTCCATCATTCTCCACATTGGGTTTGTAGACTAGTCAAATATCAGGTCCTATACCATCTAGCATTTTTGTAACAAAGAGATATAACATCTAGTCACATTCAGAAAAATATTCAAGCAATCTTTGACTGAGTAGGTAGTTCTAATAAAGAAAAGCTCACTTGAATTAAGATCATATTTATAAGCTAGCAATCTGTAAAATCAGCCTCTGACTTTCTTGTCAAGGTTTTAGGCCGTATAAGCAGCTTTTCCAACATAAATTCTGAGTGCCAGTTTCCCCTCTCATTTTTAATTCTTTGAAGTAGCTATAATCCTGAGTTTTGCATCTCACCAGGATGCTTCCCCATCCAATGTCAAAGCAGAGCCCCAAACTTTGTCTTTTTCAATATGTGACTTCTATGGAACACATTCTACATGGCTGAGCAACTGAGATAAATTTGAGAAGTGTCATACTACTTTGTTTAGCTACGGATATGGTTATGAAGTAAGCTATAAAATGTTGCGGGAAATACTTTCCTGATTTTCTATATGTTTAGATACCAAGGTAATGGGGATAATACACCTTACATTTATAAGAACTGACCATCTTGCTGTATCATATATTCTTTCACATAGCTTCCCTAAAAATGAAAGTAAAAACTGCTACAAGAAAGCTAATTCAATGCCTTGGGGACATTGTTTTATACTAGCTTACAATATGAATTCCATGCCAGTAGATTAGTTTTATTGTAGGTTTTTCTAAAACTTAGGTGGAAGTGATCAATTGTGTGATCACGATACTGCAGCACCAAAGTCCTCTAATATGAAGTAATTTTAGGTTGTTAATTTTTCCCCAGACGACACATTAATGTCATTGTTGAAACCACACAGTCTGTATCTTTATTACACCACAGCGTGTCTCTCTCTACTAAGATTAAAACTGGAAAATAATTACTAATTGTAATCACTTCGAAATTGGTGTCCTACTGCTATTATGCAGTGTTCATATCAAGGAATTCAACTAGTGAGTTAAGAAAACTGTTTTTCAACTTAAATTCAGAAAGCAGTAAAGAATCCTTATCAAAAGGGGAGAAGCTTCTGGCATGAAATGGGAGTTGATGTTGTGATTGCATTGTGATTATCATGTAGTCTTTCTGCAAATCCTGACCAAGACTTTTTGCCTAGTTAAAGACCCTGGGAATAGAAAGATGGGGAGGGGATGGAAAAAATAACAAACAAACTGGTTCATTAAAGTTTGTTACAAATTAAACTAAATAAGCCCCCCTACCCTCTCTGAAATCAAACTTCATTGTTAAACAATTGCATCCTCTTCTCGTCCTCCACTTCCAAAACAGCTGAACAAAACTATGAACTTATAAAGCAAGTTTAATTTATTTTTTTCCTGTAAGCCAATATTTATACATTTTTACAGGCTCTTTTTTAAAGTACTTAGGTTCCATGTTTGCAAATCAACACACTCAAAGAAGACTCTAATAAGTCTTTGTCTTACCCTGAAATGAAATTGTGATTACACTCAGATGGATCTTTAGACATTGCCATCCATGTATTCTTTTTCATATCCTGCAGATCCTAGTTCCCCCAGATTTGACAATTTCTTATTTACAAATACTCTATCATTTACTTATACATTTTACTTTCTGGTCTCAGTTCTGCCTTGGAGCTTACAGGCATTGGTTTATGACAACAACTGGGCTCTGTGGCTCCCTTCATCACAACTGCATCTTATTCAGCTCTGTACAGATTGGCGTATTTTATGAGATTAACTGTAATAATTTAAACTTTTTAATTTTTACAAGATTATGCCTATTATTTCCCACCAAATTATTGTTCAGGTGTCATTGTTTCCTTGTAGCAGACATCTGTTCAAAACCTAGTAAATGTTCAAACCCTGTGAATTTCATTTTATTCTCAGAGCCTTTTATTGGGATAATACATATTTTGGTACTTGGTCATTACTGCTACATGTTGTTGCGTACCACTCGTTCTCTCTACATCGTGTACTTTTCATCGAAGAACCATGATTTCAAAAGCTGTATTAGTACATCAATAAAGTAGTCTTGCTATCACTGTTAAAACCAAAAGGACTGCTTTCATCTAGTCCTAATATTTCAAGGCCTTAAAGACATCTTCCAGTTTGACTTAGAAATCCTCAATGGTTGTACCTCTACGTGGTCAATTAGCTCCCCAGTCTAAGCAACTTGATATCCAATTTCTGTCTGTTCAGTTAGACTCCAGAAGCTTGGCACAGCAGCACTTAAGAACCCTCAGGACTCCAATTTAATAGTCTCTCACTAAATTATCTACCATAACTAGACAGGATCAGATCTTCACACAGTGAATCTTACCATATTCATTTGAATTCCTGGCCATTGTAGTGGCATGTACTGTTGCCCTTTATCTGTAAGAGTAAAAGGATAAAATTCAGAAGTAACTTTGAGGTCAGGGTCAAGCCACTAACCTTCCCAAACAAGTTTCTTTATGAAGAGTCAATAAAATCATTCTCTGTCACTTCCTGAATCCATTAATAACTATTTATTTATAAATGGTGTCAGAACTTAAACAAGAGCGGTTGAGAGTTTCTTCTTTCCTCCTTTGCTGTTTCCAGTCCACTGTCTGCTATGGCCTGATGTTTAAAGAAGTTCTCCTGGGAGGCAAGAAATGTGGTTTGCCTCCAAGTGTCCTATTTACAGGAAAAGCATGCTATCTGCTGAGAGTTCTGAGTTCATCAAAGGGATTAGTGTCATCTTATAATAGCATAGCTAAGGTGATAACTGCTACAGCAGGGTGGGAATTGAGTCAATTTTAATGAGTTCATAGCTGAATGCACAAGTCTATGTGTAATTATCTTTAGTTGAAAACTTGGCAACACCACTCATTTCATGAATCACTCTGGTGTTGCTGCTATTTTCTGATGCATCCTTCTCTTTAAATCTTTCTTTTACAAATCATGCCATGTTATCTCTCAGTTTGAAGTTCTATTACCATCATTTTTCTTTCAAGAGCTTGAAAGAATTGGTCAGTAAATTGAAATTAAATAAGTATACTTGAATTGCTTTTTTTAGTAGCTGCACTTTTTTCCTCATATCTTATAGGTCTTGTTTGTTTATTTGTGTATTTATCTTTCCAACTTATATGTTTCAGAATTGCCATATAGTCATACAGTACTCATGAGGAATTTTTGCTGATCGGTGTTTCATACTATCATATTTGGTGGCAGAGCACACATATCTGATTGTGTTTCTTTAGATACTGGATGTCCAAGACATATTCATACAGTATCAAGATTTTTGTGACAAATTTGCCCATCTTCCATTTTATGGTGAGATTTGATGCCACACAGAGTTTGGCATAGGGTAACAGTTGCCATTTAACGCACTGAGTTCAAACAAGTTAAGCAGTAACTGAGTCTGATAAATCATTAAAGAGTTCATTTCTTCCATGAGGGTGTTGTACATGCCTGGTAACAGCAGTTCAAAGACAAAACATGCAGATTTTTCATGGACTTCAATGTATCTTCAAGTAATGGTATTTGGAGAGTGTAAGATTGTAAATAAGATTTATGCGATGCATTTTCCATTTGAAAGAAGAGTTTCGGCTTATGTAGCTGTTACACAATATGTAAAAGTTTCTTATTAAGAAACAGTTTCTTATTAATAAACAGTTTCTCATTGATGTATGAGCAAATTGATAAATTGTATTCTTCTAAGTTTGAATTTTGAGGATCATGACTGCCATGACATTTTCAGAAAGGGTACAGAAATTTAGAAAAGACCCCAAAATGGCAAAAAAGAAGCCAGTATTCAGCAGTGAGCATGTATATTTTTGTTCAAATATCTATTGAAATTTGATATTGAACCAAATTATTGCCTAATTACTCATGCTGTCCTATGCCATGCCTTTCAGAAAGGACTCTAGTTTTTCACCACTTCTGTTCGGATTCTATCATGAAGTTAATCACCTACTCTGTAACAAACATGATTCTTTATTTGACTTTCTCTAGACATAAAAATCCAAAGCCTCATTTATCAGTATGCTCACTTTTCTAGTAATCTACTTTAGTGTTTTCATCCCATGAAAGTAGTTATCTTTTTAGAGTGCAGAGAGAGATTTCAATACTTGGAAGTTTGCTTTGTTTGAAAAACACTGTGAAAATCATATATCTAAACATTTGCCAAATAAGAAGAGCCTCAGCTCAGGGGAAAGGGCACACTGACATCACATCTCATGCTTTATTACTAACAAGATAAGCATATTTAACTCCTGGGGAAAATACATTGCAGTGAAAACTTTAGCTCCACTTCTGTGCCCTCTCCAGACTCTCAAAACATCAAACAAGGAAACAGAAGAGAAGATGTTCTGAAGGCAAAAATATAGGAAGGTTAAGACCAGGACTTCTTCAGTAACATCCTCTGAAGTGGTCATGGGACCAGGTAGAGGAGAAGAGAGGCTATTTGTTTAGCAAAGATGGTACTGTAAGAAGCAGACTCAGCAGGAACTAGCAACATAGAAAAAAAGGGTGCCAGTACAGGAGAAAAGTATTTCATTTGAACCACAAGGGAACAAAGTTGCTGTCACTTACAGTCAATAAGGTCATGAGAAGGAATTTAAACTGCAGAACAGAAGAAAGCTGGAAAGCACAGAAGCACAAATGTTTTGGGATTATGTTCCTATCACAGATTAAGAAATTAAATTTTGTGTCTGTTGCAGGATCTGTTAGATGCAACAGCCTGTGATAGGTGAGGTTGCTGCAATGCTGTGTCCTCAGATCGAGCCAATAGAAAAGCTGAAAAACACACATAGACAACATGTATACAGGTATATGGCTGGTCACACATCACAGCCACACAGAGTACTCACACGAATGCAGACACCACCAGCAGCTTCATCCTGTTTCTATCACTGGCTAAGCAGGATGGAGTCTCATTAGTGGCAAAATATACACTGCTACTTCTACGACTACTACTATTATTATTGTTGCTGTTGTTGTTTTTATATTATTATTATTATTATATATTTTATCTAATATATAACTGGCTCTTTCACATATGTTCCTCTAAGGCCACAGCCCCTCTCCAGTTGCTTGAACAGGCCATCTCAGACATGCACACACACAGAACTGGCTGGACATCCTTGGTCCCACAGTCAATCCCCTTGTGCTCTTGTCTTAGAGCCACTCAGGTGCTCCTATACCTAGGGTTATGCCTTAGAGGCCCACGTATACTCCTGGCTCCTAGGCCACTTCACTTGCTAACCAGCTGGTCCAGCTTGATCACTGTTAGTGATCACACACTCACTCCATTTGTTGGCACTGCAGATTCTCCACACACATCAGCATATGGAGAAAAGACACCCTTACTAGAAGATAGTTGAAGGTGGAGTTTCATAAGACAGGACAGATTGCACTGATCAGGCCTGGGGCATGACCAGACAAGCATACCAACCAGCAAACTACTTACCTGATGGGCTTTTTTTATTCCCTTATGTCTCTATTTTGCTGTGCTTGTCCCTCCTCAAATAAACTAAATCATCTTTTCCCACCTTTGGTTCCTTTTGTAAACATGCAATACTAAGTCCTGTGTAATTCCAAAATGTTCTTCCCCTGCATTCCATGTGACCCCACCCTTAGTCTGAAAGGTGATCCACAGAGATGCTCCTGGTGACTTCTCTGGATGGGTTTCACACCTGGACACTGAGGCTGAGCTTCTCCTGAGACTTCCCTGTTCTCCTGGGACTGCCCTGGACACTGTATCTTTCCTCTGAGTCCTTAATTTGTGTTCCTGCCTGCCATTGTGCTCTTCAGAAAGTCTTGCTCCTCTGCGTTTTGGAAGATAGACCTGTGACAGGCTGACGTCTCCTGTGGTGGCCTGGGAATAGCTGAACAAGGTATTATTTGGGGTCTCCCTCCTGCCGTTACCTCCCTGTGCTCCTTTGTGGGTGTGCAGATGAGCTTTTATCGCATAATCCAGCAGTATCTTCATGCAAAGGGTAGTTCAGAGGATGGAAATAATCTAAGAAGAAATTGAAAACAAACTGTTAATTACACAGGGTCCTAAGAGAACAAGAATCCTGGTACATATTGCTACATGAATTCTAAAAAAAAATATGGGAAATGAGACATCTGAGTCTTCATGAAAACATTGATATATTAAACATACCAGGAAAAGAGTGAAAGGCAGTAAAAAGAACACTGTAATATTGTGGTATAAAAATAAAACAAAGCAGATTACACTAGTCAAGAACCATACAGTATCTTAAAGAGAACTTTGAACAAGATTAACAGTTAATTAAAGTAATTACATTTTAGTAAAATTTTTGACTAAATATTCCTTTTCAGTCATAATGCTGGACAATAGTAATGTATGCATTACATATTTGTGCCAAGAATGCAACATAAAAATGTACTTCAAAATTGCTTCTAAACTTATAATTACAAAATAATATCATAGCTCTCTGCATATAATCCCCTCAACTGATAGATTTGCTAGACAGAAAACACATATTTGCACCAGATTCTGAGCTGTTTTTAATGTATCCTACTAAAACAATTCAATACAAAGTCTCCGTTTGTTTAACAGACTGTTATTTTTAGCCTAAAATTAATATTTTTCCATGTTATTCTATTATAGAAAACTTTACACTTTTTCCATGAGTGCTGAACAATCCATCTTCACTCATGCCTCTATAGAAATCTTTTACATAGTTTTCTACTCGGTTTATCGGTGTCCTTCTTGTAATTTAATTCCAGACTTACATGCCCTCCAAAGCGATCTAACCAGGGTCATACAGAAACCATTATCTAGCTTGATCAAGAGCATGATGCCTCTGGACATCCATTTGTACTCATCAATCAATATCAGTTTCTCCTCCTTCCAATATGTCTCAGCTTCACTTTGGGAACTGCAAAAAAATAGGAAAGAGGATGTTTTATTGTAAAGGACAGAGACATTAAGTCCTAGACACAAAATTCTAGCAGAAGATGCTAGGTCCTAAAGCCAGCATAGTATTTGGAAAAAAAAGTGAAGAGACAGCTATCATCTTTGTGTTTCTAAGAAAACATACCAGTCTGCTAGATACTGAATTATTGCCCTGAGGCTGATGTAAGTTGAATACACTTCTTTGCAGGACTTGGTTTATTCTAAGCAACAGCAAATATAATAGTAAAATTAACTATGACTCAGATTAAAAAAATGTGACATGATAGAACCATCAGTTAAGATACCACATCCACAGTGGATGTCTTATGAAGTTTCCATGGTCTATTTTGAATCTTGGATTGTGCATGGATATTGTCCTGACTTTTATTAGAATAATAGACAAGCCAAAATTGTTCCAATATTATATAGTTTGCCCAAAGCTTATGAGAACCCATCTGAGAGGTTCACAGATGCAGTATTGCCCAGTGCAGATTTGTATAAAATTGAAAATATTTTCATACCTTAAGGATGTGAATTATTTTCAATATTCCAAAAGTTATTAATATCACTGCTAGCTATTCACAGTCTACAAATGCTTGTGGTGTTTATGCTTACATGTCAGATTTTGCAGATCACAAGAATTAGAATGAGACTCAAAGATCCTCTTAAGACAATATAGGAGTATCTCCTGTCTTTGTATATTTTCAGAATTAGTTCATTTTTAGCAGGTGCCCTTCTGACATTAATGAGCTACCATATATTAATCTAAATTTTTAAAAGAGAGATAACAGTATCTTATCTCTGTGTGTGTGTATGTATGTTTACTCCTCTGAATTTTATGCTGGGTTTTAATGGAATAAAAGCAATTAAGATGTTTTTAAAGATCAACAGGAAGAAATGTTTCTGTATTAAGTAAGAACTATAGGCCAAAGAAAAATGCAAACTTTAAAAAATGCAGTTTATAGCATTGTGTCGGTTTTTTTCTCTTCTGAAAACCAGCTTCCTGATACTGCTAGTGATAAATAATGAACTTTTTTTAAACACCAGCATTTCTGGGTATATTGCAAATAAGCACAGTTTTGATTTCAAAACCAGGCTTTGAAAGTGAGAAAAATGACATATTTTTACAGAATTTATCTCTATGAAAAAAATTGATTTATTTTGCTTTAAATTCTATAGCACTCTCATTGTTAAAGCATTTCCTTTTCATTTACGTAATGCACCCTATTGGAATTTGATTTACAGAACATTTTTCAAAAAAGGAATTGTTTTGTAAAAAAAACAGAACCACAAGAGATTGGTAGAAGCACATACAGTCACATGTGTATCTTTCAGTGATCGTTAAATAGAGGGAGAAAAAAAAAAACTATTTAGTTATTTATTTTGTTTTCCAAAAAGTCCCAGACTTCACCAAACTTTACAATAAACAGAAGACCAGATCCAACACAAAAGTTAGCCACCTAAACATGTTTCAGAGGAAAAAACCTCAACAGAACAACAAAAGCAAACAAACAAACCAAAAAAGCCCAAAAGAACAAAACCCAAAAAACCTCCATAAAAAAACAAAAAAAATCAAACACATTAGAGACAGTGAAGGGATTCTTTATGTTCCTGAAGGTTTTTTTGTTTACATATTTAAAAAAAAAGAAATCTTGAAGAGACAAAAATATTTTAAATGTGTAATTTTTAAATCTCCAGGCAAACATTTTCTGACTTCTAAATAAGAAATGAACACCATTTCAAAATGTAAACATCCATGAAAGTTTTCAAAAGCATAAACAAAATTTAACAATTATTGAAGGAACCATTCATATTCTTTAGGTTTAAGTCTCAGCACCTATCTTTTTGTAAAAAGTTAGGGAGACAAGTATATGAACCAGAAGACGTGAGCTCAGCTTGTAGAAGTCAAGAGCTAGACAACCAAAAATGGGTATCTCCATACTGATTTGTAAAATTTGGCTTTAAGTACTTCATTCAGTATTAAAGAGAGGTGTTTTTACACTCCCTGAGAAAACTAGCCTGCACACTCCTTAAGACAGACACTCATAACTCTTTCCAAGTAGGAATCAGAATGTGCCAATATCCCTAAAGCTTGTGGGACTGTAAGGTAAGGACGTGCAGGCTCCTGATGAGCTGTTTAAGTACTGCCCTAAGGTTCATATCAGTATAAGTTGCCAGGCTAAAGGAGGAAGGTGACATGTAGGACCTGATAGCATGAAGAGGAAAAATCTTATGCAGATCTTGAGATGTACTATCAATGCTACTACAGGCTACTTTAAGTTAACAAGGATGAAACAAACTCTTGAATAATAGTCTAATTGAAACGCTTTGATTCTTTGTGAAAGACGTTTCTATTTATGTTTTTCTTTACACAAAACATTTTGATACTTTGCAGGAGAGCAAAAGATATTTGGGAACAAATAAACTGAGTAAGGCTATGACCAGCAAGGATAAGATATGCTGTGATTGAAACGGCCTTGATTTATACTAATGTTCTGTGCACCTGCATGGAATTGGAAACTCATTAAATAGATAGATATATAAGTGTAATAGATACTGGTCACTTCTTGCGGGTTCACCCTGGCCAACAACTAAGAATCCACCCAGTTCCTCTCACACCCTCCCCCTCAATGGGAAGGGGGAGAGAATCTGAAAAGCAAAAGCAAAAATACTTGAATTGAGATAAAGACAATTTAAGTAATTGAAGTAAAGCTATGTGTGCAAGCAAGGAATTTGTTCACTGCTTTGCATGAGCAGACAGACGTCCAGCCACTTCCAGTTTAGGAGGTCCTGAGCATGTCTTCTTACTGGTTACTTGGGAAGAAAAATGCCATATCCATAGGTGGTTCCTTCTCCTTTTCCCAAGCTTTTAGTGCTGAGCATGAAGCTCTGTGGTGTGGAACATCCCTTCGGTCAATTCCAGTCAGCTATCCCCAATTTCTTGTGCACCTCCACTTTATTCACTGCAGGGTGTAAAGTGGGAAAAAAAGAAAGCCTCTATTCTGTGCAAGGACTGCTCAGTAATAGTACTGGTGTGTTATCAACACTGCTTTAGTCATAAATCCAAAGTACAGCCCCATACAAGCTGCTATAGAGAAAATTAACTTCATCCCAGATGTATCCAGTACAACACCGTATCCCAGGCTCAAACTTACCTGTGTGAATCTCTTTTTCAAAGCAAGAGTCTAACAAAAATATGGTCTATCTTCAGTGCAACATTTTATAAAAAGAAAAAGTCTCTTTGCCTTTTTAGGAATGACTTGTTTTGACAGTTCACTTTTTTTTTCTTTAAGTAAAGCACTTTATCCAAGCCACATAGTCTTCCTAAAGCCCAGCTGTGTTAGCTTTGTGTTGACACATAGGAAAGGGCAATGAATGTCATAGGTATCCTGCTGTCAGTACAGTTGAGACAGACAGAAATAAGAAAAATAAATTGGGTAAAGCTGGCAGACATGATCGTACTGAAGATCACTTTCAACACTGAGAAGAGCTCCCAGATCTTTTGACACCTCCCACAATGGTTTCATACTAAAAAAAAAATTAGATCCAGTCACTTTGTTTTAGAAGAAAATGAAAACAAATGCATCAGAACTACACTAGTCCCATAAAATATTAATGATTTCTTTTGAATGGTGTGGTGCTAAGAATGTTTCATATGTACCTTTTGATCTTACTCATTTGATGGCAGTTTTACCTGTGCAAGAGTTTCACTAGCATATCTGTACTGCTGCATATATATTATAGCTCTAAATGTAGATATACATGAAGTAAATATACATAAAGCTTTTAAAAAAAACCAATATTGACCATCTCCAAAAAAACCTGTTTCATTTCTTGAAGAATTTTAATATTGGCTGGAAAAACCAATTGGTTGGAAACCTTTTTTTTTAAAAAAATGCTTGTGTACATATGTATATATACATGTGAAAATAAATTGAAAAGAGGTCCCCCAATGGATTTGGTAGTACAAAATTTATAAGTTAAAATATTTCAAAAGATTCAAGTAACAATTTCATAATGCAAGTTAAGAAGTAGGAAAGTTTTGACCCTTCTCCAATGACATTTTTCCCTTGCAACAGAAACAAGGAAGTTTTACCTAAAAGATAAGTGATGATTAAGATTTGCATTATGAATTTAAGCAAGCTTGCATTAATCTTAATGTTTCCTATGAAGGAATATATGTCAAAGAACTAAGTTTCAATCTTCCATTTAAACTGGACTTCAGCCACAATGCAACATAAATATCTAAGACTGGCATTCCCTGCTCCTTTGTTCAAGTCAGAGAATCAAGCCATTAATTGTTTATAATTCCACACTTTTCAGAGCTAGAATTTATGAAGACAGATATTGTCACTGAGCTTAGGAAATTTTCAGACTTGTGAGGAGTTAGACCTTGCTTTCAGTTTACTAATATTTGTCATATACAAAAATTATAAGTGTTTGCACTGGAGAAAATGAGGAAAAAAGGTGCAGACAAGCGTTTCCAAATAGATGAGGACTTCCTAGATACAGAGATTTAAGTATCTATCTTGCCCTAAGCAAACAAACAGGTAAAGCTTTTACACCCTTTACTTCATAACATTCATGTTATAAGGAGCCCATGCTTCTGACAGTAGGCATATGCACCATGAGGAATGTTTCATGGGCACTATTTATACTGCAACTCTTTCAAAGAATAAATTGAGAATTCACTTATTATTTCTCTGGCTTACAGTGTAAGCACTAAGTTCACCATAAAACAGGCATTAATAATCATGCTAGTGTAAAATTATTATTATAAATAAATATAATTTTTAGATACTGATCTGTAATAGAAGAATGGGTTAATAATAAGAATTGAAAACAAAAAAAAGGAAACAATGCAGTCAGGTCCATAATTACAGACAGTAGAGGGAGATGAGAAGAGAGGAGGAGATGGCATGGCTGTTTCAAGTTCTACATTTCTAAAGGTGTTTTGATCTGGATTTATTTCCATTTTGTTTGATCACATGAC
>JAOXNO010000013.1:142569074-142612568 GCA_028565335.1 Limnodromus scolopaceus
GGCATGGCTGTTTCAAGTTCTACATTTCTAAAGGTGTTTTGATCTGGATTTATTTCCATTTTGTTTGATCACATGACTGAATCGGCTAAAAAACCCAACTTTCTAAGACTAAGAAGTGAGCTTCTGGTTGGGATACATTATGTGATCAGGCTGAACTGGCAGGGCACTGATGGACAGCTAATATAAACCCCCTGCTGAAAAGAAAATCAGTCAGCAGAGGCCACAGAGGTCAAATTCACCTGGTAGTTAGCTGTGTACCCAGAAAATATAAAAGACATTTAAGACATATAAGACATTATGAAGGACACTGTTCTCTTCTGCCTTTGAACTCTCTCCAGGACTCATCTTTTTTTCAGACCTTTGATCTGTTTGACATCTGTCTTGCAGCTCTGACTGTATGAAAATTGTGATAGATGGTTCATAGTCTCAGGAAGTGGTGCAACAATTTATTTATAGTGAACTTCTCAGATAATAATGGATTTCTGTTCTAACCTGTGAGCAAGTGGAAGCCAACAGGACTTCTTCTATGTAAGACCAAAGAGCAAATTCCTGTCTTGTTCTATAAAGTACAGAGAAATGGTAAGTTATTTCATTACCCCATACCTCACCACCCCCAAAAAACCATTAATAATTCCTCCAAACCAGTGTTTTTTAATTTGGTGGTTCACATTGCTTATAAAAGCAAGTTCAGCCATGCAGATGTTCTGCCAAACTGTGCAAAATGCCCCTTGCCTCTTAGTCTCACAGAAAAACCTCTTAGAAATTTCTGAATGTCAAAAAAAAATGTTAAAGCTTAGAGGTCATGTATGAAACAGGATAAGGAAGTCTTCAAACATAGCTTGACTCAGTAAGCAAAATTCATTTATGAACCATACTTAGTCATAGATATCTTATTGACTATTGTTTGTTGAAATTATCATGTTTATGAAAAAGTAGTTGTTAAAAGGGAACAATGGAAGCAAAGATATTAAAGACACAAAATAAATATGGGAAATAAAACTGCAAGTTGAGATTATTTTGGAACTCTGTTTCTCAACGGGAACAGGAATCAGGTGCATAGCCATTAGCGCTCTCTCCTGTTAATATTTCAGAAACAAGACGCTCTATAGTCTTCTTTAAAGGAAGGGAAATGGATTAAAAAAAATAATAAAACCAACAAAAACCAAATGAATGAATTATAAATTTAACTCTTACTTCAAATGACAGTCAAATGTCTACTGTTCCAGATCAGCTCAAAGTGATTGGTCAAAGAGTAGCCCTGAAACTTGATTTGTATCTTAAGTTCAGTATGCAGATATGTGCCATTCCCAGCCTCCTGTCTTAATTATTTTCAAATTCCTGCCTCCTTGTTTGAGCCAAAGGACTATGATGAACAATTTTTATAAAAGGAAAAAGAAATATTTATAATTAAATATTAAAATTGATAATAATGTTACTTACCTTTGTAGAAGAGAAGAATATATTACTGTAAAAATGAGCATAATAAAGCCCAAAGAATTATTTCATGACAAGATTTCTTAGATTAAGGAAAAACATTATTCAAGCTGTTCTGCTTATAAAGTCTGTGGAAATCTTATTTAACATTTTCTTTTAGTGAAAGTACAAGCTAATTAACATATTAACATCTCACTGCAGACTGGGATTTTCTGTGATATTTAATACTAATCTCATACTTGAACTTTTCTAATTATTTTAATTAGCTCTGCCTTTTGTCCCACTTCATCTGACAGAGAGTGGAGGATGTTAAAAACAGCCTAACATCTGTACTTTATATTATGAATGTAAATCACAGTGAAAATGATAATTTACTATTATTACTGTTATCAGTAGTAGTTCTGAGACTGAACCAAAAAGGTGTATGAAGAACTGCAGAAGTACAGTAAGGTTTTCATTGGAATTTGTATTTGTGCTGGAGAAAAGTAGGAACAAGCAATGGACTGCGAGGTGCAAGTTCCCCAGGATGCAGGTAAAGGTAAAATGACCTCTCATACTATTCCACCAAAAAACGATCATTAAAGTAATGGACCTGTGGGCCAATATCCGAAGTAATGGAAACATACCAGAAAGCGGTCAACAAAGAAGTGCATGAAATGAATAGCTTGTGGAAAGGATGATGGAAACACAATGAAAATCAGTTGTCCGTGATGAAAATTAGGAAAAGTATAAAGACAAGTGTTCTTACAAGACTTCTGTTTGCACGAATGCTGAAACAGTCTGCACGTTAGGACAACTAACTGAGGTTATATGAAACTACCAACATGAGGTCTAAGCTGCCTCTTCTGTAGGGCGGGAAATTTCTGTATTTCTTCAAGTAAAGAGTCTCTGCACACTCCAGAGACAGTTCCTGAGATGAAGCACATCTTTCGACACAAAACATGAGGTCTGACATAGCAGAACTACCAAAAAAGACTTGACATAATTTTAAAATATATTGTAGACAGCATATGAAAAGAGGCACTTCTATTTTTCCCACTTTATTTCAGGTGCTGCACACTTTCAGAGTTTAAGATATCATTATATGTATGTAAGAACTTGTACTACAAATAACCTTATATATTCTAAATTCTACCTTCAGACAATGCAGGTCCTGTTTCAGAAGGCAATAAGAGTAAGTGTCCTGATCTAGCTGAAGATGTCCCTGCTCATTCTAAGGAGGTTGGACTAGATGACCTTTAAAGGCCCCTTCCAACTCAAACTATTCTATGATTCTAAGAAGGTAAATAAACAAGAAAGCAATATGAAAGAATGACCAGAGACTGATGACACTTTTCACATTTTGAGATGGTATCTGTTGAGCATCCTGTCTTCTGATATGCTCTCAGAAAAAATAAAAGAAAGAAGGAGGAAGGAATTAGATATGGGGCTACTGTTTTTTATGTAAATCTTAAAAATGTTTATTAATGATAATGGTCCTTCTTTAACAGTATTGTGCATTTAGTGTGACGCTTCACATGTGGACATCACCCTCTCTATTATTGAGGACAACAAATAAATAGAGACAAAAGGTTTTGATAACCCTATTATCAATACAAATTATTATTCTCTGTACTCCAGACTTGAATTTCAGTCTGCTCAGCCCTTCCCTGGTGTTATTTGTTTTAACATAACTCCTACATTTTTGCTCATATATAATTTTCTGTAGATGTTAAGAAATCCACACAATGTAAAAATAACCAAAAACAGAAGAAAGGAGGGCATTCCAGGTCACCTATTAGTGCTTAACAAAAATGTTCAGAGGAAATTAAGTGTATGGAAATTGGAAATGGGATTTAAAATATTAAGCTATCTATCAGATACAAAGTTTATTTTTGAGAACATGTTTTCAAGAAAATTGATAAAAAAGACACTATAAAAAGAAATCAATAACAAACACATGTATATTTATGAAAGAATATAAGAATAAAAAAACCAATCCTAATCCTTGAAGTTTGTCATGTTTTTTCTTGAAAATCACTACCACATATGGCAAGACTGCCCTTCTTTATAACGAAGAGCTTCAGTTCTGAGGGTAGCTATTCTGTAAATCTTTTATAATTCCTAATATTGGATAATCCATTTGTAATCAAATCAACATAACATTTCTAAGATGGAGTTTTAACCTAATTCTTTCTAAACTGATAAATATTATATCGAGTATGCCTTTATGACAAACTGCTAACTGACTGTTCTTGTTATCTGTCTTATGAGGCTCATATGAGCAAACTGTTGCTAAACAAATGATGATCTTCAATAACTTTGTCTGAAAAAGTAAAGTCCAGTTTCCTGCTCAGTTAGGGTCAAGCGCTACATTCATCATTTGAATATCTTACTCTCCCCCAAAGGGCATAGCTATTCAAACAAAATTCAGTTTGGCTTTGCACAATAAGAATTCTCTACACTAGTGACAAAATGACTGGGACATGCTGTTCTCTGAAATACATTGTTACAAAGCTAAAATCCCTAGTTAAAATATATGTATATGCATATGTAAACTGCCATGATCTTATTTAGGGAAACAAAAAATATCAGTAGTTAAAAATAATCTTGGAAAATAAAGAGAAAAAATAGAAAATTAAGATTAGATTTGTTTTTCATTACCTCAGTAACATGAGTGACATATTGAGAACAGACACAAACAGAAAGCCTTTGATTTGACAAATATTTCAGAACATAGTATTTAGTGCTGGGAAACTTTTTGGTCTGTCATTTACCCTTTTGTTTTCCCATTTAATGAATGGAGTCAGAGGCTTATAAGACTCAGCAGAGCTTTTTAATAACAAAAACTTGTCAAGGTAAGTAGGCCAAAAGGAGGTCCTTTGCAACTTTTACGCATCTTCTAGGATGTATGTTAGCTTTGAACCTGCCATCTAATCTTCACAGAAAGACACAGTTTCATGCAACTGAGAGGAATCCTGATTGCATTTAAGGTCCTTCCAGTTGATATAATTGCAGGAATACTGCTTAAAAGAGGTCACATTAAGGTCACATGATGAGACCACAGTAAGTAAACAAGGCCCTACCCTCACTTCAGTAAGCTCAAAAGTCCCAATGATGTTTTCCTAATGATTGCTTTAAATATAATCCTGTCTTATTATCAGTATGAAAAATTGTTTTTACTAAGAAATGAGCATGCTGAATTTCTGTTTAGTTTAGCAAGGTGTTCCTTTGCTATAGTTGTTAAAGAAGAGTTACTGGACTCTAAATTCTTTCCTTTGTTTTTATTTGTGTTAAATTTTAGGAAAGGGCAAGCTCTGCAATTTATATTTTATTATTTTCAAGGTATGTTCTATTTAACCTTATTTCAACAATGGCTATTCCCTGAGAATTTTAATTAAAAAGCCCCAAGTTTTGGCATATGTTGAGATGAAAATTAAGATTTATTAACCCAACAGGTAAATATTGTCCAAGATTTTCCCCTTCATGAATAGCTTTTCAAGGCATGTGTTTGCCCGGACTTGATATGAATATTTCATGTGTGCGTATTTCTACATGCCCATATCTGTTGAATATGCTTTGGTTTTGCTATTTGAAAAAATTGCAAAATCAAAATATGATAATTTTTTTAATATTATGATAGTCCTCATTAATCTTGACATGATTTTTTTTCCCTTTTGAACCTCTCTCATTTCTTAATAATGTTAAGAAAAACTTCCACTAAATTTCTATTATTATGGTTGGCTAAATAAAATAAGTAAGTACAACAAAGAAACATTCATTAGTTTATGTACCCCTAGTATTATATACCTTTATGTAATTCAGTGCTAAAGAGTAGTATATTAATCACAGTGTTTTCAGCCATTCAAGAGCCAATATGTTTCATGCATATAGCAATCACTGCTAGAAAAGCAACAACAGAAAGTCAACTTCTATCCAACTATACATCTACCAGGGATATTGTATGCAACACTTAAAGTAGGAGGTCATGTTTGCTACTACTGAAGTGATAAAAAATAAGCAGAAAATCAAGACTTGTCCAAAGGCTCTTCTATTCTCACTCAAGTGGCAAAATGGTGTTTCTAGAAACTGAAAAAGTTCTATAAAGGTCTTAAATTCTGGCAATAAACTTAACATTTCTAATTGAGAAATAGGGACGAATACCAGGAATTCACCCATGCCAGCTAAGTGGCTGTGCAATCTTGAGAGCATCCTGTACTGATGAGTCACACTTACATATTCACATTTCATTCTAGACACTGCAGAGATTGAAAGGTAACATTTTATTGTTCTGCAGGTTAGAATTAGGGTGAAATGTGTTTTCTGTATTTATCTTTTGTATGTACAGTTGAGATTTCAAAATTCTAAACAAAAGGTAATCAAAAAAGAGGTGACTAAGGGTCCAGACAAATGATATGTTTTTGCCACAGTTAAAGAATAATTTTGCTTTTATAAAATATTAGCTTTTATTTTCTGTTATGATTTCTTGGCTACAAAAGTATTTTGGGATGAGGAGAACTGTGAAGAATTTATTGCTACTGTGAATACAAATACAGGAGAACAATTACGCTAGTTACTGCTGTTATTATTTTATTTCAACATCTTCTGTGATGCCTACTTTCCAAAACATGAATGTGGGTAGATCCTACTGGGGAGAACTGAGAGTTTACAGATAGGAGAATAATTTGCTCAGAGAATAACAAGTGATAGAAAAGGCCAATAAAAATAAATGTTCTTTTCAATTTCAGTACAAAATCTTCTGTATAAAGTTTCTGTAAATCAGAGGTTGGTTTAACAGAAGTTTACAAGCACTTATTAGATTGAAAAAAACCAAGAGGTCGAAGCTGTCTGCTCATACATAAAGGGGGGGAAAAGAGAGAAGATGGGACAACCCGTTGTATTCAAAGTATTTTAATGATGTTTTCTCATAATAAATTTATATATAGTTTTTCCCCTGGATATATTTTGCATATTCTTCTTTTTTATTATCTTTTCAATATTTAAAAAAGGAAAGTGCATAACTATGTACAGATCTCATCATAAGGATGACAAGCTTCAACAGAATAAGAAACACAGCATAATTGAAGTAGCAAAGCTTCTTGACATAGATATGGATAGACTTTAAACTGGACACACTTTAAACTGCAACAGTTTCTGGAGGCAGAGCAAACTGGGAGTAACTTCGAGTTACGAGTTAGCATTCTTCCAACCTCAATCTCGTTCTAACAGCTGAAAAGATAGAACCTCTGATAAGAAGAATAAGACAGTGCAGCTGAATTTTTTTTTCTTCTTATATTTAACAATTTGGGGTTTGGTTGTTTTGTATAATTTACCTGATGTATTGTTTTAAGTGTCTTGATACTGACATGGCTGCAGGCAGCCCTACTGATACACAGTGTGAAGTTACAGCAGTCTCCAGCTCAGCATGTGTTAACAGGCATCTCAGGTACAGACATCTCATTGCAAAAGGGCTTAGAGAAAATGGGGAATAATTGTACTTTTGCTCTCCTTGATGGTTGGCTGGTCAGGCTCATCAAAGCTTGTCACACTTGAGAAAAGCCCATGAAGCTGTTCAGGCCTCGGACTTCTCCACTAAGCATTCAACCATGGAAAGAAAGTAGCTCTGATATAAACTAAAGAGAAGTAATAAACTTTTCCCCTCATTCCTCCAAACAATACCCATATCACTTTCCTAACAATATTCAAATCACGAGTCCACTTTTTTTCTCCAGGAGTGACTTATTTTAGATAACAAAAAGAGCTTTAAAAACATGCTGAGGGATAATATTCAAATAAGAATAATATAATCATAAGATGGGTACAGTTGCAAGGGACCTTACAGATCACGTAGTTCCAATCCCCTGCCACGGGTAGGGACACCTCCCACTAGACCAGGTTGCTCAAAGCCACACCCAACCTGGCCTTGAACACTTCCAGGGGCAGGGCATCCACAACTTCTCTGGGCAACGTATTCCAGAGTCTCACCACCCTCAAAGTAAAGAATTTCTTCCTAACATTTAATCTAAATCTATCCTCTTCTAGTCCAGTTTGAAGCCGTTACCCCTTGTCCTGTCACTGCACTGCCTCATAACGAGTCCCACCGCATCTCTTCTGTAGGCCCCTTTTAAGTACTGGAAGGCTGCTATAAAGTCTCCCCGGAGCCCACTCTTCTCCAGGCTGAACAGCCTCAACTCTTTCAGCCTGTCTTCACAGAAGAGGTGTTCTACCCCTCTGATCATCTTTGCAGCCCTCCTCTGGACCCATTCCAACAGGTCCACGTCCTTCCTGTGCTGAGAACTCTAGAGCTGGACGCAGTACTCCAGGTGGGATCTCACAAGAGCAGAGGGGAAGAATCATCTCTCTCAACCTGCTGGCCATGTTTCTTTTGATGCAGCCCACAATGCGGTTGGCTTTCTGGGCTGCAAGTATACATTGTCGGCTTCTTTTGAGCTTCTCATCCACCAGCACTCCCAAGCCTTCTCCTCAGGGCTGCTCTCAATCTGTTCTCTGCCAAACCTGTATTTGTGCTTGGGATTGCCCCAACCCACATGGAGGACGTACCACTTGGCCTGGTTGATCTTCATGAGTTTTGCACAGACCCACCTTTTAATCCTTTCAGGGTCCCTCTGGATGGCATTCCTTCCTGCCAGTGTGTCGACCTCAAAAAGCAGCTTGGTGTTATTGGCTGACTTACTGAGGGTGCACTGAATCCCACTGACAAAGATGTTAAACAGCACCAGTCCCAGTACCAACCCCTGAAAAACGTCACTCGTCACTAGTTTCCCACTTGGACATCAACCTGTTTACTGCAGTGCTTTGAGTCCAGCCATCCCGACAATTCCTTATCCACCATCAAATCCATGTCTTTCCAATTTAGAGACCAGGATGTTGTGTGGGACAGTGTCAAATGCTTTGTACAAATCAAAGTAGATGACATCAATTGCTCTTTCCTTATCCACCAACATGATATCCCCATTGTAGAAGTCCACTAAATTTGCCACGCATGATTTGCCATTAGTGAAGCCATGTTGAGCATCACCAATCACCACCTTACTTTTCTTGTGCCTTAGCAGATATTCCAGGAGGATCTGCTCCACGATCTTGCTCGCCACAGAGGTGAAAGTGACTGGTCAGTAGTCTCCTGGGTCTTCTTTTTTTTTCCCTTTTTAAAAATGAGGGTTATGTTTCCCGAGTTCTAGTCAGTGGGAACTTTACCAGACTGCCAAGAGGTCTCAAATATGATGGATAGTAGCTTGGCAGGTTCATCCGCCAGCTCCCTCAGCATCTGCGGATGGATTTCATCAGGTCTCATGGATTTATGTACCTTCAGTTTCCTTAGATGGTCTTGAACCTGATCTTCTATAGTGGGAAATTCTTCATTCTCCCAGTCCCTGCCTTATCCTTCTGTGACTTGGGTAGTGTGGCAAGAGCACTTGCTGGTGAAGACTGAGGCAAAAAAGCCATTGACAACAGCAGCCTTCTCCATATCCAAGGTAAGCAGGTCTCACATTTCCTTCTGGAGAGGGCCCAAATTTTCCCTAGTCTTCCTTTTATTACCGACATACTTATAAAAGCTTTTCTTGTTGCCTTTGATGTCCCTTGCCAGATTTAATTCTGTCAAGGCTTTAGCTTTCCTAACCCGATCCCTGGCTGCTCAGACAATTTCTCTGTATTCCTCCCAGGATACCTGTCCTTGCTTCCACCCTCTCTGGGCTTCATTATTATGTTTAAGTTTCTCCAGGAGCTACTTTTCATCCATGCAGGCCTCCTGCTGTTTTTGCCTGACTTCCTCTTAGTTGGGTTGCATCACTCCTGAGCTTGGAGGAGGTGATCCATGAATACTAACCAACTTTCTTGGGTCTCTCTTCCCTCCTGGGCTTTATCCCATGGTACTCTATCAAGCAGATCCCTGAAGAGGTCGAAGTCTGCTCTCCTGAAGTCCAGCATAGCAAGCTTACTGTGCACCTACTGCCCAAAGGATCTTGAACTCCATCATCTCATGGGCGCTTCAGCCAAGGCTGCCCTTGAGCTTTATATTTCCCACCAGCCCCTCCCTGTTGAAAAGAACAAGGCCCAGCATGGCACCTCTCTTTGTTGGCTCCTCTATCACTTGGAGAAGGAAGTTATCATCAATGCTTTCCTGGATTGCTTGTGCCCTGTTGTGTTTTCCCTCCATTGGGGTGGCTGAAGTCCCCCAAGAGGAGTAGGGCCTGTGAACGTAAGACTGCTCCAATCTATCTGTAGAGGACCTCGTCCATTTGGTCTTCCTGGTCAGGTGTCATGCTGTAACAGCACCTGTCCCTACCCTGCCTTAAATCCTGACCCATAAGCTCTTGGTTGGCTTCTCAGCCATCCCCAGGCAGAGCTCCATGTTGGTCATTGACATAGAGGGTGACACCCCCTCTTCTTCTCTGCTGCTTGTCCTTCCTGCAAAATCTGTAGGCTTTCATTCCAACACTCCAGTTATAGGAGCCATCCCACCATGTCTCTGTGATGCCAGTAAGATCATAGTCCTGCAGAAATGCACGTCTCTAATTCCTCCTGTTTTTCCCCTCCTATGTGCATTTGCATAGAGGCCCTGATGAAGCTAACTTACCGGCTGGAGTGAGTAGAATTCCTTTGTGCTGTACTCCAGGTAGTTTCCTGATGACCTGCGACCATTCTCCAATTCTGGGCATATATTATTGGCATTGGCTTCATACTGGTAAGAGTGGGATGGATTGAGGTTCCACTCTCTTGGCAACTTTAGTTTAAAGCCTTCTTCACAAGCTTGGCAAGCCTCAGACTGACGATACTTTTCCCCTTCTCTGAAAAGTGGACCCCGTGAGGCCCCAGTAGTCCAGTTTTCTCAAAACAAGTCCCATGATCTAAGCAACCAAATCCCTGGCTGTGGCACCAGTACTCTAGTCATTTATTAAATTACCAGATTGACGCTATCTTCAACCCCCTTCCCTTTGACCGGGAATATTGATACGCAAATTCCTTGAGTTCATCCTTCACTGTATTCGCCCTCAGTTATATCCCAGAAGATTTTGTTTAAAAGAACCCTAAATAAAAAAAATTGTCTGGTTTTGTTGTTTTTTTTTTTTCTGTATCTGCTGCCCAGTTCTATGCTAATGCCATGCATAAAAGATAAAGTGTCATAAAAAGGACCATAAGAGCCTTCTGAGAAACTAGGGATTGTAGAAGTTTGTGCTTAGGTCCTTCAGGCTCTCAGCTAAGTACCTCAGTCTTCAATATGAGCTATGGGAGACTTAAAGAGTGGGACAAGCAGACAGTTCGAGAAAAAGACATAGTTCTGAGAGAAAGCTGCATGAAATGAAAGCAGAGCACGTTTGCAAAAAATTCTTTGATTTAATCAAATCAGAACATTATAACAAAATTAATACAAGAAAATACTGGACACCAGTACTTAATACTGCACATTTTCTACCCAGGTCCAAGGAATTTTTATCCATGTTTCTTTCTCATTCCTCTTCCTGTTACCCAAAACTTCTTTGAAGGTCTGCTATAAATCAAAATTGATTTCATCCTCCAAAACTAGAATATCATTTAGGGGAAAATACATTCAAAGTTAATAGATATGCAAGTATGCAACACTGCATCAAATTAATAAAGCTCAAAGCAATACCTTGCAACTCCACTCCTGAGCAAAAGAAGAGTGGTGATGAATGCAATATCTTATCTCAATCCTTCTATTTTTTATGCACATCTGAACTTCCAGTTTTTGGCAAAAGGAGAGATGAAAGATAAGAAGTAAAAACCAAAGAACTTTTCTGATAGAAATATGGATAATGAAGTCCTATTAGCTAATTCAGCAGAAAAAAAGAAAGACTATGCCAGTCAAGTCAATACATGGAGGCCTTTGAGTGGAGAATCAGACTCTTGGTCCCCTTTTACCTAAAGGAAATCAAAATGCAGATGCCTCTTCTGTATTAAAGTAAAATACATTGAGGTTATGAACACATTTTCTCCCATGATATTTGTCTTTCACTTCAACATATTCTCTGGAACATTATTTTTTAGCAAAAACAGATGGCAAATTACTAGACCCACAAGCTGTGTAAATTAAACCTGCCTGGACCATCCTCTAGCATTGAAACGGATGGTACAAAATTGCCCATATTCATACAGTGTAACTCTCTTACCCTCCAGCACATGGGCCGCACTGAAACTGCCTACTGAATATATTTTCTTCCCTGTGCTAATTAATATTAGCATGGTCCAAACCTGTGCCATGGACCAGTCTGACCAATATAATATTTTTAATAATATAGATGACTGAATTCCTTAAAGAACTCATATTTAAGAGTTGCTAATGAAATTAAAATATGTAGATATTTTGATACTTACTGTACACCTTTAGCTTGACATCATATTTTAAAAACAGATACTTTAAAGAACAGACATTTTGTCTGTTTAAGGGGAAGTCAAAGAATGGGTTTTTTTAGTGTTGAGTTTATACAATGATGTCTGAACATGGACTTTAAAAAATCAAGTCCACATTATAGTTCACTGGGTAAATAATGAATTGGTCCAGATATATCAAACAGAAGAAAGTGATTTACTGAGAAATAAATCTGTAATCCACATAAATAGATTAAGCTGATAGGCATAAACAGAAATAAGAGAGGTCCAGTCTGGATATAAGGAGAGACTTTTTCACCATGAAGACAGTCAAGCTTTGGAACAGGTCCCTCAGAGACATTGCACAGTCTACATCCTTGAAGGCGATCGATTAAGACTCAAATGCCCAATCTTAGCAACCTGGTCTGACCTCATGACTGATTCTGACTTGAGCAGTAGTTTTGACTAAAGACCTCCAGAGGTTCCTTCCAACCTGAATCATCATATGAACCTATGATCTTAATAGTGGATAAGATTGTTTAAGTTTTAGAAAATAACACTGAAGCATTATAGCTTTTATTTATGTTTGTTTATTTTTAGTGATTTCACTTGCTCACACCCTCATATCTGTGTACTCATAAGCACCAAGAAACATGTGCCTAAGTAGTTTGTTCAGTATTCAGACTCCAAGGTACAAATAGCCAAGAGATCTGTCTGGCCTTCAGGCATTGTGATATATGTATTTGGGTGATCTGCGCAGATATCCATGCAATGAAATGAAGGACAGATGGTGGCAATGATCAAGTTCTTATCACATCTCCTTGATTCTTCTTAAATTGATAATAATATGCTGGTTTTAGATATATCTTTTTGTAATCTTCAGTACGTGATAGTGCTTAATCTTTCCATCTCGCCTTAGCAACCACAGTCCTTTGTTTCCTAGCTTGTGTGTCCTGAGAAGCTGCACATAGAAGTGCTATAATCTTGTTGACCTCTTAGTCTATTTGGCATCAATATATGCCATTATTATAGACTTCTGTCATTCCTTCTGGTGCTCCTATATCCAGATATTCACAATCATTTTCCATTCATAGAATTTTAAAGGTCTGCTACAATTCTCTACAAAGTAATTCAAGATAACCTTGTATAAACAGTATTGCTTACTTTTGAGATTCATCAGGAATATCACTGTTTTATCATATCAAGCAATGAGAATTACCAGACAGGAAAGGAGTGGAAGGATAGATCAAGAGCAGTTTGTAAAGAAAAGACTTAATAAAGTATTCAGAAAAAAAAGGAGTAGGAGAACTCAGAAAACGAAAGTGAGTTTGAAAGGACCAGATGGAAGAATGATACCTCCGTAACTCAAGCCATTTTCACAGCAATGTAAATTCACTTCATCATGTTATGATAAAATGCATTAGACCGATGGATAGAGCTGGGAACGTTCCTGATTTCTATCTAGAATTTGAAGGAAAAAACCAAGATTTGGGTTCATCTGTATTCTTCTACCGTATAAGACTCAGTAATTATAATGGAAGAGGGGAGTGCACACAAAATTGAAGAGTTTTCTAAAAGCCAACTTAAACTGTCACAAAAAAGAATGAAATTCTCCCAAAGAGGGGAAAGCCTGGACAAATTATGCTCTGAATAGAAGGATGCTAAGAGAATTATAACAACTATACAAATTACAAAACTATAAAACTTACTACTGAGAATAAAAAAAAATATTCAAGCTACTATAATAGATTTCCTTCAAATTTATTGCAAAGTATAACCAAAGTTTATCATATGTCTCACTAATGAATGCACCTGAGGCCAGTGAAAGACTCTAGCTATTTGGATTAGGTCTATTCTGCTGGAATGTTCTTCAGATTTAGCAGTTAATAGAAGTGTGAAGGAGTCTCAATTCAAAAATATATTTGATGAAAAAAAAATTAAAAAAAATGACAGTATAAATTTTTATTTGAAGTAATTCTACTGCAGCCCTGAGGAGAAGATCTTGGGGGTGTTGGTGGATGAAAAGCTCAGTATGACCCACAAATGTGCACTTGCAGCCCAGAAAGCCAACTTGAGGCAACTATTGAACTTATTTTTCATTCATTATTGAGAATGTTAGAAGATTTGAGGACTTTGTGGGACTAGTAGCAAA
Organism: Limnodromus scolopaceus; assembly: GCA_028565335.1. NCBI lineage: Eukaryota > Metazoa > Chordata > Aves > Charadriiformes > Scolopacidae > Limnodromus > Limnodromus scolopaceus. The sequence continues at coordinate 142,582,987 of JAOXNO010000013.1, forward strand.
ATTACGATTGTTCTCAATTTCTTTTTTTTGTTTCTTTTTAATTTCTATCAGATAAATTTGTCTCACAGTCTGTCCTAAATCACTTGAGTGTATTTAACACATATTTACACATTCAGCCTTACACATAGCATTCACTGGGATTTAACCATTGTAGTACTTTTTTAAATTCAGGGAGTTTTGTTGGTTTTGGTGGGTTTTTTGGTTTTTGGGCGTTTTTTTGGTTGGTTGGTTGGTTTTTTATATAATATTTATATATTTTATATTTATATATATTTTATATAATATTATTAACACGTACATAATCATCATACCAAGGAAAAAAAATTTTCTTTCCTTTTCTGTCAAAGGGAAGTTTTTACTACCCATTTCTTCTGTGTACAAACATCATGCAGCACAATGGTAAAGTTCAGATTTTGAAATCAGTTGTTTATTTTGAATTTCAGTATATTATTTCCTTTAATCACTATTTTCAGGTATGAAAAATATAACACAGTACTGTTATAGTGAAAACCAAAGGTCAAAAATTTTGATACAGGGATTCCATTTTCCAGTAAGCTATGTAAGCAGAGCATCTGCTCTCAGTAACCTTAGTAATACGGAGCAAAAATAAGTAGAGCTAGTATGTTTAACTTACTGGTGTAGATATAGGCTATGTTTCACACTGTCTGCTTGCCTTGCTCCCTGTTTCTCTCTAGGGCCCTGGTCCCTTAACCATCCCTGTGTGTACGTGCTCATTTGCCCTTGGATCCCACTCTGGAGTGAGCCAGCTATTTCCTTCCAAAACAACATCATGTCAGATTTGACAGAATAGCTGCTCCACAGCCTGTCCCAAACACACAATATGAATGTGTCAGGTATGACTTCTTCTACATGGCATAGTCCTCTATCCCTATCTGAATGGAACTTGCACCTTCAAATATGTCAACAAGCCCTCACACTGTGCCCCAAGGCAACACATGCTGCTAGTGTCCTCTGATCAAAGACATCACTCTTTTATTATGTTAGGTGCCTCGAACCGTAAAAAAAACACATGAAAAGCATGTCTCAGTAAAACTTAATTCAAATGCTACTGGCTCTGTATTAACCACCAATCCGCTCCTGACAGGGCTAGAAGGGAAACATAAACTAACATCTACAGCTGGCTGCACAGCCAGCTTCTTCTCCCAGAATGCCTTGTGTTGGAAAATAGCTACAGGCATCCAATCATATAGTTATGCTTCGGATCTTCCAAACACAAACTTCAGGAACTGTCTGCTCAAAACAGGAGTTGTGACTTTATTGTTTCTAAAAACAAAGAGAGAAAGGGGCTTATCTTTACCATTTCAACCTAATTGTGAAGGACATTTGCTTTGCATTAAATTCTCTCCCTGACTGAGATTCTAATGAACTTCTTCCACCTTCCAGGAGAGCACCCTACCAGTCAAGACATATATATATTAATCTAGGTGATGTCACCCTTTAGTGCCCATGTTGACTCTGGGCTGCAGCCCAGATAAAAGTACCTAGTCTGAAAAATGCTAATTTTATATAATACCTCACAGATGATATGTCATTGTGACATATATTTTAAGAGGAAAACTCATCGCAAACACTAACTTCAGATTTGGATTCAGATCAAAATCAGTGTCATGCATATATAGATAGAACTAAAATACAACAATATTTTTGTCTACTCATTTTAAGATCTGATTCTAACTGTTAATTTTCCTTGCCAAAGATTTCCAAGCAAATTATGTGGAGGATTCTAGAAGTAAGTAGAACAGTATCCTAAAAAAATAATATTTTTTAATAGCTTAGCATTTCTTTTCTATGTAGGAGAGATGCAAGCCCAATATAGATATGAGAGAGGAAAAAGAGGAAAAAAGTCTGCTGAATTGTGAGGGTTTTTTTTCACGGAAAAGGGGGGCTGTGTCTTCCAAGCCTCCTAGTAACACTATGCCTTAAAAAGATAGATGTGAAAAGTTCTGAGAGCTTTTTTCACTAGAGATGCTGCTGCCGCAAGCTCTTCCGTATCTCTTCTATAGTATGACTGCGCTGCATTTGTAGGAGCAGACGATTAAGATATCTGATACCCAGCAGGTTGTTCTGAGATGTGGGTGTAAGAGAACATTCATGTACAAAGGTTAAACTACTCACTCTGTCACTGATGCTGTTGTGGTTAGATATTTTCATGCCTTGTCTGAAGATGAACATCATAGCAAGCTTATAATTGGATACAGTCTATCTTTTCCAAAAGACAAACACATATAAGCAGCACTGTAACCATTGCGTTTTGTATCGGCTCTTTCATGCTCAACAAGCACATTTAAAAGCACCTGCAGGCTCACTGCTGGTCTTCCTGTGACAATACACAGCACAATAGACTCTAATTTAGGCAGGACTCTGAGTCATTGTACACCTAGCACAAACTGCATTTAATTCAATAATACCTAGTAATAAAATGGTTGAATCATGTACAAAGATTCCTCAACTGTATTATCTCATTCAAAATGTGCTTTTAAAATACTGCTAGGTTTCTCCATAGTTTCTTAGCTTAATTTAAAGAACTTACCACTGGATCCACTGCTAGATCTTCATGGTTCTAGTTCTGTGAAGATACTTATTTTAATCACCTGAACGAAGTAGGTGACTAAAGACTAAACTTCTGAGAGCAGTTTTCTCCCTACGCCAGAAAAATCTCATTTAAAAAGAAAAAAAGAACCTTACAAATTTGAACTTCTGAAAAAAAAAATTAAAAATTTTGTATATGAACAAAACAGCGTCCAGAAAGAATAGAGTCCAAAACACACTTGCAGCTTGGATGCTTGTAGCAACTGATGCTTAACAGTGTCTAACAATTCTAACAAACATGTCTAACAAATATGAAGCCACGCAAAAATGCCAGGTCAGTGTGGATGAACAAGAAGCTCCTCACCAAATTCAAACAGGAAAAGGAAGCATACAGGTAGAGGAAGCAAGCAGGGAGTAGTAACCTGGGAGAAATGCAGAAACACTGAGCATCTGGGGATAAAGTCAGGAAAACTAAAGCCCAAAAGGAATTGAATCTGACTATATCAAAGAAAATAAGAAGGGCTTCTATAGGTCCATGGGTGAAAAAAGGAACACTAGGAAAATATGGGCCCCCTTGCTCAAAGAGACAGGGGACCTAGAGAAGGCTGAGGTACCGACTGCCTTCTTTGCCTCAGCCTTTACAAGCAAGACTGGCCCTCAGGAAACCCATTATCCCAGAGACCAGGGGAAAAGGCTGGAGCAAGGAAGATGTACCCTTGGTGGAAGACCATCAGAACAGGAAATACTTAAGCAGAATTGATACACCTAAGTCCATGGGCCCTGATCAGGTGCAGCCATGAGTGTTGAGGGAGTTGGGTCCAGATCTGTTTACTATCTTTATTAATGATCTGGATGATGGGGCAGAGTGTACCCTCAGCAAGTTTGTAGACAACACCGAACTGGGAGAAGTGGCTCATAGGCCAGAGGGTTCTGCTGCTATCCAGAAGGACCTTGATTTGCTGGAGAAATGGACTGACAGGAACCTCATGAAGTTCAGCAAGAAGTGCAAAGTCCTGAACTCGGGGAGGAACAACCCTATGCACCAATTTATGCCAAGAGTCACCAGCTGGAAAGCAGCTAGGCAAAAAAGGATCTAAGGATCCTGGTGGACACTAGGTTAAAAATGAGCCAGCAATGTAGCCTTGCTGCAAGGCAGGCTAGTGGTATCCTGGGCTGCATTAGGAGGAGTGGTCCCAAATTTACATTTTAAATGAAAGAAAAATGGATATAAATCTTTACTGATAATTTAATTCATAAATCATGATATTGATTAACATGTCATGATGGGTAAAAATTAAACAGATCAGGTTGTTCCAGGAAGCCCTTCTGCATTTAATATACACTCTGAACTGGCCAGAGAGAATGCTATGGAAGAAAGCAGTAATTCACTAACGCATAGGCCAAATGTTCCAAAGACTTCCAAGGCTTGATTTCTTACAGGTACTTTAAAAAAAATAAAATCTCAATTTAACAAAGTACTACAATTGTTAAAATCTCACTGAATTCATCTGTAAGGCTGAATATGTAAATATGCTTTAAATATATTTAGATGATTTGGAACAGACTGTGAGGCAATCTTATCTCATATAAGATATATGAGTTGCAGTGAGAGATTGCTCATATATCGAAGCAGGCCTATGATACAAATGTGAGAAAAAAAAACACCACCCACAATTTGCTGAGGTACTCAGGCTTTGTAAGAACATTAGTGAATTTCTTCCTTCCTATATAACGTGCAGCTGAACAACCTACAAAATCTTCTCAAACGGCTTTTCTTTTTAATATGGATAATACATAATGTAATAATGGTATTTACACTTAGAGCAAATCTTGCATTAGCTTCTTCTATTGATCCATTAGACTGCACTAACAATATAGCTGCAGGAAAAATCCTAGTGTGAAAAAGATTATTGACATTTTAAATGCTCAGTTATCTATTTATTAGTATCAGTCATATTAAAAAATAAGCATGACTATTTCTAGATATTTGTGAAAGAGAAAAACCCCAATGCAAATTACATTCCATCTAAGAACTAAATTCTATGTGCAATTACAATCCCTTCATGTTTTATTTATATTGAATGTAAATAGTAAAAGGTCATCCTAGTTGCATGGAGCTAAAATCTTATATGAATATGATGTATTTAAAGCTTCTAAGCAGATAAATGAAAATCACAACAATTCTAATTAGGATACCATGGAATTAACTTTACTAAATGGACAAGATAAGGCCCAGGACACAGCCATTTATTATAAAATGCTTCCCCTTTTTCCCTTTTGCACATTGGAAGATTTTAGCAGTTGTGAGACAAGAGACAAAAGAAAGGATATATTCCCCACATTACTTTGGGTTTCCCAGAAACTCTGATTTTCCTAGAGTAATTAGTAATTAGTCTTTGAAGCTACAATATTGTCTTTTTACCATATGCAGGTGTTCTAAACACTTGGAAATAATTTTGCCCAGCTCTACAATGAACATGTAATATCTTCTGTCAAGATTTTCACTTAGCGATTCAGTCATTTTGACTTTTTTCTTAGGACTGAAGAATTTATTTTGGAATTAATACCTTTACAGGTCAAATTTATCTTGCCTCGTAATCTGAGGTTTGGGTATATTTAGTTTCACTTCAGAATAATGATTGATTTCCTCACTGGGTTTATTTTCTCCTTCATACTTTTCTGAATGTGTGCTTACTTTTCTACCTTTAGGAAAATTGCTATACCAACTTTACAAAGCATTATTCAAAGTTTTTGTTATTCCTTTATTTAAAGACAGTAATTCTAGCAGCTACTGCATTACCTGTGTTGGTGCTCTTCATTATGCAGCTGGTTGGGCACCTTTAAGGTCCAGTTTATTTTTAGTTTTTGGCATGTTTATGTTGGCAGGAAAATTCTTAAGCTTGAATCTCAGATGATATTTATATTTCAATAGAAACTTCCAAAGGGTAGCTGTATTGTTCCCTGACCTTTCTGTCATTCAAGCTCTCAAATATCTACAGATATATCATCAAAATAGACACAAAACCTGTCTGCTACATTAGTGATTAGCCACTATAAAAGACAGATTGCACAGGCAGATAATGAGGTGTTCAGGTTGCTTGTCAGCATTCGAAGTCAGTTCATAGAGCAATTGAAGCACATAGATGTGTGTCGGATGCAAACTGACTGGCTACGCAAGCAGAACGTATTTGAACCATAGCTGACCTTAACATAAAATCAGCAATATTGCATCCTAAAAAAAGATAAAAGAAAGGGAAAATTTATCTCTACATAAATGTGACAAGCAACCCACAGTGTCAGTAAAAGTGTGGACCTTATTCTCTTTTCATTTCACAGCAGTACAAGGGGAATGTTAGAAAATGGATTCTTACGAGGTCAAAAGTATAAGAATTCCCTTTCTTGATCAAACTTTCTTTCCTTGACACTGAGTGGTGGAGGGGTGAAACATTAGTATATTACTCTTTGTTTAGTAACCTCCCCAGGTTACTTCTTTTTCTTGCTGGAGATTTTTCTTGGTGTTTATGTCACAACATCTTGGAAATCTTGAGATTCTCAGGAAAAAATATGAAACAATACATTGGAGTTTCTACCTCAGTTTTGAAGTTAAAATATAATTTCTTTTGAATGCTTACAATGTATAACTACCCAATAAAATCACTATATAATAATGATACATTTTTCATATTAACCTTAATTTCTGTGAATTATTTTTACACTAAAAGTATCAATGTACAAAGGATGAAATAACCAACCTATGACCTTTACAGGTCAGGTATTAAAAAGGGCAAAATCTCTTGCTTCTACTGGACCATAGAAAATCCACTGTGTACATTCTATTGGATAAGATTTATTATTTTTTTTAAGAACAGTTATAGAGAACATTTGGATGCTTACCTTCTTCAGTGACCTCTTAAACTTAAAACTGCAAGCCCTAAAACTTCGTTTGAGCTTCCACTTAACCCAGAGGTTTCTAAACCAACCAGAAAGCTTTTATCAATATTTTTCTAAATCCTGAACTGGTTTCATTCTGAGATGGTTAACTTTTTCTCAAATTATCAGAATGGGAGATAGATTTATTTTTTATGTTCATGGAATACATTTATAGTCCAGAAAGTGCCATTTTATCTCATAACATCTGCATAAGTGATCCACTGCCTTTTAAAAAATCTCAGTGATTAAAAATCTCCCCCAAACCTGAAATTGTGGTTAAGGTATTAGCTTTTCCTACTCTTCTAAGGCCAATTAATCTCAAATAGTTTATAACACATTTTAGCAGATGTGGCTAAGTACTGCCCTCACATTCTGGCCAACACATCCTATGGGCAGGTATTCAGAACACTGTGTATTACAACAAAAATTGTGAAGTTAAGTCATTGCAGTTAAAAAAGGAATTCAGTAGCAATCTTCAATTTCTCAAACCAACATTCCTAGTCATTAATTATCTGGAAAGCAAACAAACAAATAAAGAAAGATTGACATCTTTATTATGAAATTAAAGCACCTCCTATTTGCCATTATAAAATACAGGGTACAAGCTTTTGCTGACAGAACTGTTGTTTCTGACTGCAGATCCCGTGTAAATAGTCTTTCTTGCAGTTTCTCATTCACAGGTAGAAAAGCAATTTTGGTCATTTTTTTTTTCATAATCATTTTCTGTTTGCTAGGTGGCTGCACCTGACTTCAAAGTAATGCCTCTTTTTGATGCTATTTCAAGATTCCTATTTCTTGTCACACACGAGAAGTTAAATGGGTGTCTCATTTTGGGCTTCAAGGGTCTGTGACGAAGGGCCCTAAGAGAAAAGGTGAAGATATGCAAGACCTGACTGCATAGGAAGCAGTGTCCCTAATAAGTAAAATGCTAAGAACTTCCAAGATGGCCTTGGAATTAAAGCTCCTTCTCTTTTGGACTTCAGGGCAGATATAGCATGTTGTTTTGGATCGGATGTTCCAAAAGAACTGGGCCTCTGATGAGCACTCTAAGTTATGATGTGACAGTATCCCTTTGTGAAGTGAATAGATCTGGTAATAAGGCAGAATGAATTTTAATTTTTTAAGGACAGAAGAAATGAAGAGTATAGCACTGAACTTGCAGGTGAATGGTTAGAAAACATAATGGGTGACTTTGTGCTAGAAGGGTGAGGGAAGATGGCCTGAGTCATGAATTTTTACTAATGCTGTCACATGGTTGTAACTGTCTCTAACAGTGTTACCTATGACCTCAATTTCTCCTGTCATTGGCAGGGGTGACTTTATTAGCCCATATCTGATTTTCTCCTTTATTATTATCATACCTTACAATGCTGCTCCCATCTCTTTATGTTCTTTAAAAGGTACCTGATTGGTGGCAGGATAAAAACTGACTCTTTTTTTTGTTTCTTCTTGTCTTTTCAAGCCTCTCCATTACCTATTTGGTCAATTAACTTTCTTTGTTTTACCACAGCTCTGCTTCATACTTCCCCAGGATTTTTTAATCCACAGCAGTGGATACCATCATATTTCATTCCCTGGTCTCTCTTGGTTTCCTTTTGACAATCAATTTTGATGCACGTCTAGCACTAAAACATTAGAGAAGTTTTACTGCTGCTTATAATTTTTTGTCTTCCATGAAGACAAAGAGTGGGTTTGGGTTTATTTTGTTTTATTTTATTTTGAGGATTTTTTGTTGTGGGATGTTTTTTTGTTTTCATAAAACAGGTCCGTTTTTAAAAAGAATAAACACAAAGCAGAAGTTATATTACAAGCAGGACATGTTTTCAAACCTTTTGACAATTTAAATTGTCTTCTTGATGCTATTTTATTAACAACAGCAGCTATCCTCTTGCAGTCAGTTGTAGTCTCATAGCCCTCAAGTGCCACCACAGGTCTGTTTATTATTCTTGTGAATTTTCCCTGCTGGGATGTCTTTTGCCTTTCCTGACTCTCCTGCATGTCCTTTTCTCTTTGTTTTGCTTTTGACTATTCTTTACATGTCAGGTGCTTCCTGCTGCATGATCTAGCATCCACCTGTTTTTAATTTTGAAGTCTAGTTGTAGCTCATTACTTGAATGTATTTTCCTGACACATTTGTTTATTTAATTTGATATCTCTATATATTTAATTAATATTTAATGTAATGTTATGTTATCTTATAACACCTTCTCCACAAGAAGTTTTTATTTTCTTTTCCATTCTTCGGTCATTTGATTTCAAGCCAGCCTGTCATTATGAATGTTAAACTGATTGTATGACTACTGCTTTTCAAAATTTTTTAAATGGTGATATTGTCTCATCTATTCAGCATAATTGCAGTTTGGTTTTCTATTTTCCTATGCAGTTCACAAATTAAGTACTTTCAAAACACAGGTGTAATTGAAACTATTCTTCTGAATTCATTTAAAAGGAAAAAAAAATCCAACATGTAAAATATGAAGAATACAACAAATATTATGCTTTTCATTTGTAAAAATAAAATTAAAATAACCTTTGTAGATACAAACTTTCTATGTAATTTAACACTAAACAATGCTAATAAAGTGGTCTACATTTTTACTAGCAATCATATGTATATCTTTAAAATCGAAAACATTACCACGTTTATTTATGAGATATATTTTAACTTTTCTAAAAATTTTATTTTAAAAAAATTACAAGTAAATTATATATACTCTCTGTCTGTAGAATTGTTGTCTTTAAATCTTAGAAAGCCATTCACTGGAAGCACTCATTCTGTGCAATCTGATTGGGAGTTCATTAGTCCAAATAAAAGTGTTCTTATTTTATGGCTTGTCCAACATCCCGACATTGCCTTTGACTCTTCTGATGTTAAATATCTTAGTTTTGACTAGTTCCATTATTTGTATAGTTGGATGAATATTGAAACTTTCCTAAGCCTAACGAAGAAAACAAATACATTCCCCTCCTCACATGTGTTGCAGTGAATATTCAGTACTCAAGTTTCCTTTAGTTTTCTCACATTCTTACAGTTTTCTTAAGATTTTCACTTTCTAAATATATTCAGGGAAGAAAATATCACTCTATTCTCACGAAAAATCGATAAAGACTATAATGGAAATAAATTTAGTTTCACGAATACCTCTTTGTAAGTTTCATTATATAGCACCAGACATCCCTAATATATGTACTTACAATACAATTTCCTCCAGTCAGAATTTCAATTAATACCATCAGATATATCATTATTTATCGGTTTCCCACACCTGTATAACCTTTCATTACAGCTGCATTCAAATGATATGACTGGATCATGCATACATGCAACTGTAATCAGTATAATGGTAACAATATCTGAACAGATAATATGTAAGTTATTTCTGTTACCAACTCAGTTTATCAAAATTTCCTGCAAGACTTCCTAAAAGCTAAGACAGAATACTTAAAAAATTATTTTGTCACTGTATCACTTGTATATTCTTTATTGTTGTATGTATGTGATTCCCTGGCATTGGAAAATAAGTAAATACAAGAGGTGTGTCAGGTGTTTCAATATGTGACTATGTATTGCTTGTGTTGGAAAAGCAGTAATTTTCAAATGTACTATTGCAATAAAAACAATTGATATTGACTCAAAATAAACCAGAGAAAAGAAACTACAAGTCAGAGGCTGGATATACATATATTCATTACATCTAATGAATGAACACAGGCCTATCTTGTAAAAACTGGTCTAGTAGCAGGGTAGAAATCACTACAATTCAGGATGATATTTTAAAAACAAATTTACTGAAATTTCCTTATTATCCTAAAAAAAAGAAAAAGGTTCATTTAAATGTTATTTTCACTGAAATTAAAAGAGAGATGAAAAGTGTTGGCCTTCCTATAACTGCTAAAAACTCTGAAGTAGGCTATTACTTCCTGTTGCTACAAAGAATACTCAAGCTTACTAATCATTTCAACAATAAAAAGTTTTAAGCTTACCATTATTAATGGTTTAATTAACAGTCTTATGGGACAAACTAAAGCAAATTTCTTTTCTTTAAAAGCATGGCAACATGATGTTTGTTAAGAAATTTTAGGAAACAGCTTATTTCAGCCAGCTAAGTCATGAAAAAACCTATTTAGCAGTAGAAGTCAACCTCCCTCTACCCTTAATTTAAATGCATAACTAAAAGCTTAAGAAAAATAACATTATCGAATCAGAATAATTTGGGTCAGAAAGGACCTATGGTGGTCAGCTGGTCAACCCTCCTGTTCAAAGCAGGACTAGTTAGATTTCTGGCTCAGGGGAAAGTTTAGTTGAGCCCTGAACACCTCCAAGGATGGATGGTCTACAACCTCTCTGGGTAACATGTGTTGTGTTTGACTACCCTCAGTCAAAATAAGTAACTAACTAACTAATTAAATAAAATCCCAATAGCTAATATTAAATTCCCGCTTTTCAACTCACATATGTTGCTTCTGTTCTATTATTTTGCACCTCCCAAACCAGTGTGGGTCAATGGGCCGAGGCCAATGGGATAAGGCTTAATAAGGCCAAGTGCCAGGTCCTGCATTTCGGTCACAACAACCCCAGGCAACGCTACAGGCTCGGGGAAGAGTGGCTGGAAAGCTACCCAGCAAAAAAGGACATGGGGGTGTTGGTGGACATCTGGCTTAACATGAGCCAGCAGTGTGCCCAGGTGGCCAAGAAGGCCAATGGCATCCTGACCTGTATCAGGAATAGCATGGCCAGCAGGAGTAGGGAAGTCATCGTGCCTCTTTACTGGTGAGGCTTCACCTTGAGAACTGTGTTCAGTTCTGGGCCCCTCACTACAGGAAGGACATTGAGCTACTGGAGCGTGTCCAGAGGAGAGTCACCAAGCTAGTGAGAGATCTAGAGAACAGTCAAATGGGGAGAGGCTGAGGGAACTGGGCATGTTTAGTTTGGAGGAGAGGAGGCTGAGGGGGGACCTCATTGCCCTCTACAACTACCTGAAAGGAGGTTGTGGAGAGGTGGGTGTTGGCTTCTTCTCCGAAGTGAATAATGGCAGGACCAGAGGAAATGGTCTGAAGTTGCGACAGGGGAGGTTTAGATTAAATATCAGGAAGAATTACTTTACTGAGGGAGTGGTCAGGCACTGGAACAGCCTACCCAGGGAAGTGGTGGAGTCACCATCCCTGGAGGAATTTAAGAAAAGTGTAGTCATGGCACTTCAGGGCATGCTTTAGTGCCCGAGATTGTTGGTTTTTGTCTGTCTGTGGGTGGATGTGGTGTTGTTGCAAGAAGCTTTACAGCCTAACTTGAAAAGTCAAACACAAATTTTATACTTGTGTGAGCAAAACTTAATGTGAAGTTAGCAGAACTTTCCTATTATTATTTCAATTGAGTTTTCAAATTATAAAAGCTACTTTACATGAACCATATAGACTGCAATAATTATGCTAGGAGGACAAAAAATGTTTTATCAGGGTTAGATGGTCTAAAAACTTCATATTAGTCCTTGTAACTGAAGGTTTTATATGTTGTTACCTTGAAGCATTCCAAAAAGAATTTACTTATAATACCCCTTTTATAAAGCTCTGTTGAAAATTGTCTTTTGAAATGTAATAAAGGTTTTAACAAGTCATCCATGTTATTTACTACAGTAGCAATTTTCTCTAAAGAAAGAGATTCAATATGAATTTGCTTCTGTCATATGTCCCACCACTGAATTTTAGACGAACCATGGAGGAGAGCAGGCTTGCTCGCTCCCATGATTTACAAGGTGAGAAACAGTAAAAAAGAGGGAAATCCCTATTCATTTTAGCTGAGATGGTAAAAAAAAAAAAGAGAGTCCCTGCATAATACCCAAGTGACACAGCAGTTTACATACAAGAAACAATGAGGCATTTTTCATGTGAGGCCAACAATTTGGTATCAGAGAACTGCTACTGACATTGCATTGTCATTTTCAAGTGTTTTTTTTAGTCTCTAGATACATGCTGCTTCTGCCATCCTTGAAGTTTTTGACTTTTTCTTCTGTCATATGTGAAAAGGGTGTCATCCTTGTGGAAAATCTGATTTTGAGCTGGAACGGAGCTCATGTTTTTACATGGGACCTGCTAGGACAATGAGAATTGGGAATTGAAATGCTAGCAGTATCTTCAGATTTTCAGTCAGAAGGAAGTGAGTAGAAAAAACACTTTTCCTAAGCCCGTCTTCTGGATGGCTCCTAGCTTGCAGTGATATTGATGCTGAAACACATTAAAATTTTATTTATCTGCTTTAGGGAGTGAAATTCCACAGGAGTCTAAGATTTGTGCTGAATGGGCTGGCTTCACTCCAGATCAGAGGCATTTTGGAAATACCGTACTTCAGAAATGAAAGATTTTCCAGCTAGATTGACCCCCAGGTCAGATACTGTTGTTGGTGAGAAAATGCTTACACATTGATTTCTCTAATGCAAAGCTATAGGTCTTATATTGTTACATTAAACTTCCTTTGCAGTTCAATAATATAAAAACTAAAGGCTTGTTTTTCCCTTTTCTCCCAGTTAATATTTTATATAAATGTGAGCATCCATGTGATTAAATGGATAAAAAATATGTATCCTCTAAGTTTAGAGGTTTAATAGACAAAGAAGGGTAAAAGATAACTTCATCTTCATGCTTACTGAGACTACCACGACCACAGTTTCCCTTCAACATGAAGATGACGCAAATTTTCTGTAGGAGAAAGTGTCTTTAACTGTTACCACCTGCCTAGGGAAAAAAAATAATCCCAACATTAATACTTTTGAAGTATATTTTTGTTATTATAGGAAAAAGTTCATAATGTGACAATAGCTGACTGTATCTACTATTTTTTATAGCTATTTTTGACACCATTTTTTTAAGCAAGCCATTATTTGTTTGGGTATATTAGGTATGTTACAGGCACTTCAGACATTTACATGACTCTTCTAGATTAATATGCTTGTTTGTAATTATTTCCTGTAATGGAAAGAGACAGTGCAGACCTTTTTGGATTCACAGAATATAAGTCATCATGATTATTAACCTGTAAGACTGCAAAAGGTCATGGAAGTGTAAAAAACTATTTGACAGTAAGAGATTATAGCAAGCTTCTGCACTTCCTGCCCATGTGCTGCTAATAACAGTGAGGTCTTGTCTGTAAGATTAAATTTATGCATAGCTTCATCCCTTACTGACACCTAAAACATGTCAGATAAGGGAAGAGTTGACCCCTAAAAAAATCTTTTTCTTTTCATTTTAGCTGGGGCATTTTGATCCCCTTTCAGAAGAGGATATAAATGTCAATTTAATGGAAGTTGGTTTGAAAGGAAAGGAAGACACCATAATTTTGTTCCTTCTTGTCGTGGCTGTTTCAAGCTTATTGATGAAGGTTTCGTATTCTAGTTACTTCTGATCCTTACAAAAAAAGAATCCTGATATCCCTCTATTTAAACTTCATAAATTACATCATAATATTATGTTCTCTGTACTTTCATATGATAGTGTAAATATCTTTATTTCATGTCCCTAAGCTAGTCTGCTTTCTTGCCAGGATGCTTGGAATAGGCACTAAATTCTAAGCCAATGTTGCATTATTTTAAGCAGGATGGTAGAGGATGTTTTGTACTTCCAAGTGCTGGCTCAGACTATCAACTCCTAAATATCCTGAAGGTAAGATACTGCAGTATGTGATTAACTGCCAAACACGCTGCATTTCATGGTAAGTAATGCTCCTCTGTTGACTTTAGTCATGAAAAAAAGCAACAAGCAAAAGTATAAAAAATTGTGCTGTCTTTGTCTCCAAATGATTAGAAGAAAAGTGAAAGGAAAAAACCTGTTGCTTTAAAGAACAACTTAAAAGGATGTCAAAACAAAATAAAATTTCCACAAATGTAATTTAAAAAAAAAAAAAAAAACAACTTCTAAAATTTTCTGGGTTTTCCTTTTTCTGAAGAAATGCCAGAATTCATTCCAGCCATTAAACAGGATAGTATATTACTTTAAAAGAAAATTACGTTCATTTTGCTAAGAAGAGCATTGAGAAACTTAACAAGGATAAAAAAGCATACATTAGAAAGAGAAATATAAAACATTAGCATGTTTTTCTTGAGTATGTAGGACAGCAAAATCTCTGCTTCTTTTTTTTTTTTTTTTAAGTATCTCAAGATGGCACTGTTTCAGAACACTTCCAACTTCTCTATTCTATATATTCTTGAAACTTGTTTTATTAGTGCATCCATCATAATAAATTCCTGTACCCTAGAGTCTGAACAAGGTGCGGGCAAAACACCAGGTATTGGAGAGATCAACAGCTTCTATAATGTTATAGAAAGTCCATTGTAGGAAAGGTATGTAAAATACAGATCTTACTTTCAAAGGCCAGTGGGATGTCCTTTCTTACACTTGAGTCTATAAACTTTGTGGGGGGAAAAGGTTTTTACTTGTAACAACTGAATCACGATTAAATTTGTTAAGCAGAGCTCCCACCTTGTGGCCAGGCAATCCACTGACTCACAGACATGCTGGCTGGAGCAGAATTTCAGATCTGAAGCTGAGGGTTTAACAGTGAGGTTAGTCCACTCATGCCTAAGGACGAGTTTGACAGGAGCTGTCAGCAATAAAGAAGAATAAAGGGGCTTGAGCAGCAGTCAGCCTCAAATGGTTCTGAATCAATTGGACACTCTCCTGTGCCAGTTCAGGGATTACAATGGCTGTGATGGACATAGGATGGGTATGCATGACCAACTGACTCTCCGGCCAGGTATGATAATGCAGTTTTATTTTGTGGACAGCTCCCAGTACCTAGAGAGAGCCAGGAAGGGCTGTAGCTCTTGAAAGAGATGTTAGCTTGTGATAAAGATGATCTGGATGGAATTTCCAGAGCAGTGGTTCTCTGGAGCCTCTTTTTCATTTCCAGGCGAAGAAGCCATCTACAAGTCCCTTGACTCAGCCCTGCATTAACAGCAATTATTAATTCTATGTTGGCAGCACCCCAAAAAGAGCTTCTAAATTAAGAGCACCTTTTGGCTAACACACACAAATCTAAAATAATTCCTTAAGAATTAATGGACATTTCTCATGTAAGTATGGGTTTGGCACATAGGGAGGGGAGTGTGGAGGGGAGAGAGAGCAAGGGGGCAAGAGAGAAGGGAACTTGACTCCACTCACCACAAAACTTAAGCACAAATATTATTCTCCTCACTTTACGCACGTGAGGAAGAAAAGGTCCCACTCTCTCTCACAATCTTTCCTTCTCTTTTCATGATGCTTTCAGAGACTTCTAACTTTAGTTGGTCAAATTTGCTATAAATTTCTTTAAATTGTAATTGGATTATCTTCCAGATTCTGGCAGGCCCCTTTGTCAGTGAAATTCTTAGGGTTATAGCCCCTATTTGATGAAATTAAGAGCTACTAAATTTACAAAGGATTAACAAAAGATGGGGTTTTTTGTTTTCAGTTGAAACCCCATTTTACCAGCAAGCATTTTTAAGGAACCGAATAACAAAATATATAAGTTTGTACATCCATGTTCCTGAATTTACTTTCCACCAAAAAAGACTCCGCATTTATAAATATGGTCACCTGAGTGTGTGTTTTATTGAGAATTTGGACCTTAGCTTGCATGTTTGTTATTCTTGACCTTAGAGATCTGAAATGCATAGGCACAGTTTGAACTAATTTCCCCAAATCAGTTTAATTTTTGCACTTTCTCTGTGTTATTTTTTTTTAGTTAATAATCTGACAGAAATATCCAATTTTAAAACAGTTGGCCTACTTGCTGGTGCATGTGTAGCCCGAAAAAAGAGTTGCATGCCCTTGGTGTTGATAACTCTATTAAGCATAGAAATAGTTCTCTCATCATCAAGCCAGTCATCTCATTGCAGAAGGCTATCAGGTTGGTCAGGCAAGATTTCCCCTATCTAAATCCATACTGTCTACTCTCGGTTACCTTCTTGTCCCTAATATCTTTGGAAATAGTGTCGAGGATTTTTTCCACCACCTTTGCAGGGACTGAGGTAAGGCTTACTAGCCTGTAGTTCCTTGGATCCTCCTTTTTGCTTCTTTTGTAGATAAGAGCCTTCTTCCAGTGTTAGTTGTCACCTCCCTCCCATACTGTTCCTAGTTTAAAAGTCTCCTGTCCAGGTTGGACAACCTATTGGCAAAGATGTTTTTACCTCACTTTATCAGGTGGATTCCATCTCTTCCTAGAAGTCTGCAATGCTCAAAGCCTGTCCCATGGTTGTAAAATCCAAATCCCTCTGTACAGAGATGGTATGAGATTCACTGAGTCCAATGGACTCCAGGGACAGGAGATTTCTCCTTCCTGCTACTGAAACCCAGACAGGTGCTGTCCGGCTCCCCAGGGTTCTTTCCATCCCAGTCCCATAGATGTGTCTGACAATGTTCATGCTTGCAGATATAGTTAGTGGCAAGGCTGAGTGAGAATCCCAGAGAGGCACCTACACACATACATGCACAGATGGCATTAACATATCCAGCCACACAGACTCCCACAGAGCACTGCCTTTAGCAGCACCCACATATAATATCAGAAATAATATAAAATATAATTACCAATAGCAAAGTCCTCTTCCTCTCATTGATCAGGAATGAAGTTCACAAGTGAAAAGTCACATGTTCTCATTTTCTAGATTTACTACACATGCATCTTCACGGATCACAGTCCCTAATGTAATCTAACATCCATGCCTGGACCCTGGGCTTCCTTACCCACTATATAGGTCTTTCTGGGCAGTCCAGCTCGATTCCTAATGCATGCAGTAGCACACTCATCTCAGAAGCCCCTCGATAATCACATATTAGGCTCTCAATCTATCCATTCAGAGACAGAGCTTCTCACCCAGCCACTGGGTCAAGACTTACCAGGTACAGGTCTCCTCCCACTCTTCATTCAGTTTCTCCACTTTGAAGTTGGCTAGTGAATTAAACATAAACTGTCATGAACGCAGGATTAAATTCAGTGGGCACATGTAAACAATTCCAGGTAATCTTAGTTGTTGGCATTTAGACCTCTCATACTTGCATGCACACCCTGGCCTCCCTAGTGCTGGCATACAGGCCTGTGTCAAGTGGCCCATAGTGTCCCCAGTTACTGACACACCTTAACACACATATGTGTTGACACCCCAGTCCCTCCAGTTGCTGGCATCCAGTCTGTTTTTCATTGGAGAAGTGCTGGTTCTTTCTAGATGCCACTAAAAAAGACATAAAAACTTGCAAGACAGATAACTATATATTAATAGGTCAGAAAAGGTGATAGCTTGTTCTAAAATCTTATATCCCTTCTGATGCTGGGAACTCCAAGAAGATTAAGTATTGAGTGTACCTCTGGTCATGGCACAGCATGCTGCACAGATTCCATCTATGGTGTGGTTTGTCTATCTTCAGTTTCACTAGTATTATGGCAGGTTCTTGCTCACGGTACAGATTATTCAGTCACAGCCAGCAATCAAATCTAGAACGTGGGTATAACTTTGAAGAGTCCCTTGGACAGTACACTCAAATATTCTTTTCTCCTTAAAAAGTTTGAGGTCATGAACAGGTGCTTATAATATTTCAAGTGGTCAAGACAATACACTATACAAATTTTTATAATTAAATACACGTTAACTGCATGTACATTGACTAATTATACATTGATTATGCATACATCAACTAATTATACTATTGATTAAATATACCTTGATTATGCAGTGGTCAGATGGTATACATCATACAGAGATATGACCCTGGATTAGCTATTATGTGGATAACTAACTGCTCATACAATAGTCTTCTGAGTTGAATACTACATGGATCTGCAGGACACATAACACGAGGTACCTTTTCCAGCTCCTGTCACTCACACACCTTACAGCTCTCACACATAGTGTAGAGTGAGATTACGTAGAAAAAAAATAGTTAAGAAATAGTTAATAATAGTTCGTAAGATAAGATAGACTGCTGCCATCAGGTGTAGGGCTGTAAAACAGATGTCTGGTCCTTGCAGTCAAACTCCTTGCTCCTCAGGTCTCAGGGATATTTATGAACAGACAGCTTCTAAATTGCAAGTTAAGAACCATGGCAGCATTGTAAAACCCACAAAGCAGACTATACCCTTGCTCCCACTCTTAGAAAAAGTTGGTATAGATCTGTAGCAATGTTGCTATCTCTAGAAGGTTGAGCCTATACTTCACATTTTGTGTAAGAAATTTGAGGTTTTCCCGAGGATACACAGCACCACTTTTTAATACTTTAAATGACTGTAGTTGAAATGTTCTGAAATAGCAAATGATACAACTACATCAAAAAAGGACAATGTTAATGAGATGAGGCCAAAGAGCTGAAATATCAGACAAGAATGGTGAGAGAAATTCCCTCTAGAATTTGTGATGAACAGTCACAAGAGGCAGATCTGACCCTAGTCTCACTTATAAGAAAGAATTATATCTTCTTAAGTCTGACCTCTTTCATTGCTGCTATTTTTCGTGTTTCAGTGATTCTACTCCTTATGGTGTAATTTGAAGATGAGTTGGTGGTGGTTTTGAGAAAGAATGCCCAAACAACTCCCAGCGTGTATCTATAGCCTGAGGCAAAATTAACACTGCAGAAGTACATGAGCCTTTTTGCCCTTTTAAGTATATTATGCAACAAAATGTGATGCTTCTGAGGCAATCTTGCATAGACTTGTGCCTTTTTTATGTTTTATTTTTCTCCTCTTAAGTTACGGCTGGTTTTTTTACAGCACCTGGAAATTTTGATGGCTTAAATGATTCCTTGCAATCTTTTTGGATGCTGATTTGATTTCTCCAGGTGATTTCTTTACTCACTGTTTCTATCTTCTGGGAGAATTCTTTACTCTCTGATTTATGTATTTATTTATATATTACATTAAATGTTGGAAAGCTCCCACTGAAGTCTGTGGACTATATTAACTCTTCTTCAAACAGCTTCATTTAATCATTTCTCTAGTAAGGGCTGCTTCAAGAGTTTTGCAGGCTGAACTGAAGAAGTTTCTTGTCCAATGGTCTCCAGTGTCAGCAGCACATGGGTGGAAAGCAGGAGAAACCATTCCCTGTTTTCCATGTTTCCCATCTAGGGCATAAGGAATCACAGCAAAGTGTATAGTGCTTCCCAAAATAGAGTAAATTGTCTGTATTGACCGTAGTGTATTCACCTCCTGCCCTACTGAATGTCACCATTAATTTCATGGTAGTTTGTTTGTGGGTTTTTTTAACAAAAGGGCGTAGTCCCAGAACGCCTACTTCTTCTTCAGTTTCCAGTGAAGATTTTCTTTTCTTCCAGTAGCTGTAATTCCCAGAATGATATCCAGAAATGAAAATTTTATATCATGATTAAATAAAACAGAATTAAAACAAAATACTGCACTCTCACTGCAAAACGCCCATCTTAAATACTCTGTCTTATCTCAAATTATAGGTCTCTTGAATTCACTGCTTTGTCTCTGATTACAAGTGGTGTTTTCAGAAAGCCATTTCTATAAGGATTATGTAAGGCAGCAGAAACAATATCATGCAAGTAAAGTGACTAATATTGCAGTCCAAATAAAATTATGTGAAATCTGAGTTCACCAATTAGATGCATCAAAAAACACTTATTCAGCATTCCATTTGCTAAAATTTGTGTACGCTAAAGAGTCACTGGAAACTGGCTAAAAATTATTAAATAGATAAATTCCAAAATCTTCACTTAAATTTAACCAATGTAAGTAGCATGGATGTTATGAATAAATTAATTCTGAGACTTCTGTTAAGTGTTAGTAAAAATTTTGAAACTTGCCTAATGAAGCATTAGACAAGGTTCCAGTAAAATAAAAGACAAATAGCTAGAGAAAAGTAGAACCATTATTTCATATTTTTTTTAAATACATTGTTATCTAGTGTTATTTAGCGGAAGATACTACCATGGTGGCAGTATTCTGCAAGATTATTTAAAAGCAAAATATGGTGCTTAGGATATGATGAGCCAAAGGAAAAATTTTCATTGTTATACTTAGTTCTCAAACCAAGACAATTCTAAATACTTCTAGTCATTTTATGTTACAGATCCTTCACGGGAAAATACTCTTAAAATCAACTTAATTATTTCAAGCTCAGAGAAGTGACAACACATCAAAATTCAGAATTGAGTAAACGTAGCAAGTGAAATTTTGATGGAAAGTCCAAATCATGAATACTGCCTGACAGAAATAAAGAGGAATTCTTAATCACCTGCACAGCAGAAGGAAAATAACCAAATAGATATTCAAGGAACACTGTCTAGGCAAATATATTCAGCTTTGAAAAAAAGAAAAAAGAAAAGAAGAGAGAGGGCCAAACCCAGCTTTCCTTCTCACTTTTTTTAATTCTACTGTAGTTAATTTGCCTCCAATATCTCCATTTAACTACTAGGTAAGAAAATTTCTTAAAAATGTCTAAAAAAATCTTAGCTCCCTTTGAACATTCAGACAACTACATTTTCTGTAAGTAAAGAGAACAATACTGAGGTATCTCATTAATTGCCTATGGTAAGGTTTAGCTCTTAATATTTAAAATATCTTTATAAGCATCCTAGCCTCTGTTCACCTAAAGTCAGTTTAAATAATCTTGACTCCAATCATGTAAAAAAAAGAAAGTTATACCTCCAAAAATTCCAGATAAAGGATACACTGTCATCTTCATTTGTTCAAGAAGCAATCACAAACTCAAATAAGAAAACATGAAAATAATTATTAATGCTTTTCATTACTGATCCTCTTGCTAGCATACTTTATGTTTTTGTCTGTCATCCTATTGTATGATCTAGAATTTTTATGTTTATATATTTCATGTGCACAGTTGCTGTGAATTACTATAATATAAATAACTATCATAGCAGTAATACAAAATATATGTAAATGGAGGCAATTTTTGATATGGGGACTCTGACATTAATATCTGCTTAATAAATCACTTACTATACTTAACGGATTTTTCAAACCCTAGGAACAATTGGTCACGAGCTAGATTAAGGAATGACACAAGTGTATATGCATGTATATGTACACACACACATATAAATAAATCTGGGGGGAAAAAGTGTTTTTTTTCCATGTGAAAACAGTATAGGCAAACCAGGACAGTGTCAATCTGTGTTACAGAGGTGAAAAAGAGCAACAGGAACAGAAGAAGAACAGGAATTTTCTAAATTAATATTGCTGTAAGATCAGAAAACTAATTACTCGGAAAGCATGATGAGGGTTATAAATATATATATATATAAAAATATATATATATGATGATGAGGTTTATAAAATTGATCAGGGGTCTGAAGTACCTCTCCTATGAGGACAGGCTGAGAGAGTTGGGGTTTTTCAGCTTAGAGAAGAGAAGGCTCCGGGGAGACCTTATTACAACCTTCCAGTACTTAAAGGGGGCATAAAATAAAGATGAGCACAAACTTTTTAGCAGGACCTGTTGCAGTAGGACAAAAGATAATGGTTTTAAACTGAAAGAGGGAAGATTTAGTCTCCTTTAGATTCTTTACTGTAAGGGTGGTGAAACCCTGGGACAGGTTGCCCAGAGAGGTGATAGATGCATCATCCCTGGAAGCATCCAAGGTAAGGTTGGTTGGGGTTCTGAGCCACGTGGTCTGGTCGAAGTTGTCCCTTCTCATTTCAGGGGAGGTTGGACTAGTTGACCTTAAAGGTCCTTTCCAACCCAAAGTATTCTACGATTCTATGATACAGCAGTGAGACTGCAAAGCAGTACTGCTGTGTAATTAGTATTATAAATCATATAGGAATTTCAGTAAGATAGACTGAAAAGTTATGGGTTTTTTAATTATTTCTGATGTCTGTGAGTTTCATGGTTTTTAAATGTTTGAGGCTCTTTAAAAGAAAATAAAATATGAAGGTTTAGGTTCATCAAATTTCCATTACAATATAATTTATAAGAAAACAAAGAAGGTTAAATAAATATTCCTGGGTGTTCTTTTTTTCCTGAAGAACTAAATTTTGGTCAATCATCTGTATTTATTTAACCTGGAGGAAGATATTTCTCTCATTTCAAGTTTAAATTACATATTTGATGTATCAGGTTCAGTTGTTTGTTTACGTAGCTTGAAATCTACTAACATTTTAGATAAGTTAAAGATACCAGTGATGTGGCATAATTTAGAAATCTTTATTCTGCTCTGCTCAGTGTTAAAAATCAAATGAACACCAGCTTTTTTCAAAGCAGCAAAAATACCACTGTGTATGATATTAAAATATTCTCATATATTTTACACCACTGCTGATAGAATAACGGTGCTGGCATATTTAGAATGAGCCATCAGTCACACATGGAGACAATAACAAGCACTTCGCTGACAGTTTTGTGACCCAGATAACCTTAAAATAAAATATTAGAACAGAGAGTGGAAAAAATAGCATCATCTGACTATTATATGTATTACCATTACAACTAATATATTGGCTAATGTGTAATAATAATATATTTATGGACATGTTTTCATTCTTTGTTTAAATCATGAAATGTTGAGAGTTTGGGAGGTTTGGGGTTTTGTTTTTTGGTTTGTTTTTGGTTTTGTTTTTGTTGGTTTTGTGGGGGTTTTTTTCTCAAAAAGATTTACTTATTTCTTATGGGATTTAGACTTACCTTTGAGATATATATTCAGAGATGGTCTACCTGATGGACATTAAGAGTTATATTTAAATGGATATTGATCACTGTATTCCTGTTGTTCCTGTGTTAAGAAGAATACAAAAGCTATTTATGACCTGTTAAAGTCTTGGAATATTTTTTTTTCTTCCTTGAATGGAGAAAAATAATGTGTTTATAATAGAACTTACCGTTCTACACTCCAAATTTCGGAGTGCCACACATGGGACATAATATTTCTATGCTTTACAGCCTAATGAAAAGAAGTCTTTTTCATATTCATGTCCATAGAAGGCATACAGGAGTCCTTCGATACGTATGCAGCAAAGAAGAAACAAGTAAAGAGACATAACAGTGCCAGCTTGAGCTTGACAAAGAATTTCTCTGTGAGGTGTAAATCCCACCCAATTTCTTTACTTATCAAAATAAATGATTTTCCATTTTATCAAACCATGTAGGAAACAAAACTACCATTTAAGAGAGTCAGAAACTCTTTCAAAATAAGGCTCAAAAAGATTAATTAAGGCAAGAAAAGTAAGCTTTTTCAAACCTTAAAAGTAATGAGAGATGTATGCCATTTTGCCATACAGACAGCATTAAGATTGCAGATAATCTAGGTATTGCTTAAAAACTGCATAAATTCTTTCTTTCAGATATCAACAAAACCGGTAATTTTGAACACAGGGCAAAAGTAGAATGGCTAATGGAAATGGAAGTATATTTATGGAAATGTACTACATTTGACTGTAGTTCAGAGAGTGTAGATTAATCTCCTTCCCATAACACTAAAATAAATGTATTACAAAACTACTGAGACTTTTAGCAGGAGATCATAATAAATCTATTGATTTAGGTATGGTATTATCACACTGGAGAATTAACAATGTGGTAAAGAATCTGTCTTGGGACTGATCATACTAATATTAAAATTTTTGTTAGCCTTCTTGATGCAAGAAGTATGATAATGTACTTAATTTATAACATGAAACTAGAAGGCATGAGCAAGACATGAGACAATTGGAATATTATTCATGAAGGGATTGATAATCTTTAGGAATGGAAGAGTGAAATTCAGTAGAACAATGCCTAGTCATTTACTCAATGTTAATAAGAAACTGGGGACTCATTGGATACAAACAGAAGAGAAACAAGACCAGGATATATTAGCTGATAATAAGGTGGTTG
Source organism: Limnodromus scolopaceus (assembly GCA_028565335.1). Taxonomy (NCBI): domain Eukaryota; kingdom Metazoa; phylum Chordata; class Aves; order Charadriiformes; family Scolopacidae; genus Limnodromus; species Limnodromus scolopaceus. Next base: position 142,607,274 of record JAOXNO010000013.1, read on the forward strand.
TGAACTACCAACCTGATGAAGATATGAAAATAAACAAATGTAATGTCAGGATATAGCAAACACAATATAGACATAAGGTAATATTACTGTCAATGTACAAGATTTGTACAAGAAGGAAGAGGGAATTGTTTAAGCCAAAGGAAAATGAAGACAACAAAATAATATAAACTGAGAGTGGATAAACTCAAGATTGCTTCTTAGAAAATAAAAAGCAGTAAGAAATGAAACGGAATTATGAAAAACAACATCAAATCTGACTAGTGAAGAACAAGAGGCAATTGTTCTTCACTAGTGCCAGAATTCACATTGGCTACACAAGACCAGAAGTTCCACAGCAGACTAGCAGAGCACAAATGCTCTCTGTCTCAAGTCGGACACACTTTTTTGTGAGTGGGGTTGGATTTCTAAAAATTTTCCAGTATTTTCCTTCAAACTAAAACCTTGAAATTAATACTTATGGATTTCTCCTGACCTACACAAAGTGAGTTTATTCATCATAATCCAGTTCCCAGGAGAGAGTTATTCACAAGATTAGAAAATCAAATCATCAACACAATCACACTTTTCTTCCTTTACTGGCAACCTATAGAAAGCATTAAAAGACTTGATACCATGCAGCTGGGAAGACTCTTTTATCCTAGGGGGATTACTGAAATATAGTTTAAATGAGTTTGGTACATGATGGAAAAAATGAGAGGATACATGATGGAACCCGTGAAGACTTGTGTTGATTTATCTAGTTTCTCTTAGTTATGAGCAAGCTAATAAAGACAGCAGAATATTCTTTGTCTGTGGTCATGGCTTTTTAATTCATTATGACTGCTAATGCACTTTAATGTTAAATGTCTCCATAAAAGCTTGAAACTACTTTGAAAAGGATTAATTTTGACACCTTACTTTTAGGTGGGCTAATTAGGTGAAAATAATTTCTCCTCTCCTCCTCCATCCAAAGGATGTTGCTTGTGTGTTACTGTAAATTAAATTTGAATTGAACCAGGAACTGCTAGATTCTCTTTGGATTCTTTTGTGGAACTACCAACCTGTCAGCCTCACCTCTGTGCCTGGGAAGATCATGGAACAGATTCTTCTAGATGCCATGCTTGGGCACATGGAGGACAGGGGGATGACTCAAGACAGCCAACACGGCTTTCCTAGGGGCAGGTCCTGCCTGACTAACCTAGTGGCCTTCTATGATGGAGTGACTATGTCACTAGATAAGGGACGACCTATGGATGTGATCTATCTGGACTTCTGTAAGGCCTTTGACACGGTCCCCCATGACATCCTGCTCGCCAAATTGGAGAGATATGGATTTGATGCGTGGACTGTTCAGTGGATAAGGAATTGGCTAGATGGTTGCATCCAGAGAGTAGTACTCAATGGCTTTAAGTCCAGATGGAGAGAAGTGACAAGTGGTGTCCCTCAAGGGTCTGTGCTGGGACCGGTACTGTTCCACATTTTTATCAACGATATATACAGAGGGGTGGAGTGCAACATCAGCAAGTTTGCAGACAACACCAAGCTGTGTGGTCTTGTCAATACACCTGAGGGATGGGATGTCATCCAGAGGGACATGGATAGGCTGGAGAGATGGGCTCAAGTAAACCTTATGAGGTTCAACAAGAGCAAATGCAGGGTTATGCACCTGGGCCAGAACAATCCTCGGTATCAATACAGACTAGGGGATGAGGTATTAGAAAGCAGCCCTGAGGAAAGGGATTTGGGGGTGCTGGTGGACGAGAAGCTGGACATGAGGAGGCAGTGTGCACTTGCAGCCCAGAAGGCCAATCGCATCCTGGGCTGTATCAAGAGATGTGTTGTCAGCAGATCCAGGGAAGTGATTTTGCCACTTTACACTGCTCTGGTGAGACCTCACCTGGAGTACTGTGTGCAGGTCTGGAGCCCTCAATATAAGAAGGACATGGACCTGACGGAGCAGGTCCAGAGGAGGGCCACCAGGATGATCAGGGGGTTGGAGCACCTCTGCTACGAGGACAGGCTGAGGGAGCTGGAGTTGTTCAGCCTAGAGAAGAGGAGACTTTGGGGAGACCTTATAACGGCCTTCCGGTACCTGAGAGGGACCTACAGGAAGGATGGGGAGAGTCTGTTTACAAAGGCCGGCAATGTAAGAACAAGGGGTAATGGCTTTAAACTGGAGAAGAGCAGATTTAGATTAGACATTAGGAATAAGTTCTTTACTGTGAGGGTGGTGGAGCACTGAAACAGGTTGCCAAGGGAGGTGGTTGATGCCCCTTCCGTGGAGACATCCAAGGTGAGGCTCAACAAGGCCCTGGGCAACCTGGTCTAGTTGGGGGTGTCCCCGCTGACTGTGGGGGCGTTGGACTAGATGACCTTTGACGGTCCCTTCCAGCCCAGATGATTCTATGATTCTATGATCAGAGGACTGCATTATTTTGTTTCCACACCCACAGCTATGATGTTTGAAGGTAGCAGCATTGTAGCTATAGAGTTCATGGAATATAGCTGTAGCTTAGCAATAAGAAAATATTTTTCCTTTTCTTTCACAAAAGAAACAAAACTCCTTTTCTCCTGCATTCTCCTCTAGCTATTTACTGCTGCTAGAGAAGAGGAGCTATAGACTGTCATTGGAAATAGTCTGAAGTAACTGTGGGCAAAATAGAAATAAAATGGAGAAAAAAATCCACATTCTGAAGTGAAACAAAATATTGCTTTTGCTAATTGAAAGCATAATTCTCTCACACAAACTTGCTCATCTGTTACACAAAACCTGCGTTCAAACAGGTGAAAAATGGAATGAGGTGTGCATACACATATGCATATATAGAAGGTACTCAACACCAGATTGTCACTAATGCCTGTAAAATTACCAGGTTTACCAGAATTTTAGTTCAAATTTTTGAGTTCAAAATTTTTAAAGCATTTTGCTTGATAGATAAGAAACTTATCTAGTAAAGTGTCTCAAGACTCAAAGACAATGTTTCCTTAATCAGAAAAATCTGTTCATTATTTTTAGCTGCCTATCAACTGTGATCTACATTAGAAGTTTAAACCGAAAATCTGTTGACTTGTTCAGTATTTCATTTTTAAAAATAATTTACAGAGAAACTACAGTTAGAACAAGGCAGATAATTAAAAATAAATAGTTCATTTGGAAGTATCTTCTCTGGTTTTGAACAGCTGAAAAAGACTGATTACTAATGAACTAACTACAATTTTTTTTTCTTTTCTTTCCTCCAAAATATATATATATTTTTTAAAATAGCCAATCATAATTTTCTCTGCTTATTCATGTAAATTTCTTAAAACAAGGCTTTCTTAATTGTAACTGGTTTACACAGTCACATTTTTTCTATTCTCTTTGGATGCCTTTGCAAGTTATATATTAAAGCAGACATTTCCAGATGGCCATGCAAGCATTTAAAAAAAAATAATAATGCAGAACTATTCAGCTGAGTGAGTGTTCATAGAAATTTATGTTATGAAGGTGGGCATAGGAAAAAATGTTTGTTCTTGCAAGTGTTCATAGGAGACTGAAAAGGAGCTTGTAATACTAAATTGCTGATATTCCTCCCTACTTAGTTTTTACTTATCATCACAACTAAGTCCTGTTTACATTAAAGTAAACATTGACACACTAATGGCAAATAAGTCGGATACCTTGCCAACTAATAATACAAAAAGCAAACAATCAAACCCAAATGTGAGTAAAAGTATCTTGATTTCTGTTGAGCTTTGGCTCTGGCTACCTACTCTGTACAAGGATAATTTCTCTGTTAAATTTTTAAATTACTAATGTCCATTGCTTCTAATTTTTAATGCATTAAAACCTAATTATGTTTGTTGCCTCCTGATTTCATATCAACAGATATCACAGAAAATTATGATGTAAGATATGACAGAGTAAATAATATGAAAAGTCATAAACGTGCATTGTCATTTTGAAGCAGGCATATTTACAGAAAGTGATGCTTATTAGAACATGCAATTTCTGTTAAACAATTGCATACTTTAACTTCAAGGCTTGCAGTATTTATTTGAGTTTGTCTTGCACAGAGACATTAAATAGTGTATATTGTACACATAATACAAAACATGAGTGAATTGTGTCATAAGGAAAAATCAGGAATGACCACTTGTAAACCTCTGGCTCAGAGGAATTAAAACCAGAAGTCTCTGAAAGCACATGTAGACATGCTCCTTTTCACTTATCTACTGAAGAGTACCGGTAGCCCATGATAATTGTGTATGTTTCAGAGACATAAAATTATTTTAAACTGCAGAGCATTTAATAGAGTTTCCATAGCACTTGCTGTTTACTGAGTGGTGATAATTAATTGAATTTAGGCTAGCTTTTCAAATACTTTATTATTTGAATAAAAGTACTATTCCATTGTAAGTTTATCCATCCTGAATTCTAAAGAAACTAATATTTTGTCCTCCTTATTCATACTGTGTAGAGAGTGATGAACGGGCTAAGGTTAGAAGTTGTATTCATATGCACATTTTGACATAGAAAATTCAAAAGCAGCCAGAGGAGGAAAGGAAAAAAAATTAAAAGGGGAAGCAGGAAAAGTATGTAATTTTTGATAGTCTACCAAAAGAAGAGTATCAGAGGAGTATAAAAAATTATCATAAGATTTTCCATTATAAATACACGAAAACATATTTTTCTTGATGAGTTTACAGCTAGATAACATAGTTACTTTGAGCATGTAAATGTTTCTTAAATCAAATTAGCATCCTCTACCATTCAATTAGTATTATGCTCAGAAGAATAGATATCTTAAATTTAATGGCCAGGTTGGCAAAATGAATACCCAGAATTTATTCCTGAAAAGCATCCATAATTTTTCAAATTTAAAAGAGAGTGATGATTTTTCTCTTATCCCACTTCTTGTTCCTTCTACTCTAATATACTGAATACATAGTGTAAGGTTAGACTAACTCTTCTTTTTTCCATCTTTTTTAATCAATCAACAGGAATAAAGACTTTTAAAATAAGTATTTTTTTGAATTTTAGGAATTCGAATCTATTGGCAGAATAATAGAAACAAAACCAGAAATGGAACATGGAAGGGGAAAGGGTTAGTGAACAGACCATCAAGTCACTCATGTTTTCAGAGAGGGGCAAAATAAGACAGCACAGTAACAACTTTCAATAGCTGTCCTAACAGAGTAAAAAGACCAACTGAAATGCAGGATGAACATATTAGTTCTATAATCCAGACAGATCCTCTAGATTATTGTTATCTGTATGAGGTACAAATCATTAAACTTGGCAGATAACAAACTGGTCTTGTCTAGAAACAGAGC
>JAOXNO010000013.1:142612668-142660736 GCA_028565335.1 Limnodromus scolopaceus
CTGGGGTTGTTCAGCCTGGAGAAGAGGAGGCTCCGGGGAGACCTAATAGTGGCCTTCCAGTACCTGAAGGGGGCCTATAGGAAGGCTGGAGACAGTCTGTTTACAAAGGCCTGCAATGACAGAACAGGGGGTAATGGCTTTAAACTGGAGAAGAGCAGATTTAGATTAGACATTAGGAATAAGTTCTTTACTATGAGAGTGATAGAGTACTGGAACAGGTTGCCAAGGGAGGTGGTTGAGGCACCTTCCCTGAAGACATTCAAGGTGAGGCTCGACGAGGCCCTGGGAAACCTGGTCTAGTTGGGGGTATCCCCGCTGACTGTGGGGGGGTCGGACCAGGTGACCTTTGAAGGTCCCTTCCAGCCCAGATGATTCTGTGATTCTATGATTTAGCATCTTTCACCTACAGGCAAAAAAGGGTAATGATATTTTCTCAGTTATAGGGCTTGTTTTTGTTTGTTTGTTTGCTTTCTTAAATGAATTATTATTATATGAATGAAGACGATGTGTAGTTTAATGTAGTGAATTTCCATGTGATACAAAAAGGAAGCAGCTTTCTGCAGTAAGGTCAACTAAATGACTCTATGACATTTGAAAATTTAGAAAACGTTCAAAAAGAAGTTTAAGATGAGGCAGAATGCAAACAAACAAACAAACAAACAACGATTGTATAAAATAAATACCTGGAGACAAATTGAAAGAGGTCTAACTCTTTTCAGGTGTGCTTTGAATATGCCTAGTGGAATAGACACATCAGAAATAACAAAAACAAAAGAAAAAGAAAAAGTAGACATATCTAAAACTCAGTTCAAGTCATAATGAAGCATATCAAGAACTATGTACCTATATTTTTAGGCATTTCTGCAGACCTGCTTACTTTCAAGTCCTTAGAAAACTCTCAGGTTAAATAAAAGAGCTACCAGTGGGTATTTTATTTCTGGAACAAGTGAAAACTTCACTTTCTATTCTTTCTAGTTAAACTCCTTAGAGAACACATTAGATCTAAATCTCAGACATTTGGATGAAAAAAATAACTGTTTCAAAACCTAAGTACACATAGAATCAATTAATTTCACTGAGAAACATTTTGTTTCTTAGTCAGCTACTTTTTCCTTCACTCTATCTTCATCAGCTTTCAATGTCTTTTTTAAATCACATGGCAAATCCGAGGGATACTCCTCTGTTCTTCCAAAGCTAAACTGCGGGAATGACATTTACCACATGATCTTCCTCTCCTCATACTGATATTATTATGTTGCTCTTTCTAACTGCTTAACTCTCTTCTATTAACTGTGCTTAGATTATAAGCTGTTTTGGGACAGGCATTGTCATCACCTGACTTTTGTAATTTACTTAGTGTTTAAGTCCTCAATATGAATAAGGCAATCACAGATATAAAAATTCTATCACCTTTTATAATCCTCACTGTAATATATCTGAGAAGGAGTTATTACTCCTCAATGAACTCCATGGCTATATATCTCACATTTTTGTACCTTCTAGCAGCAGCTTCTCGGTCTTCTTTCCCAGATGAGTCCTGTTTCTTTGTGTCAGAAATAATACATCTTGAGAAATACCAGTTATCTAAGAAAACCCTGTGAATAAATTTATTTTTCTAAATGTGGTGTAAATTAGGATTAACTTTACTGCCTGTTGCTACTTGAAAAGGAAATTGTCAATTCTTTATGTTCATTTTAGAGTTAGCAGAGGGAGGCAGGCTTTAGAGACACCCAAGTTAGACTTATGTTCTGAATTATCCTTTGTCTGAACCTTTCCGTTGACTGTATGTGAAGGCAGCCTATGCTAATGTCATCTAAATTACATGAGCATCGATTGATTGAATGCCACAGCCCTTTCCATGATTTGATAAAAAACACTGGATACAAAGCTTTCCTATTGACTTTGTCAATATAGAGTATGTGTCAGAAAGGTAACCGAAATGCGGCCAGGCAACTGAATGAATACCTGAGTCATGAGGCCTAACAAGGTAAAGACTATTAAATGACAACTTTACACCATAACATACAACCGTGACTCAGAAATAAATGTATTTTGACAAAGTGAGAAATACTGTATGTAACACCAGTGTCAATTTTTTATTTGGAGGTAACAAATACAATATATTCAGGAGCATGAATAGAGATAGCATATTGTCCTTCATAAAGCCAATATCTTCAGGGTGAAAAGTGAAGTTCTGGCAAGTATCTCCTACCTTTAATAAATTTATAGCACACTTATAGTTCATCTTTGTCTATCTAAGCTTCTGTCCATCTTTCCAGTGGCATTGTGCCTGTAACAGATTTTTTTCTAATTTTTTTTCATTTCAGTGCAAGACATCTGCCAAGACAATGTGCATTTAGTTGGTTAGTGTGCAAATTAGTTTAAAGCCTTGTTCCGCAGAAGCTCCCTCCTCTGAGACTTCATTGCCTCATTATTTCAAGTGCATCTCTTCTGGACAATATTCGATTTGCATGAGCCAAAAAATATTACCTGAATAGAACAGAGGCAAAAAGAAGGATTTTATATATGCATATGGCTGCCAGTAAGGTGGAATGTATTCCACTGGGCACATGGGAAACCCATTAACAGTTGTGATGTCATAATACACGCAGCTCAAGAGTGCAGTCAAATATTTCATCTTAGGTTTGCAACTGGGAAACAGCAATATCAATGAAAAATGCCTATCACGAGAACTGCATAATCAAAGTCACAGAACTCACTTTTTGCTGATTATGTGCTTAGCTATTCAGTAGACTCAGATCTTAGCTTTCCCTAATTCCTAGGGAATTCTACCTATTTAAGGGTGGAGGTGAAAAAAAAAAAGTTATACACACCTACATCATCTTAAAATATAATTAGCAGGAAAAAGGGATGTTATCTTAGATTTTTTTGATATGAAAAATTATATAAATAACACAACCATTTTGCAATGGTAGGGGCAGTAAGAGTTTACAATTAATTCCTAGAATCTTAAAAGGTAATTAATGAATTTTGACCCAGCCAAACTACAAGAATTAGAAAGATCGTAATTCCTTGTTGTGGATCCACATTTCCTATATGAATGGGCATCTAGTTTTAAAGGCAAATTTAGTTTGCAGCCAGTATATTACACATGCAAATCTTATTTCTCCTAGTATTCCCAGTGCAGTCCTTAGAAAAACAGGTAAACCAAGAACTTGACTCAAGGTGATTTACAGCCTATATGATAGAAGATGACCCTTTGGTTTAATAACATGAATATGCAAAACCAAACAAAATGCTGTCAAAATGACATGTCATCAACAGCCCAAAAAACACTGTTAATTTGATTTTGTTGTAATTAATAATATATTTGTTTTATTTATTTAATTATAGTGTTTAATGCTATTAAATTCTTCATTTACTTCTGGACTCTCCTATTAAAATCTAGCAGTAAATCAGATTAAGTGAAGAATGCTGCCACAGGATGGAGGTATGAAGGTAATTCATCTTAAAAAGAATTTTGTATATTTGAATTTCGTATTCATAAAGTGAGAATTCTAAATGGAAGTAAGAAATTACTAAAGTCATAGCTCAAATGTCATCTTCTATTAAAAAACCAAAGAACTTAATGCAAAATTATCTCTACTCATATACTGAGATATATTTACTATTGGTTTTACTGTTGTTATTATTATTAACTGCAAAGACAATTAGTGCCCCGGTATTTATGTCCAAAGAATACTTTTATTACAACGTATTTGGGGCTTATAGGTTTTTGATGTTTGACTAGAAAACTTTCAGGAAAATTTTTCTTCATCTAGTGCCAAAAATTTATTTCTTGTGTTTCAAAAGTAAATGATCACTTATGGTATCATTCTACTCTGAAAAAACAGTTTTCAAGTTGGCATTTTATAGCTTGCTTTTTCCTCTTCTACATCAAATGTGCTCATATCTTCAAAACGTTATTTGGCTTCTACCTGGTAGCTTTCTATTTATAAAAATCCATGGTATTCATATTATTACATGGAGACTCTAATAACTGCATTGCTCTAAATGGTTTCATCAGCAACTGAGAACAGTCAGTTGTTGACAAGAGGGCTGGAATGCCGACAGTAATAGTTTCCAGAGTGGTCTTGCACAGGATGTGGTCAGTTGCTATAAGGTTATTTGTAACGTCTGGATATGCAAACGTTTCTGGGAGGAGAAATAATAGACTAAGAAACCAGCCCTGGGGAAAAAACATAAGAAGCATGTTTTATATGTTTCCAAATATAAATTTTTTATTGAAATCCTACATTATGATTTCCATCAGAAGTCTGGGTACTGTACAAGAGGCATACTAGCAGGCTTATTATCAAATATTTTTTTTATTCTAAAAGTTACGCACATTATTCTGCATAATACAAAACATCTTAAAAAGTGCTAAAAATATTTCCTATGTAGTTTTTTTTTTTTTTCTTGATTGCAAAATTATACTTTGAAAGGCAGCAGGGAACTACTGTTGCATGCTTATAATTGCCCTGAGGTTTGATTCCTTTTTAATAAACTATGAAAATTCAGAATGCTGATTTGTGCTTCAGTAAATCAATCCCATCCAAGTGCATGTCTTGTCAGGGGAACAGAGCAGCTTCTTTTGCTGAATTCAGTCTTTGGGTCATCACAGAGTCTGCAAACTTTAGGTTTCTTCATTCATAAGGACTGACTACGCAGAAATCTTAAGCAGACTAATACCTATTTGAAAAGTATTATAATTCATATTCCAAAGAATGGCTAAAATTATGACCATTGATGAATGCAATTTCTCTCACCAGCTCAAATGTATACACAAGGACAACAAAACTCCGAAGATTTTTGTACATTGGGAAACTAGAGTCAGAGCAGATCTTTTTGACTAGTGTTAGTAGTAACTGCTCATTACAATCACATGCTGGTACTATATTGCCAAATAGAGATGCTTTTATAGATGAATGGCTCACACTATTCCTGTTTATGGTTGGAAGTAGCTGGATACTGCTTGCATGCCTTGAGGAGTGCTAAGCAGAAGAACAGTATTTTGCAAGTGAATAGCAGATGGCAAATGCAGTCATTCAAAGGATTCATGTAATATCACCCCATGCTGCTGCAACTAACCTGGTAAGAGGGTAATTAGGTGTCCTGATTTTGGCATCTGTTTTCCTCGGGTTTTTTTGTTAGGTCACTCTAATCCGGGTCGCAGCATGACCAGGTGTGGGCCATACCTCAGGCATTAAAAGAAATATTTACTATTTGTTTAGCAAAGCCTTGTGAAAATGGAAGACACTTGTCACTTGTTTTTTTGCAGTAGGTGGAGGGCATTGCCTTCCACAGTGTATATGCTGTCAGGTTCCTGGACATAGGACTTCCGTCTGCAGCTTTGACTGCTGGCCTCAGGGTGAAGTGTTAGGCCAGCTGGTAAGAAAGCCAGAAGAGGCCTCTTCGAGGGCCTGTTCATCCTTCCCAAGGGATCTGCTTTTAAGCTGAGGCTCTACTATTGCTTCCCCCTGAGCTACAGCTCCTGCCATGCTGCAGCCCAGCCCTGCCCAGCCATGGGACCATCTGATCCTGATCCTCTCCCACATGCTGACATCCTGGCCTGGTTTCAGCCCAACCTACAGCACTGCCTGGTGACCTTGGGGATGTGTTTGACCCCCATTCCTTCCAGGGGTCTTCATTAGGACCCCAGCAGGCCAATGTCCTGGACTGGCCTTGATCTGCCCTGCCCTGCCCCTCGGTCCATGGGGAGGTGCCTGATACCCAGGTCTGGGGCTGCCTCTGTCTGCCCCCAGTCTGCCCTGCTCTCTGGCTGGAATAGTGGGGCTGCCTGTGGTGCCCTGTCTGCTGATACCATGGGGACCTCTGAGCAGTCACATTGCTCAGTCAATTTTTATTTTTTTTTCATTCCATGTCTCTATCTTTGTACTGGATGATCACCAATCTTCAAAAGGTACAAACTACTTATCAAATCACACTTTTTGGTAACACAGATTAAGGACTGTGGTTCTGCTTTCTGACTTGTCCAGGCCATAAAGCATAATCCTGTTACCTCTCTACTGAATCCTGTGATAAAAGATCAATGAAAAAGCTTTCCTGGTGAGAGAATATTTAAGAATGCATTTGTCTGTCTGCTAGTTTGTTCTAATGACTAATAGTGTCTTGCACTGAAAATGCATTCTTAATTTCTCACTTAAATTTGACTGATTTAGGTTACCTCTCCAGTCTACTTCAGGTACTTCTCATACATACGTTGATGGATGTATAACTATGGCATTTGGCATCCATTTGACCTCTCTCATGGCCAGTGTTTGGACACCTTTTAATTAAAGCAAAATTGCATGTAGCAGGTGTGCTTAACACATTAAAAAAGCATTTTACTACTTCACATTAACAAAGAACAAATATTTTTGTCACAAGCCACTTTATGTATGAAGAACCATGAAGAAGACAACAGTTATTTATGCATCAGGAAGCAAATAAAAGAGGAAGACACAGCCAAGCTGAATCCAGGCTGATCAAAAACTTCACCTGTCCAAAGGCACCACAGATTCTTACAATGCCTACTGAGATTATGCTTCACCATAGAGCTTGGCAAAATCTAAATATGTTGGATCATGGGCAAAACAACATCTGATAATCAGAAAAGAAGAGCTATGGAGCTTATCCTTGGTTCTTTTTTAAAAGTGCACCTCTCATGCTATGAACTGTTCTGTCCAAATTAGTCCTGCTTCCAACATATCAATTTATATATATCTGTTGTATCAGAAATTAAGAAAGTGTTTCTTAAAATAGGGATGCAAAAATTCCCCTGATCTACTTTCAAAAATCCAGTTTATCATAATACGCTAAGTTTTTGTGTGAATAAACAAGATGTGAAGGGTTATGTGTAATTACGTAAACATAAAATACCAGAAAATTCCAGACAAAACTTCTTGAATATTCTGATTTTATTATTTATGCCTGAGAAAAGCTAAAAACAAAATAAAAATTTAGTCTTTAATGTTTTCTTTTATTTCTCAGGACAGCCAATACACAAAATAGCACTGTTGAAAGACAGACACTCAGAATTAAATACAATGATAGAAACAGAAAGGCATTTAATAATGAATGACAAGACTCTCTGTGAGTACCAGGCTGAGAGGTGCTATGTTACAGCTGTGTGAGAAGTCAGTTTTCAGAATGAAGTGATTCTACAGTATTTTTCTTTCTGACAAATTATTTTAATGTTCTGCACATTTCCAAAAAATAACAGCCATGGGGAATACGTTTTACATTTTTGCTGATCACTTAGTAAAAGTTGGGTTTGGTTGGGTTTTTTTTCACTAGTATCTGTTGTATTAGCCATCATGAAAGGTAGGTAATTTAAAATTAAAAAAGCAAGAGTAGCTTTTTCCATATCACAGTGAGAAACATGGATCTGAAACATAGCCCAATACTGTATATCTCTTATGCCCAGATACAGCATCATATTATAATTGTGTGTTATATCTGTTTTTTATGAGAAGTGTGAGATAGCAAACAAAACATCATACCATATAATGTTGACACTTCGGATGTACAGTAATGCATAGAAATACAGAAGTATCACACACATGAAGTAAGTTCCTTTATACAATTCTTTATTTTGCTGAAATTTTGATGATGATGGGGGTTTGGGGGGTTCCAATCTCCTCAGACATAATCATTGCTTATTTTTGGACTCTTCAACATATGTAATCAGGAAAGTTTCCTGCCCTCAAAAGACCATACCTAAAAAGCCCCACCAAAGAAAAATACAAAAAAACCCAACCAACAAAAAGCCCAAACCCCACAAACAAACAAAAAAAACACAAAACAGAACATGTAAACTTCTAAATGATGCAATGTGACAATGAAGTTACATAGCTAAGGCTTATGAATCCTATGGTTACATCTGAGCACCTCCTGGGTGATAATGCGTCTTTGCTCATTTTATAATTTAAATAACATGTGACATCTTTACACTTTGCCAAAGATGTTCATCCACTCATTTCTCATTGAAGCATACACATATCTTTGGAGGTGCCTTACAGGCCTGATTATTTCCTGTGTAGGAAGAAATCAAGAGTTCTTTTGGATATGTTTTTATGCCCCATTTAATTCTGTGCTATATATCTGTAGTTGGAGGATTCCTCTATTAGTCACAGTGAAATTATTGCACTAGACACTGACAGAGAAAAGGATTCTACCTTGTCCATTACAGTGCAGAATCATGAACTGAAATTTTCAGAGCGCCTGACTGAGCTTCTTGTTCTGGATGCCAAAGACAGGTGATGTTCTACCAAATTCTTTGAGGTCTGTTAGTCTCCTTTGGAAAGCAGCAAAGGAAAAGAGTTTGGCAAAAATCTGGCAAACTGACACCTGAGAAAATAATTTAAATTACTAATATTTAAATAAGAATGCTAAGAATATGCATGATAAATAGAACATATACCAAAGGGTAACAGGGTAGTCAATGCATTTGATTTGAAAATGTATCCTAGGCAGTACAGAAAATAATCATAAATAATCATCAGGGGAAAGATTGTTTGCATTGTGACAGTGAATAACTGTTAAAATCTATAAAAAATGAGAAAATAAAAATTCTTCAGAAAAAAAACTCAAGTGAAATAATCAATGTGACACTTTGTAACATCTAAGGCTTAGTGAGAAATGTTATTCACACCTAACAGAAAAACAGTATTATTTTTAACGTTTACCTTGTCAGTCAAAGTCTCAAAGCTTTTTGAAGACCCAAGAACCAGTCTGTACACAACCCTGCTTTGCCTCTTGATGTTTCAGTTCTGTCATCTGTATTATAGTTAAATAGCCTGATGTTGATTATTGATTATGGCATAAAGAGCATTCGCAATTTGGGATTGAATTTATAAAGCACCGTAAGAATGCTTATGGTCATACTGACAATTGATGATGTTGCACTGTTTAAATGCAGGAGCACAGCTCCTACATTGAATTTGTGTTACATACATACATGAGGTTACACTTTTCATTCAATAATTCAGTGAAGTCTGCTTTTGAAATATATTTTAACTACAGGGGCTTTTTTTTATTTTTTAACCTCCTTCACATCCTAGAGCTTCATTTTCACTGGTCACTTATTGGGCCAGTGGCTAATACATTTAACAAAACCCAGAATTTCCTTAAAAACTTCACAGATTACTTGTGATATTGTAATAACTCAACATTTTTCAGAACATAACCTAATATTAGTTTTGTTTGAGAGCTCATGGCATTTTCAAAGATCTTTATCTGCCTTTCTGTTCTTTGGTGTGAACCAAATACCAGGAAATATGAGCAAATACTTGAAACTAGCTACACACTACAGTTCACTAGCTGGGTGAAAATTTGTGTTGAAAATTTTCACGTGAGACTTCCTTTCAGATAGGTGCCTAGACTTTTGAAAGATATGGGGGTGTTCTTAAACAAATACAAATTTATTCCAGAAACAAAAATCCTTCAGATGAAGTGAAGGAGACATGTCACGATTAGCTTTTGTTTCTGTGCTGCTGCTGCTGTTGTCTCCAAGTCACACTGAGGTGACTGGATTTTGAGCTTTACTCTTTCCAAATGTTTCGGCTTTGTCTATTGGATTTGTCTCTAGCACCAAGGAATGTTTTCTTTTTTGGTCAGAAGGAAGATACACAAGCATTTGATTTGTAGAGTCCATTCACAGTGTCAGTGTAGGGGGTTTTGTTTTGATTTTATTTTCACATACAAAATTGAACAACCAGGGTCTTATTCTGTTTTTTCTGTCTTGTTTTCTCTTGCTTTTCACACATACTTCATGTATATACAAAACACACTAATGAATGCATTGCTCATTCTCATGTTTGTCTTTAATGACTGATCTTCTACTTACTCAGTAAATTTGACTGTCTTTCAGAAACTGCAGCGAGAACCAAAGGATAATCATTGTAGAGAAAAATCCTCAAATAAATGAGTGGAGAATGAATTTTAACATTGAAATTTAGACCACCAGGAATAAAAACTCAGAAGTAATTTCTAGATTAGTTTGTAGTTTAATCTGAACTCCATAAAACCTGATCAAAGTCAAAAGGTTTTATATCTAAAATAAGCAGACTTTATTGAGTGGTAAAGAGAACTTTCAAAAAGATTAGCCATTTTGGTTTTTTTTTTAATTATTTTTACTTTTTTATTTCCTTAAAGCTTAAGTTTTAAATACTTTGGAAAAAACTTTTACTTGAACTTCAAGACCTTGTCTTCATTTTAAGCTTATCAAAGTTATAATAGTAGTAAGACTAATGTGCTGACTCCTGAGATCTCACATCATAAGATTTTAATGGCAGCTTGAAATATAAATCCTACTGCCAAACATAGTAAATCATGGTTATACCCTAATCAGCCATGGTGAAGGACAGTTCTTGTCCATTGTTAATTAGGATTTCTTCTTCCAATATTTTCAAACTGAGACTCATTATGTTACAATTGAGTGTTATGCTTATATTGGGGTCCTATCCTCCTTTGGGCTCATCCAGCTGCTGCAGCAAGGGGTCCTCCATGAACTGCATGTGGATATTTGTTCCATCATTAACCTGTGTGGCCTGCAGAGGGACAGCCTGCCTCACTGTGGTCTTCACCATGGGCTGCAGGGGAATATCTGCTCTAATGTCCTCTTTGTCTGACCTTTGTGTCTGCGGAGTTGTTTCTCTCATATATTCTCACTCCTCTCTCTGGCTGCTGTTGTTGTGCCTCAAACACTTTTTTTTCTCCTTTTTAAGTATGTCATCGCAGAGGAGCTACCACTGCCCTTGATGGGCTCAACCTTGACCAGTGGTGGGTCTGTCTTGGAGCCAGCTGGCATTGCCTCTCTTGGACACAGAGGAAGCTTCTAACAACTTCTCATAGAAGCCACCCCTGTAGCCCTCCAACTACCAAAACAATGCCACGCAAAACCAACACAGCCACATACACCGAAAAGTCTGTGTTTAATACCTCACATTAAGAGGTTTTAAATTCAGATTTCACTTTTTTTTAAAGGAAGTTAGTATTTTTTTCCTCTTCTGAGATTCAGAGAGATAAATACATCAAATAAATACAGAGTAAGATAAGATGTACACAATCGGCACTACACCTGAGGAACTTTCTAGCTTTGGGGAGGAGAAAAAAATGAAAAAGTTGCCTAGCTGGGCTAATCCAGCAAGGAAGTTTAGAGGATCTGAGAAGTGAGTAATAAATGTTCTTCAGTTTCCTTACTTCCAAGGATATTCCTAGATTAAAGATTCATTGGGAGACATTAAAACCTGGAAAAGGTCTTATTTCTAGCAGAGGAATTTTTTGACAGATGATCTGAGTTAAACCACAATATTTTTACTTCCTTGATTGAAATCATTTGAATTCAGCCTTCCCTTTGAATCTGGCTGGGAAAAGCCTTGTTTCTAGTTCTCTGTTAGTTGGTAAAAACACGTGAGAACAGTACTTAGAAGGAAATCACAGAGGATCAGAAATCAAAGGACATTTTCCACAATACTTTGCTTTCATTTCTGCTGGCTGTCCAGCTACCAGCCTGCATATAACTGAGAAAGAAGTGGTAAGTCACCATGATACTATTGCAACAATTATAGACTGAACCTTTTTGTGGGAAGAGGCACCATTGTGCAATTGGCTCCAGAACTCCATCTTTATGTATAAAAATTAGATTTTTTTAAAGGGCAAAAAATAGGACAATATTAGCTGATGGAAAAAAGTAGTGTCATCTACCTACATGGTATTGACAGGACCAATACTTGAAAGGTGTGTACAAATAGACATTCAAAAAAAAAAAGGGGACTACCAAGGTCACTGAGTCCAGAATTTTGCAATTTGATCCTGAAGAGAAGAGAGAATATCACAGTTTGCAATTCAAGCAGTATAAAATATAAAGTGTTCCCCAGCCCTCTATCACAATGCTAAGACATTTTCTACTTGATATCTCTTCTACAAATACTGTAAAGCACTGGAGAGAGGGAGCAGGAGAGATCAAAGGCAACACTGCAAAAGGCATAAGAAAACCTTTAAAAAGTATCAGAAAACTGTCTCTAGAGTATTTTGTGGTTTGATTAATACATTTTCTGATAAGAAAATAATAAAGCATAAACATAAATAAATATTTATAAATAAATAAAGCATTCACACCAGTTAAATATATGATAAAGGAATAACCATTTAAACCTAATTTCTCTGTTCCTTTTAACTGAATATGGCATTCACATTTGATCACTAAGGAAAATGCAGTGCATGTAATCCAAGTTCTTTTCATCCAAGTGAAAAAAATGTTTGCTTGGAGTTTAATTCTCTTTAAATTGTGTTTTGAAAGGTACAGTGTATACAACTTCAACTGTTATCAATGGAAGAACAGCTACCTAAACAGTATACTACCCAGAGCCCATTCAAACTATGCCAGATATTTGTGTGATATTTTTAAAACAAAAAGTAGAATTTAAGTCATGTAACGCAGTTCAGTCTTTATGAAGGTATATGCAATGTCTTATAAAACTGATGACTGTTTTTAAATAAGAAAAACTGCTAAGAACTGAAAACTTTCACAGGAAATTTAAAAAAAAAAAAAAAAAACACAAAAACACCAAAAAAACCCAAAGACCTGTTGGAAGACAAATATAGTTTTAATAGGAGCAGATTACCATGGTCTGCTATAAAAATGTCTGGACACATATTTCAGTGGCAGACTAGCAGAGATATGCTAGCCTCATGTTGTAATCCCAGCTCACTACTGGACAGTGGGTGGAACTTTTATCCATGCAGAGTCAAGGGGAAATGAACTGTGAACATGAGAGCTCAGCAGAGCAGTTCAAGATAAAAAGCAGAGATGACAAGGATAACAGGGGAATAAAATGAAATAATTTGCAGTAGAGGAATAGACCAGGATAGCGATTAAAAAACAGAATGGACACACACTGAGTCTTTGTTGTGAATAGTGAGGGAGGAGAGTGATTACCAGAGGGCAGAATAGACAGTACTGGATGGCAGAATATCTTTTACTGTATATTCAGGAGAACAGCCCTGTTGGCAGGGTAGAAGAATAGCACAATGGATTCCCACTGATTGTGGACGGAGTCACCTAACAGCCTAGATGAAGCGTGGCTAAAGAACAGGGGGAATGGGGATAGCTGTCAACCCTCAAAAGATAATATTCAAGGAGAAAATTACCTTAAGTTTCAGGGCAGTAGAGAGCTGTGTAAGACTTCAAAAGTTAGTATCTTGAAGGAACTTAAAACAACGGATTACAAAGAAAGACCATGATCTTTTGCTTTGTCAAATTTCAAATATTTCAAGTGTCCTACTAAAATATATCAGCAGCACGTGGTTTGATACTTAAGGAGTTCAATGAAAGTTGTATGTCTACAAAAATAAAATTCCTGATTAAGTAATTTCTTCCAGGAGGAGGAGTAAATCACATATTTCTCAGAATATTTGGTCTTTTTTTCTCTTTTATTTTCTTCTTTCTTTTCATTTGTCCTTAATCTCACAAAAGCTGAATCTTACTACTCTAGTTCGGAAATTCTCAGTGAGGAAAATTATATTAAATGAGGTTTGAAGTGATTTTACATCATGTTACTGATGTGCGCTTCTCATCTCCCTTTTCACTTTCCCTCTTAGATGACTTCTAAATGCTAAGAAAAAAGCTAAGTTTAGTCATAGAATTCTATAGCAGAAAAAAAAATTAATTAGGTGGCAGTTCCTGTCCACTGCAGTCACCCTACAAGTGCTTATAAGTGGTCCTTAGAGAAATAACTAATTTGTTACTATTTAAATATTCATAGGTCCTTCTTTTCCTAGCTACCAGAATATGTCTATAACTTTCCATTAAGGGCTCCATCAAATTCAATTGGGAGATTAGAGTGGTTTTTTCCACTGCTTATGAACAATAATTCTCTATTGTTCCGGTTCTTGAAAAACTAAAAGATATAGTTTTATCAACTAATATTTAGCTCAACGCTAAATCTAAATACTTACATTAAATGTCAAAAGATTTGAACTGAAGTACAACTAGTTAAATAATTTATTTAGTACTATTTTACTTTTTAAAGTAAGAAACATATTCATTAATACAGAAAAGAAAAACGAAATTCTTTTGAACCACTATGAACGAAAAATGCTAGAAAGACTAAGAAAGGGATATCGTTATTTTATCCTGCTATTTACAAAGTCTCTGTTCTTCCATCATATGATTTTTTTTCTACAGGAATAAATTAATAACACTACGGAAAAATAAAGAAAATACTCAGAACTGTGAACCTATGAACCAATATCCTTGCACTATAACCAGCAAAAAATGTTAATTTAAAGTTTGATTCCATCCCTTTGTTCTGTAAAGTCTGACTTGAAACAGATTACATCTGTTTACTTATTCTATACTGCTGTAGAATTATTATTACAGATTGGCCTACATTTTTTTTGGTAGAATACTTATTCACCAAAAATGCAGTTTTATGTAATGTGGTACTATTCACAATTTAAGGAATAGGTGTCATGAATCTTTGCCCTCCCCATAAAAAAAAAAAAAAATTAAAATGACATAATGGTTTATCTCCATTTTTTAAAAAAGATCACAGTTTTTCAAGATAAATTCACAACAATAATTTAATCATTGCTCACAAAATACAGAAAGTTGTAGACTATCAGTCTTCATCACCCTATGTTAGTGCTTAGGACATTAGTATAGAATAGGAGATATAACATAAAATGTCCTGGTTTATAAGGCATACTTGAACTTTCATTTGCTTTTTCTCTAGTGATTATCTTAACCATTGCATAGTAAGTTATATTAAGCATTTCTCTTCTTTTTTTTTAATTTTTTTCCCTCTTTTCCAAATAATCTCCCTATCTATCCAAATTAGTATAATTTAAGTAAGACAAAAATAAAGGAAAACCCACTGGTGTACATTTTATACCTTCTGGTACAGATTTTTGACTTCCCGAATAAGTGGTGTCTTTGGAGTAACAAGGTCCATGGTCTTGAAGGAGTGTGGAGCTCTTGCTTCTCATTCCAGGAAGACACTTCTTTGAAGTTCAGAGTGAGGCAGGCACTGTGATAACAGAGGCTGATTACCTATAGTACCCTTTTCCCTATAGTTTAAGTAACACTCATTTACTGATTGGCTTTTATGGATCCATTTTCAGCATATCCTATAAAATGTCTGTTGCTATACTAACAAAGTAGACAGAGATGCATGTTTTAAACACCATTTCAAAATAGTTCATGCTATTTTATCACTAGCATGCCTCCAGAAACTGTTTTGGCTTTTTTCAACTAGTACTCTGCTAGATGATGTTCAGGAAGTTTGGGGCACTTCGTATTCCAGGTCTTGTTCCTTCCAGGCAGTATGGGTGACAGATCCCTGGTTGTAGCAAGGTGAGAGTTTAGCTTAATGACTGCAAGCCATGCTGAAACTCCTGCCTTCAAGTTCAGAGAATGATCCAAAGCCCATTTTATTTTCTAGAAGATATCATAGTATCTATGTAAAGATTTTGGATTCCAGCATGTTATTTGCCTGAGCACCATGTACTTTGCCTTTTTCCAGAGCTTTTGCTTAGTGATTTTCAAGATATTTTGAATATTTTTCAGGCTAAATACATACCCTTTGAAGAATTCTGGGCTAAATTCCAGGAACAGTACAGAAGAGAAAGCAGGAGTTAGTTTTATATCCTCAGACTTCATATCAACACTTGAAATTTCACAGTCCTCAAATTTACCTGATTACATAGCCACCTAAGACATCTCTGTCATCAACAATGGGTAATAAATGATTCCCTTCTGCCCAAAAAGAGAAAATTGAAGTAGAGAGGTGAGTGATGAAATATGTGACTTAGAGCAAAGAAAAAGATATTCTTCTTTATGGGAAAATTCAGAAAGACACTTAATAATATGCTTAACATTAAGCATGTATTTCAGTTATATCAATTGGACTTACGCATATGTTAAAATTAGATGTATAAAACTCGATATATAGACTGATTCTGACTGTGTGAATTCAAGTATTATCATTCCAGGTGACACTAAACAGATGCATCATATTAGTGACATCCTGGAGAAAAAAAACCACTTTTGTGTATTTAGTAAAAGTGTTACATATTTTGTTCCAAAACAATAAGGTATTTCCTTGGGAGGTAAAATAAAGAAAAATAAGTAAACTAGTTAGTTAGTGTAGCAGATATCTAAACTGTATTTTCATGGGTGAGTAGTTCTAAAGTGAAGTCAGTATCTAATCTTTCATTATATTAAAGTTATTTTTTTAAGTACAATAACACAATTTTTCTCTTGTATTTTCTTGAGTGCACTCTCTTTTCCATAAATAACCTGTTTACATTTTTTCCCTTTCCACATACATTATAAATATTCTAAAATATTTGATAAATACCTTAGTTGTACATTTTTTACACTTTTGAAAATGTAACTTAATTTTACGTTGGTAACTTAGAAACCGAGAGAGAAAACACAAATAAACAAATAACCAAAAACCCCATGCTATAAAAATTACAAAAAGTTGTCTTATGTTCAGTTACCTACAAATCTCAAGATTTTGATAGAGTTGATTAATTCATCATTTTTAGCTCTTCAGAATGACAATTGCAATCTTGTTCTTAAAATTACTGTTATTACTGTAAAATTATTGTTTAATACGTGAATACAGAAGATTTAGAGAAAGTTTTTGCTATGACTGAGGGAAAAATTAAAAATAAATACAGTTCTGTATTTTAACTGTTAAATTGCATAATCTAGCAATTGAATCCACACTTCAAATGATACTACTAAAGAATTGACACTGTAGAAGAGATCAGTTGCAGAAGCAGGATTTGAAATTAATTCTCTAGTTTCCCAGTTCAGCATCTTGCTGAACCATAGGACCATAAGGCTTTCCTTAAGGCCAAATACTGATACTGTTTCTCTTGTAATCTGTTCAATCACTCTTGACTGACTCTGGTGGCACTAGAAGGGGAGTTTGGCTCTAAGGTTTTAATACAATTCTAATTCGCTTTAGGTCAAAGAACATACATCTTTCATTCATTTTATTAAAAAACCCAACACACACCCACATTTGGAGTACCGGTATGCACATTGTTGTGTCAGGGTACTCTGTGTTGGTCTGTTTGTACTGCCAAAGTATTCATTTTAATAGAAAGTCTGTCTTGGTGCTGCATTATTTTAGTAGTCAGAGTGGAGATTAGCACCAGATGGTGTTTTGCTACTCCTATCAAGCTGGGGAAAAAAGAAAAAGAATGAAAAACAAAACCAACCCCCCCTCTAAAGCGACAGTCTATTTTGTGGGCGGGTGTGAATATATATGTGCTTTCCTTTTTGAAAGGTAGAGAAGCAGACAATGATGCTGATATTATACGACAGTGACGTTGCAGTAGAGCTATAATTATCTGAAGATTGTGAGAGACACCAGAAACCTTTGGATAATCAATGTGCTGCAGCTTCACTCATGCACTGCTATGACCTTCTCTTCCAAATACTTCACTTGCACATTAAACTCTTTCGTCAGGTTGACACTGAAGATGACAAAGCCTTGAGGACATATCTGATCACTAACAACTAATATATTTTTGAATAAAATAATATATATTATTTTATTTATTTATAATATATAATGAATAATTTTAAAACCTGCAGCCATTAATATTTTACATATACACAGAGCTAAAAAATAAATTGAAAAACATTAAAATAGATGGAAACAGAATAATATTGTTTGAAGCTTTTTATGAAGTAGTTAAGATAAAGAGTGTCCAATAGTAAAGTACAAAATTCCATAACACATTATGTCAAATACTTTGGGCAAATTAAATCAGCCCATGGAGCTAATAGGAACAAATTTCTCTGAAATTATCTATTTAAAAGATTATTATATATTTTATTATTTTCTTTTCCCTAGAGCTACCTCTAGCTCTATATAGCTTGGTAAGGCTAGGACATCATATTATTTCATTTCTATTTGATTCTCATAGATAGAAACAAATACACCCTCATCACTTCCTTCATTATCCTGCCTTTTTTCATAGAATTGTGTCATAATTTACTAATCCGTATCAGAATAATTATCTTTTTTGAAAATTGGCATTTTAAAGATGTATTTCCAAAGCACTGGCAGTTCAGTGGGATCCATTAACTAGCTTCAAAAATTGTGCATAATTCACATAATTGTTCTACAGGACACTCTATTGAAGTGATCTCCATTGAAGAGATGAGTAGTGAGATGCTTAACTTAAGCTATCACAGTATACAAAAACTAAATAATAAGAAGAAAGTTGGCTTTATCTCATAAGAAACCCACACTATTTTTAAAAATTTCTCATTTTACCCTTCAGGTGACATGAAATCAGAGATTCTGAGCTTCACATCCAAAAGGATGCGTCTCTGCTTTTATTTTCCTTTGTCTGATGTCCACAGTGATAGGCACTTTCTCCTGCAGTCTGTTTAATGACAGTGTATTTTCAACTTCATTATCTTAATTTACCTCACAAACACACTCTGTCTGAAATGGATATTCACCAAGCCTAGGTACAGTTGTATGTCAAGTGTATACAGTTATGCCAGACGAAAATAATTTGGAAAATTTAGGCCCAGCCAATCAACATATTAAGGCTATTTCTACACAACTAAACAGTGCCAGAAAAAAAATACTAAGGAACTGTTAAATTTACAGATACAGTCTTATGCTAAATTTTGCCCCAGGCATCAGGGTGCTCTCCTCAAATAGCAGTTGCATTTGATATTCTCAGAAATACCTGAGCCTTCAAAACTGTTTGTTGTAAACATTATAGACAACCTGTAATGACCTTGGTTTTACCCAAACATGGTAAAAGCTTCTGCATACATGAGCACTTAATTAAACTGCTGGCTGGACTGCTCTTACATTTCCCTGTCCATCCAGTCATGGGTGGACAGTTTCATCCTAAAACTGAAATAGAGTAATAAGACTGATCCTAGCAACATTTAGTTCTTTCAGGAACTTCACAACATTATAAGAACTCAAAGAGTAGATGTAGGAAATTATAGACAATGGCAATATCATGCATGTATAGATAAAATAAATGCTTAGATGCTAAGATAGTTAATGTGTGAAAGTATTTAATTTTTAAAGGTGATTAATTCTAAACCATATTAAATGATTCCTTAACAAGAAATTAAGGAAGAAATCCAAGGGTGACCAAAAGAGTTTTAAGCACCTTGAAACGACTGGTTAAGGGTTCAGGAGCATAAGGAACATTTTCCTCCATCTTTCCAGATGCAGGAAATTATGAGGGAAGAAAGAAGAAGCCCCAAGTGAATAATACCTGTCTCTGTGACTGGTGTCATGGGCAGAATTTCAGATTTTTTGATCATGGGTCGGTCTACATGACACCAGGCCTGCAGGCAACTGAAAACGTACACCTTTCTCAAAGGGCGAAAAGGATTTTTGCGAAAGAGCTAGCTAGGCTCATTGAAAGAGCTTTAAACTGGATTTGAAGGGGCAAAGGGAGTAATGTATTCTGAGAGTTATTGAAAAACACTTCAGATACAATGCAGCAGCTGCTCAGAGTCAGCACAGGTTCATGAGAGGAACATCATGCCTAACTAACCTAACTTCCTTTTATGACAAGCTTACCTACATAATTGACCAAAGGAAGATAGCAGCTGTGGGTTTTTTTTTTTATTTTAGCAAAGCTTTTGACACTGTATCTCACAATATCCTTCTGTACAAATTGTACAGCATACAGCTAGACAAGTCCATAATATCTTGGATGAACAATTGGTTGATGGGTGTGTCTCAAAGAGTTATAATAAATAACATCAGGCTGGCAGCCAATCACCAGTGGGGTTCCGCAGGGCTCAGTTTTGTGGCCTGTGCTTTTTAGTGTTTTTATAAATGATCTGGATGCAGGAGTTGAATGTACATTAAGTAAGTTTGCTGATGATACTAAATAGGAGGAGCTGTGGATTCCCTCAAGAGTAGAGAGGCCTTACAGAGAGATCTGTATAGACTAGAGAGCTGCAAAATCACCAACTATATGAAATTTAATAAAAGCAAGTGCTGTATTCTGCACCTGGGACAGAGTAATCTTGGTTATATATACAAATTGGGGAATGAGAGGATGGAGAGCTGCCCTGCAGAAAGAGATCTGGGCATTTGTGTTGATGGCAAGTTGAATATGAGACAACAGTGTATCCTGGCAACCAAGAGGGCCAACTGTATCAAGCACAGCATAGCTAGCTGGTCAACGGAGGTGATTGTCCCACTCTACATCACATTGTTGCAGCCCCTCCTCAAGTACTGTGTGCGGTTTTGGGTGCCTCAATATAAGGACATCAGGCTTCTAGAGTGTGTCTAGGGGAGGGTGACCAAGACAGTGAAAGGCCATAAGGACAAGACCTATGCGGAGTAGCTGAGGTCACTTGATTTGTTCAGCTTGGAGAAGAGTAGGCTGTGGGGTGACCCTATTGCATTCTACAGTCGGTCACTGTAACAGGTTCTCCAGAGAAGCAGTCACTGCACCAAGCCCGTCAGAGTTCAAGGGCCATCTGGATAATGCTCTTAATCATATGATTTAAATTGTGGTAGTCCTGCGAGAAGCAGGGAGTTGGATTCGATGATCCTTATGGATCCCTTCCAAGTTGAGATTTTCTATGTCTCTAACATTAGCTAATGCTTACCAGCTCCACAATTGCATGAAATGCGTATATATATTAAAAAAAAAAAAAATGTTCAGCAGATTAAAGTGGATCCAGAAGTGAAATATTCTTACACCAAAAATCAGGAAGGAGCTATACATTCATTTCCAAGAAGAATGATTTGGAGTGTAAGGATGCTTAAGTATGATGGTTAGGATCAGAAAAGTGGAAAGTCAACAGCCTCTGGGAATACTAGAAAATTTAATGTTAAATCAAATTTCTGATAATGGGCCGGTTTCCCCAGTAGAGAGTACCTTTTATCCTTTACAAAATGTAAGAAAATACCTTTCTTGAAGACAGGCAGACGCTGCTGTCAGTGGTTACATGGAATATGCTGTAGTTTATGTTAGAAGATAAAAATCCTGCCAAAGATGAGTGTTTAAAATACAGAGAAGATATTCTGGAGAGTTCAAATATGTAAAGAGAAGATCTCAACACAGTTAATTCTACAATCAAAATGGTTATATTCCCCAGACACACATACTTTATTCCATCTGAAGAATAAAGTCCATCTCATCTCATTTTTCTTCTTATCATCTCAACTCTAATGGGTTCATGTTCACTAGATAAAACTTGGCAACATGTGAGCACAGAGTTTTAAGTGACAGTCCATCCTTTCAGGCTGCAGATAGGGCATTCATCACCTATTCAATATTTGGTAATGCAGTATATACAGAAATATGACATTCATGAAGGAGTACCAGCTTCCTAAATATTAACAAGTCATACAGAAATCCTCCCGCCTCGCAAACACACACAAAGATATGTGATTGTGAATAAGGGTGCTCTGATTGGGTGACTATCAAATAGGAACAGGTACAATTTAGCAGCAACAGTGTAGTGAAAGGATTATGAAATTCAATGTGATAACAAAAAACAGATTGTCTTGTACTTTGAGAACAGGACATTCTGTTAGAACACAAATATTCTGAAAAAAATTATGCTTCCATAAGATGATCCTTAGTCTAACTTCGAAAATGTATGTTGATGACTAGAACTTTGAGTTTTTCCAGAAAAGATAGATCATTTATTGAGTATATGTGGATGGAAATTTTAACAGGGTAAATGTCCAAACTCTATTCTAAGAAATTTGACACAGAAAAAGATGGATCTGCTTTTTGGATGTGACAACTCTCTCTATCACAAATGGAGAGCAGTAGCATGAGGAATAAACCTTTCAAAAAAAGTCGAGCATTACAGAATTTGAACAGTTCAAAGGAAAACTTTACTGATGAATCTGGAAAATAGAATTTATAAGATATTTAAATAAAAAAATATAGAAAAGATAGAATTTTAACCTATGGTTCATACTGAGGTCATTGGAGTCTAATATATTGACTTGCTTGATGACAGCCAAACAGTATGACAGATAATTTTGGTAGGGCCTGTAGCAATAGGACAAGGGGTTTTAAACAAGAATAAGGTAGATTCTCACTAGATATAAGGAAGAAATTTTTTGCAGTGAGGGTGGTGAAACACTGGAACAGATTGCACAGAGAGGCTGTAGATGCCCCATGCCTGGAAGTGTTATAAGTCAGGTTTGATGGGGCTTTGAGCAACCTGGTCTAGTTGAAGATGTCCCTGCACGTTGCAGGGGGATTTCTACTAGCTGATCTTTAAAGGTCCCTTCTAACCAAACTATACAATTCTATGATCAGTCAGATAGATAGACATATGTTCCACATATTTTCATTTTACAGGAAGGAAAAATTTCAACTTTCCTGTAGCACTCTGTTTCTGAGATTTTCAGTATATTTTTTCAACTTCCTAAGATGGCAATTTTTAACAATGGTAATATTACCAATTCAGTGCCCTGTTGTATTTAAAACAACTTAATGGTCTTTAACAGACAAAAAAAATGTTTAACTTGTAATTGAGCAACTCCCTTTTTTTTCAGTATTTTAATCAATTTTAGTTTCAAATGGTTTATGACATTTTAGAACTCTGGAAGAATTTAAGAAATTAAGTCGGGGTTTTTTTCAGAAATTTTCAGTTAATTTGTTGTATGGTTTTCTAGAAAAAAAAAAAGAATAAAAGATCCATGCCTTATTGTAAACATGAAGATATAGATTTATGATATATTTTCTAACTTTCTCCACTGGATTATATTAAAATTGAAAATCTTTGCCTCATGAATTATCATTTGCCAGCAGACCCACTGAACACCTTATTCTATCTTATATACTTTTAAAAAAATAAGATCAATATTTAAGGAAGGTAGTCTAAGTTAACATGCATAGTAGAGGAGATACGATGAGGAAGAAACACTATGTATGATTCTAATGGTGTGGCTTTTAATCCTACTGTTTATGTATTTTTTAATGAAAACAGGACTTCACTACAGGAAGGACTTTGAGCTGCTGGAGCGTGTCCAGAGGAGAGCCACCAAGCTGGTGAGAGGTCTAGAGAACAAGTCATACAAGGAGAAGCTGAGGGAGCTGGGCATGTTTAGTTTGGAGAAGAGGAGGCTGAGGGGAGACCTTATTGCCCTCTACAACTACCTGAAAGGAGGTTGTACAAAAAGGCGGATGTTGGCCTGTTCTCTCAAGTGAATAATGACAGGACCAGAGGAAATGATCTAAAGTTGCGGCAGGGGAGGTTTAGATTAAATATTAAGAAGAATTACTTTACTGAGAGAGTGGTCAGGCACTGGAACAGCCTGCCCAGGGAGGTGATGGAGTCACCATCCCTGGAAGTATTTAAGAAACGTGTAGATGTGGTACCTCAGGGCATGCTTTAGTGCCCAAGATTGTTGGGTTTTGTCTGTCTGTGGGTGGGTGTGGGGGGTGTGTGTGTTGGTGATTTTTTTTTTTTTGTGGTGATCTTAAAAGTCCCTTCCAACCATGAATATTCTGTGATAATTGGTTGTTCATTGCAGCAGGCTGCTAGAAGCCAGATTTCTTGCTGCATAAAAGAGAATATCTCATTCATGGAAAAGATGACACTGAATTCAAGCCAGTTAATACGCGTTAAAAAGGAAAAGTGCTGAGTACATAATGAACAACTGGAATGTGATACTGGAATAAGGAGAAAAAAACCTGGCTGGTGTTTCACAATATTACTTTTAACTTTTACAGCAGCTAAAGATAGGACAGGTAGGATAATTCAGGCCGGAAGGGATCTAATGAGGTCTCTAGTCTAGCAAAGTCAGCTGTGAGATCAGATCAGGGTGCTCAGGGCTTTATCTAGTTGGCTTGCCCAGGCCTAGAAAATGTCCAGGGATAGGGACTACACAATCTCTCTGGGCAGTCTCTTCCAATGGTGAGGAAAAAATTCAACTTATGGTCATTGCTCATCCACCCACCATGTACTGTTCTTATCAGGTCCCATCCTCAATCAGCACTGCACCCCCTCAAAGTTGTCCCTTCTATAGGCTGATCAACCCAGACAGGTTGGTGGCCCTTCACTGAACTCCAGTTTCTTCATGTCTTTTCTATAGTGGGAGCCCAAAAATGGATACAGTATTCTAGATGTGGCCTAGTAAGTGCTGAATAACAGGAAATAATCACTTCCCTAAATCTATTTGCTATGCTTCGACCTCTAACTCTGTGAACCCTGGCTATGGGACGATACCAGCCTTTTAGCTTTCAGGGTTTTAATAGATAATATATAAGGGAGATGTTAAATGTAATATTAAAAAAAACAAACAAACAAACATGAATTTTCACACTGAAAATATATATAGAGTTCACTGTTGTTATTTCATTTTTCCCTTTAACAGCACATGAGGTTTTCCAACATATTACTGGTTTCCTGTAATACTTTAAATTGCTCTGTACCTTCAGCTATTGTTTTTCTATTCCTTTTTTTTTGCACTCTGGGATTTTCCTGTTCCCTTTTTTTATACCACATCGTTACTTTTATTCATCCCCAGATGGTGATTTTCTTGGAATAGGAGTATTCCCCTCCTGAATATTTGGAAAGAACCTAGTACACATATTGAAATGAATATTTAATTTAGTATTTATCAGCATTTATTACTTTTTTATGGGAACACACAGAGATGCAGAAACAAATATTAATTAAAAAAGCAACCAAACAAAATAATCAAAAAAACCCAACGAAAGCAGAAATAAACAAGAGTTCTATTTTGTTTAAATGAGAGCGGATACTTCCAGCCTTTCAGACGCTAACCTTTGTTGGCTGAGTTTTGCATCCAGTGTTGCCAGGGGGAGCTCTTCTGCAACCGACTGTACAGGTGGGGCTGCATCCAAACCTGTCTTTCCCACCATCAGGGAGCAGCTGGAGCTCTGAGGAAAAGGGCGCTTCAAACGTTGCATTTTTTTAATTCTGACCCATCTTAATTGCTTGCCCACCAGGTGTTGCCTGCAATGTTGCCAGCTCCCAGTACGGAATTTTCTTTTTTTCAGATATTTTGA
The DNA here is from genome assembly GCA_028565335.1 of Limnodromus scolopaceus. NCBI lineage: Eukaryota > Metazoa > Chordata > Aves > Charadriiformes > Scolopacidae > Limnodromus > Limnodromus scolopaceus. Next base: position 142,637,710 of record JAOXNO010000013.1, read on the forward strand.
ATTTTCTGTTTTTTACCCAAGTACCCCGGCTTCTCGAAGTAAGTGATTACAAAAGAGAGAAACACTTCATGCTTGCATTTCTAAGATTTTTTTTTTCCCAAGAAATAGGTTGTAAAGCTCCCACTCTCTTTCCCATAAGTAAAAAACCAGCATGTGTGAAAGATAACAAGTAACGACAAATAGTTCTAACACAAATTTAATGTAGTAATTTTTGAAATTTCAATGACAATTTTTAAAAATTATTTTGGGGGGATTTTTTTTATTTTAAAAGTAATCTTCAAAAGAATTGAACCTTTGAATAAGAATTGAAATATAAAAGAAGAACTTGTGGGCATGGGAAAACAAGAAAGAGAAGAAAAATTACATATTTCTCTTGTTAATATAACAGTGCTCCATTTTCATCCGATGAAAGGATGGAAGAAGGTCAGTTGGTCCCTGACATAGCCATTTTATATCATCTTTAGGTCCTTATTCAGCTGGACGTAATGCAAGTTATTAGGCTTAAAATATGTGGTTATCATAAAAGTATCACTACAAGTGCTCAAGTGCTGACAAAATTGAAACAGACTTTCTCAGCTAGTGAGCCAAAAGCAAGCAAACAGACAGTGTGATGCTGATACACAGTATAAGCAATGCCAGCAAACGTGGAAGGTTTTCTCAAAATTGCTATAAGTAACTTGTAATATGAATAGCAGAAATGAAAGTGAGTTGTATGTTCTGATTGCACAGGTGGATAATGCTAAAATGGGTGCATACTTGGTTTTTTATATCAAATCATATTCATATTTTAAAAAATGAATATTTTTATTGAAAATATGAGAATAATTATGTTAGGAGGATCAAGGAGAACAATGAACTAGTGTCCAACATAGGTAAAAGCCACTATATATGGTAAATTTGGAGGCTATGTGGAATTGAAGATCAATGAAGGAAGAGCAAAGGTGTAAAAGTGTGTTAGCAACTGTACAGAAAAATGATTTCAAGTGGATTCTAGAGTGAGGAAGAAGAAACCATTAACATGCACATCATATTCCTCTTGGTGATGAAGGTCTCCAGGAGCTGACAACTCACTGTAGCACCCCATCATCACCATGATCAGAACAAAACTACCAATCATAGAACCCAGAGAAGGTCAAGGGTGAGCATAGTACCAGGAAAGGTATAGAAACTAAGCGTCTGTGTAAGAATTTAGACCATGTTATAATTCTTTCTTTTTCTGTAATAATTTCGTATGGACTAATTGTGAAATTATAAGGATTAGAACAACCATTTCTTGGCTTTATCTAAACTACTGTGCATATACAGTGTATCTACCATAAATTAATACAGCCCTTTCAATTGACCAAGGGTAACAAGCAGAGAAAAGCCCAATTTTTTTGAAAAGGTAAAGTGCCTTAACTACACCTTTGCGCATCTCCTTAAATCAACCAGCCAACCTGCGTCTCCTGAGAAGTCTCTGCTTCTGTCTAAGAAGAAAAATCATATCTCTCAATATAAGATCATGGAGACCTTGTTTTACTAGAACACCTACGTAGGAGTGACATGGACAAGTTTTCTCGTATCTAGTGAAAGAAGAGAGACAGGGGACCACAATCAGGTCATGTCCCCCACTATCACTTTCTCATTTTTGGCTCTGATGTGGTTGCAGGAACTCCCTTTAGCCTTTAATTCAGTCTCCAGCTTCCATATTCAATCTTGGCACATTCTTAGTGAGACTGGCGCTTCTGAAGGAGCCATGTGATGCTGGAATAGGGAATGGTATTTATAGAGATTTGGTGAACAGAAAAGTTATGAGAAGTACTTAGAAACTGCAGCAAAAACCTGAGACATTCTGCTAAGGAAAAAAATTACATTTTTAAAAGCCTGTGGGTCCTCTCAGATGATGGCAGGTTTTCAAGAGGACCTTAAAAGGCATATTTCAAATCAAGGCCTTCTAAATTTCTTTAACAGCTCTAGATATGCTGCAGCTATTCAAACATAAAACAAGACAAAGCTTTCTAAAAATACCAAAATCATCCATTTTCCTTAGAAGGAAATGCAACTGAATTATTTAACATGAAATTTTTATAAATTTTTGGGCAAAGGTTCAGAATGAAAAAGTTAGCTTGAATGTTTAGACACAGAGAATAAAATCTTTAAAACAAGAAGTCAGCAGTATAAAAAATATATTCAACTATTAAAAACAGAGGAAAAATATTTCGGGAGTAAATAATTGCAAATTACAAAACTATTTCAGCTGCATCTGTACTTAAGTATCTATATGTATCTAAATAATCAACACTGCAGTCAGAACAGGGGGGTTGTGTTTCTCTCTGAAAGGACAAAAATCACCAGATAAAACATGTGTAGCAAAGGCAACCATAAAATGACCTTTTGAATTTCAAGTGCAATGTAAATTGTAATCCACTCTCCTGCCTAACATTAAAGGCACAACTATTTTTAATATATGTCTAGTAGAAGCACCAGAATCACCTTATGTATTTCAGATTGCCTGTATTCAACGGATAAGACTGATGTTTATAAAGGCTTCCAGAGGAGATTCAACTGTCCTAATTTATTTCTCTTCAATGTCTGTACAAGGAATACAGACATTTACTTGGGATGACAATGTCAATATTTGTTGTAAAATTGAAACACACGTTTAGAAGAAACCCACCCTACTTGATTGAAACATCTACATATACCTCTGAAAAAATGACTTAATCTATCTCCAGTTTAGCGTCGCAGTTTCTCAAATGGCTGGCACATTCATTTTTTCATGCACCATAGAAAGCAGACACTATTTAACATTATATGATTAACGTTTAAAAGGTAATAACATCTTTTGAAGCATTACAGCAATTATAATCCAGTCTGACTTGTCTGCAATAGGTGGTCCTGATCATTTCTGAAATGTTCAGATTTTTTTTCCTTTTTAATATCTGTTTGCATACTGTATACTTTATTTTGCAATATATGGGATGCCATTATTCTTGATAAAATAGTGTCAACATCTGGACCAAGTGTTTATACTGAGGTTCTCTGAACCTCAGTTTATTAAAAAAAGATCCAAGACATCAGATGAATGTTTTCTATAAAGTTATTCTACATTTTAAAATTAGCTATTTGCTTACTTTTTCTTATCCAGATATTAACCTATCAAATTATTAATTTATTTGAATTTCAAATTAGTGGACATATTAAAGCCAGTTATTCAGCTGGAAGATTGGAAGTTAAAAATCTACTTTGCATATGAATAAATGCAATTACCAACTTTCATCCAAATTTATTATCTAAATTATAACCAGATTTTATGTATGTGCGTTAGTTTCTAATTTCTGATATCATTTAATTTTTCTTTTCCTTACCATCTAAAAATAGTCTGTAGTAATTTTAAGAGTTGGAAATAACATAAGACTTTTAGTGTTGCAATACATATGACCACACTACAATAGTCCCTCGAAGTAAAAAGCATCTATTATCAATTTGGAATATAATTCTAGTTTAGTTTCTGACTATCTCTGACGTATTCATCAGTTCAAAGCAGAGAGAATGTAGTTCAACAGAATTGTGAGATTTTTTTTCTTATGAATGAGGTACAGACTGATGTCTTCTGCTTTCAGTCTTTCATACTGCTTGATTGATCCAATATGCCCATGACAAAAATTGGTTAAGCTTTTATAAGGTCAGACAAGTCTATTGGCAACTGTGTGCCACTTAGTGTTAAGAGCATCTTTACTTTGTCCTTTCCTTCTCTTAGTCCTAGGCCAAGAACAATTTGCCTGCACTGATGAAAATGACCAAATGCCTGTGTGATAAAAATCGATGATTACTTCTAATAATACATATACATATTTAATTTCCAGTATTTGTTTCTTCAAGTTGTTAATGAAGGCCCTTCCAGGAACCAATTATCTGGTTTTGGGGGGCAGTTGCTTTTCTTAAAAATTAAATATAATTCTTCCATAACTTTACTGAGAAACCAAGGAAGGAATAGTATATCTACTTTCTTTTGATTCCAAGACCCTAAATGATAAGACAAGTGATAAATGGAACAATGTGCATTTATTGTGGGCACGGGGCTGACATGCAGAATAGATTATTATACCTTGGAGAGATGGTTTCTGTGTGCTAACAATATTTCAATTCCTTTGATGTAAGATAGACTCTGTTTAAGTTGCACTCCAGAATCTGCATTCCTCTTGAGACCCATTTTAAATTTTGAACTGCTTTGCTATCAATATGTGAAATATAATCTTGAAGATAAGACTCAAGATCTTATAGTACATTATTTTGGACTTGTCCTACTCTGGAACTATTTTTGTCACAAATGCATGTATGTACCTTCCAAAAATATTTAGTGTTCATCGCTTTTGGAGACCTTGTATTTCTGCTTGGAGGGATTGCATAATCACATGTTTTCTACCACAGAGACATAAGGTAATTTTATTATCCTTAATACCTATTTTACTATTGATGAATTCTTAGGAAAGGAACAGGTAAGCCCAAATGTTAGTTATTTGCTAAGCATAGGACATTGCTATGCAAAAAATTACACTATTTCAGTCCAGTTCTATCCTAGCTATTGGTTCCCAAAAGCCCCATACTGTGTACTTTACAGCTTCAGAAGCTTCTTATAGCTATCAAGGAGCTCATTCCCTATTTTCAGTTCTTTCATATTACGTAATTTGAATATTTCTGCCCTCAAGATGGCACAGTAGAAGAGTTGGACTTTCCATTTCCACTACCGCTGTAGGATAGGAAGAGGGACAGAAACAAATAATGTCACCTTTCCATGACGTGAATGACATCAGCATGTTGGGGAACTTTTATTGTACCCCTTGAGGTAAATTAAACATGTGTTTGTGCTTAAATATATATCAAAAAATGAACAATGCATTGGTCAGAGTCCTACTGCCATAAGTGGTTCTACAAGGAATCTGTAAAGATGCATTGTAAACCGGTTCTTTATACACATTTGCATCAGCACCAATCCTGTTAACCTTGACATGAGGCACCTCAGCCTAGCCTTGAGTCCAAACCCCAGCCCAGATCTGCTGCCCAAAGGTGGCCCCTGAGTGCTCACATTCCAGGAAGGCTACAAGACAGGTTAATGCTGGTTGTTTCTTGTTTTCATCACCAAGGGAAACTTGACTCCTTTAAAGGGAATCCCTCTGTCTCTGACATTCCTGCTTCCAGCCAATCTAACTCCTGCAGGTAGGCCACCTTGCCCTCCATGCCAGATCATTCCTTGATCGCAAATTACTACTGCTGGGCAGTTACAATTTGGGTTTCCCCTTCAAGTATTAAGCAATCAGTCTGGTTTAGAAAAAACATAAATCAGCTGATTTGTTGTCACAGGATGTCTCATTGCCAGTTTTGTCTATGCTTAGAGACAAAATTGTCAGCCCATTTAAAGAATAAAATTTGTCAAATCTAAAACATTAAACTGCTGTTTGTAACGTCTTCATTCTGATAAGCTCTTTTACACCATCACATTCAGGCTTAGATGATGACAGGAGGTCAGAATATTAACAGCAGACATGCAATGCATATGCCACATCTGACTAAATGTAGAAGGCTAAGAAGTGATTTCCTGATTTCACAATTAAGGTATGGACCAGAAAGGGAGAAGTGACAAACTGCTTCACACTAGGGGCATCACTGAGCAAGAAGACAAGACAGACATTTTCATCCCGGGACTCCTGGAACTCCACTTCTGAGATAGTTTATGCTATGTTCTGATCCTTTTAAGGCAAATTTAAAGCTAGCTCTCAGTGCCATTGTTATTTAATAAGCTTATGACAGAAAGAAAACAAATAAAATACGAGATTCATAAGTACATCAGCAAAATAGTTCAGATTTTTTCCTTAGAAAATAGGAGAGGTAGTGTAAGCTCTTGCCCTGAGGTTCAGCCCTGGCCAAGAGATACCTTTAGTCTTGACTTTGGTTTGATATTCCCTTGGCTTTTTACAGTAGTTCCCCATTCTTTCTAGCTGTTCTCTATTCAGGTGGATGCACACTATGGCGTTCCTAGCTCTGCTATACTACTTTCTAAGGTCATCGAGATCCCTTCTGATATTATTCCTGCCCTCTAGCCTTGCATCTCATTCCCTGGAAGCTCACCGAAAAGTCTTAAAAATTAAAAGTGATTCTTGGAGAAAATAGCACAGGAACTGTCATATTAAGCCCAACATCATCATGCCACTGTCAGTAGATAATAATACAATATATAAATGGTAGCACATAGAATTTCATTCATATTTTAATATTCATTTCTGGTAAAAGAAGGCTATTCCTTTACATTTTTGCTGCTGAAAATGAATAATTTATCTTTGTGGCAGTGACAAGTTTTGGTTTTTTTTCATTTTCAGGAACTTTTTCTTCCTTTCCTCTGGGAACAAGTTCTTGAATTCCACATTGTAATTTTTTATGTCAGTTTTCCATCATACTTATCATCACATGACTCAGTGGAATGATGGACTTTCTTCTAAAATACAAAGCAACCAAAAATATTACACTACAGGAACATTTTGTCAGCTTATTTTAGTGAATTGAATACAAAGAGTCAATATGCAATGTATAAAGTTCCAGAATCTAAGTTTTCTTTTTCTGCGAGCTAGGCATGTCTGAGTTTCACAATTGCCTGTCAAAAATGCTAAATAGATTAAAAATTACAGTTTAAAGGTGCTGAATTCATCAAAACCTTTTTGGAAACTTACGTAAAACAGTCAATGAAAACATATTTAATTCTGGTGACTGAGAAAAGACTCCATGAAGTTAGCTTTCCACTCCAGATCTCAGGGAGCATTTTATTTTTCAGAATTACTGTATATCACACAGAACTTACTGCCAAGAGAGACCAGATGCTGTACACATTGAGGGGGCGTGGGGTGGGGGGACATGACACAGACAACACAACAAAAAAGTGTCCCTGGTGAAGGTTTACTGGATCATAAGTTAACAATAATAAATAAAGACATAACTGACATTTTATATTCCTCCAAATGTCTGGAGTGTCATATGTTCTGCGTAAGTTTATCACTATTCACTGATCAGAAGATCCAAAAGATGATAGCACCATCCAGTTCAGTAAACTCAACTCATTCATGTTTAAGTGCTACAGAAGCATACGTAAAAAAATGTTATCTCTTTCTCACGTGAGGGGCTGATTCTTGAAGGCTCTGTTGTGTGTCATGTCAATTCAAAATTATATAAAATATGTGTACAAAAATCCAAAATTATGCTTGTATACGAATGTCAGCATATTTCTACATGTAGCTGTTCAACTTGTGCTTGCAAGTTCCATGACTGACAAACTGTGATATTTGAACAGTTCTCCTGGTATGTTTTATAATCTGATTTTAATAGGAAAGAACCCAGAGTAATTACTCTTCTCATCTTTTCTTTATATTTTATTCTAGTGGAAATATTGCTGAAGACATAAGGTAGACTTGTAAACTGTAGGAAGTGACAGTACTTTCCTAGCTGCTGCCTTCTGCTTTAAACTTCCAATATAACTGGACTTGAATAATTTTGTATTTTGGTATTGATCTATTGTGTGACTTATTCTATGTGTCTTAACTCCTTATTCCTTATTCCTCCATGCTTCAGTACTTTTTCCAAATATGAATGCAGTTAAAGCTGTATTAGTATTCATGGCTATCACATTTTTCACAAGAACTTGATCTTTACTTTGTTAAATATTATTGAAAATCCACTACTGGGAGAAAAAGATCTGCAGTATCTTGAAAGATTGCAACCTAAGCATACACTAATATACCAAATTCAGTTGTGATAACCATCCTGCTCATGAGGTAAAATTTTCTATGTCATTTGTGTAGGAAAGGCAAGTGAGAAGCGTACAAACAGTTTTGTTCTCCTTTGGCAGAGTTTTAAGAAGCATCAAGCATTTTTCTCTGTTCTAGAAAGTACAAAGGATGATTCTTGCTTACTTTTTGTGTCTTTGGTGAGGGTAATCCAATGTAGTTAGCCATCTAGGAAAACACACACAAGGGCTTCACAAGGGCATATGTCTCATCAGAAGGAACACTGTGTCAGGTCACATGATTGCTGAAGGACACCCTGTGGAAAACGCAACACCAAAAAGTGTGCATGCCAGGTAATAACACAAGCTGCCAGAAAGAAAAATTCCACGACTAAATATAATCTCAGCAGTAGCACAGTACTTCTAGCACATAATCCCACCCGCCAATTTTTGAAGCTGAATAAAAAGACTGCAATTCTTCTAGTTTTCTTGAATGGAAATTTGGATGTAATTTGGAGCTGGCAGACCAATGAAGATGTAAAAATAAGGTGTAAAAATGTGTTAGCAAGCATAAGAGTGACCTCAAATAGATCCTAGATTGAGGAAGAGGAAACAATCAACATCATATTTCTCCTGCAAGGATTTGCAATACTGATGACCCAACCTAACACCACCAGCACTAACTTGAACCTTAGAACCTTAAAGCTGCCAAGAAAAGGTGGCCATAATATTAGGCGAAGGAACAGATAAAAGGAAGTGCATGTATATCAGTTTTATCTGTATTATTATTATTATTGTTGAGACATCACATATATATATGTATTAGTATTCATTTCTTGATCTGATTTTATTTTTCTGATATTTAGACCTAGATTAATAATGATTCTTGGATTAAGCTGCTAAGATTTTACTTATAGTAGCAATAAATTCCTCAGGTTTTGTATAAGGTTTTTCTTTTTTTTTTTTTCCATAACAAAATTTTAAGTGTAACAAAACTGCTTTTAGATAATGGATCCTGGCCAAACTTCACCTGGGAAATTCTTGCTGACAAGGCCAAGGATGGCAATTGTCCTCTACTCAAAAGCTGTCACTACACAGCTTTTGGATACCTATCTGTCATATCTTTGAAAGAACAGAGCCAACACTTTACCCCTGAATGGCCACTACCTTGAGATAGCATCTTCCCAAAGGGATATGAAAGACCAAGATTCAACACCTTTTTGCAAAAAATATGAACAATTTCTTTCGTCCTCAACTTCCCTTAGTCCTTTAATTATAGAGCAGAACATGTTTGCCAGAGGGATATACTGAGATATCTCAGAACAGAAGTCACCCTGGACGTCTGTGTTCGGCTTCAGCTCATACAGATCTGGATATTTTTAATATCTCCTCAAACAGCCAAAGTATGCACTAGATAGCTGCTGATGAAAGGGTCTCTTCTGAGGCTAGCACCTGGGGAGCACTTATCTTTGGATTTTCTCTCCAGAGGTCTCAGCTGAAATTTCTGTCACCTTGTTACCTTAAAAAGCTTGGTTCATATTCACCAAACAGGCAGATACCTATTGAGTTAGTGGTAGCTAACATACATTTTGAAAGATGTCACAGGTGCTGGAGTAGTGGATTTATGCACCTAATGAAGCACAAAGACTAATTATCTTGCGTGATCTGGGGTGAAGGGACGAGGTGAATGCTGCTGTCTTTTAATGTCTGTCTTAAATATCAGCCGTTCACTACAGTGCAGCATTGAAAAACACAAATCACTTAGCATTAAATCACTTTCTTTACATTTGAAAGCCTGGAGTGACAGGATTAAGTAAATACAATATATTTTCTAGGACATTTTTGCTCATATAAATGATTGCATTATTGTAATGTTTATTCACGCTCTGGGGCTATTCTGCTTGCTTGCCAACATTTCCCTCGCTTTTTTTTTTTCCTTTTTTTTTTTCCCATTGTATAGCAAACACTCCCAGCTTAGACAGCTACTGAATCAGACTATATTGACTCTATTGGGCCATTATTGATCACAGTTAAATGTCTTCTTCCCACAAAGAAAATCTTGCTTAAGTAATTTTCTCTATTTTTGCAAACAGTAGACACCATGAATTAGAAATTAAATAGCAAAAGAATAATATCAAAAAGTTTCTAGTTACAATGCAGATATCTTCCCTGTGATTTATATCTAAGCGATAAACATGTTTTTTAAATAAATTAAATTCAATTTCTATCTGAACAATATGAATCACCATCTCTGCTTTGAAAAATCCATAAAGTTATACCAAATCAAAACACCAAAGCCGAAGTAAGTAAAATTCGTTACTAAATTTCAGCCCAATAAATATTCACTTGGAAGAAATAGGCTACACAAGGCTTTCTGGTTGCACTTTTGCCCTTCTGATTCTCTCCTGCATTACACCAGGGAAGAGTGAGCAAGTGGCCATGTGATGCTCAGTTGCCCACTTGGGTTAAAGTGTGACAATGGTTTTGTTTGGGTTTTTTTAATTTCTGTAGGTATAACTCTAAGATTTCATCGGTTTATATTACAAAGAACATTTATTCAGAATAATTAATATTTGGTAGGCAATGGTTTTAAAAAAGAAATCTATAGTTTTAATTCTCTTGGTTTTTTTACAGATAATCAGCTAAGTTTTACTTAAAGAGTTAGAGACACCTCATCAGTGGCTTTAAAAGTATCCATGGGTTTAAATTAATGATGGAAAATTGCCTGACAGACCTGTTTTAAAATGCTAGTATAATGAACTAATGGGTTACCCAAGCTGATTTTTTTTCTATAAGCACCTAATCCTGTAGGTTTGGGGTTTTTGTTTCTTTTTTTCCATTGATTGAATTTGAAAATATATCCGGTTTCCTGCCTTATAGCTAATGAAAGAATCAGAGAATAAAAAGTTCCTAAAAGCAGAATTTCAAACTAACCTTTCTGTTCTCCATCCCATCAACATAGCCTGTAGCTGCAAATATGCTTTGAGCTTTCTCATGTCATAGGGAACGTGATAAAGTACCGCTGAGGTGCAATCTAGTGTAGCTATTAGCACAGAAACTCACATATGGCAATTTCTACCAGTGACTCTAGTCAATGACCTGATAAAGATTTTCCTTTGCTATTGCATTATGTTCTTGACTAGAGAGAGCAACCAGCAGTCCTGCTTCTACTTGCTGTTATTGCCTAGCACAGCATCTTCTCTTGCTCATGAGACAGAAAGGTGGCCACACACCTGCATCCACACTACCGCTTCATTCAGACTTCATTTATTTGTACAGTGCCTAGAACAGTGGAGCACCATATTCATTTGCACCTCAATTACACATACACAATAATAAATAATTAAACATGATCATATTCTTACATATGTATTTTTCTGCCTCAAGTACTCATTGCAATTGAAAATAATTTTTAAATTATTATTTATTGCTTCCATAGTGGCAGCAGCAAAGAGTACCCCTCATGCAATGAGGTGATGAGAATTCTGCAAATAACATATAATGCTGGACTTCAGAACATTATTTCAGGATTCAGTTTAAGTGGAAGAAAGGTACATAAAGAAAAATTATAATGAGGTTATGCAATGAAGAAAATATTGTTATTGGTGACAAATTATGCCTTGCTAGGTATAGCAGCCATTGTTAGAATAAGTGTTTATGGGGATTTTAAGCTCTTGTGCCCTGTATTTGCAGAAAGCAAATTTGGAATGATATATTTTGATTACAATAATAAGATGTCCCACTGAGTTCATTAGTTAGAAAGTCAGCTCATCATAGAACAGAAAAAATACATAGAAACACACACAGCATGCATTTCATAGTTTGAATAACAATGAATTTTTTTCTGAAGTAATCATGTATGGTAAGTATTTCAGAAATAAGCCCCCAAAATTTCACCACATTCTATTAAACAAAAATGAGTTACATTTGATCAATAATTTTCTCATTTTCACTTATTTTCTCAAGCTTTTCATGAATTAAATTGAAAAGATAAGGTTGAATTTGATTTTGCCTTATCAGATATTTGTAGGGTTCATTTACAGATTTTTTTTCCCTTAAAAAACAACACATCATTTTATTATTTAGTTTACCTTTTCAATTATTCCCTGTGGAATTGAAAGAGACAGTTGTTCCTACAGCAGAACAGCCTCCATACAAATTGATAATGTACTATTCATTCAACCATTTATTTACTTGCATCTGTTTGGCATCCCCACCATCTCCCAATTTTGTGAATTAATTAATTTGTATGACTTTAATTTTCTCTGATTATGCATTTCCATTTCATGCAAACAAGGATATTTATCATTATTAATTTTAATGAATGTGATTTATATTTCATTTAGAATAATGTAAACATTAATCTGTATTTTTTAAAAAGTTTCTAAAGAGAATTTTTAAAGCAGATTCTAGTGGCAAGTGAGTGGGTTACTGGGGCAAACTAGTGGGAAGATAATGCATTATATTTCTGGAAATACTGCATGGAAAATTGGTTATTATTCTTAAATTATTTAAAAGTTAAACTGTTTCTGGCCTCCTGTTACTCCAAAATCTCTGGTGTGGTTTTTTGCTAACACACTAGAGCAACAGAATATGAGATTGATACATGCACAATGTGAACCATTTTTTTAAATGTAGAATTTTTGTCAGTTGGGGAATTCTCAATGAACTGTTACTCCAAAATCTCTGGTGCTATTTTTTTGCTAACACACAAGAGCAATAGAATATGGGATTGATACACACACAATGTGGACTTTTTTTTTTTTAAATGTAGAATTTTTGCCAGTTGGGAAATTCTCAATGAACCCATACTTTATCAAGCACTGGATATGGCTGACAAATTTCTTTCTGAGTTTCTATATTCACAAAAAAGTCCTCTAAATGCATCCCTAATCACACTGGAAAAACACAAGCTCAAAGAAGTGAACTTACTTTAACTTTATGAAATTATTTTAATTTTATCAAATTATGACAGATAGTTAAACTGTGATTGACCTGTTTTATCTTTGAAATTTCCTGATACCTGTGGTAACAGTTCTTCTATACAGCAACTTAATTTATAGGAAAGTGTCATAACACAGGCATTGCCAATATTTGTGACTATTACTAAAAATATAATTTATTATTTTCATGTTGTAGTAGAGGTGGAAACAAGATTTCCAATATGTGGACAAACAGAATTCTTGCTTATGAAAAGCTGATATTTTTCAAGAACAGCTAAGTACAGTAGAACAATGAAATAATTTATTTTTGATTTAGAAATTTGAATAATGGGTGGCATAGATAGCCTTGGAATTTTTTTATCCCTGATGAATAGAAAAATTCATTCTCCAAATCAGAATTACTATTTTTATCCTTTTATTTTTCACAGATATTGCTATTTAGCTGTGGGAGAACATGTAAATACAGACCAAACAGCAAAACTCATAACAGAAAATGACAATATTAGTTTCCTTGGAACAGTCATTGGCTGCTATATTTTGGTTTTCATTAAATCTCAACATAAAATCCTATGTTTATAAATGAATTTAAGATCCCCATAAGAAAACACTGTATCAGGACATTATTTACAGCCTCAGAGCCTTAGAAGTGCTATATGTTCTGTGGGTGGTTTTGATGTCAGCCGAGTGAACTCTACCAAACAATATTAGAAAATATCAGAGCACCAGCTTTTGAGTAGAAGTCTCTACTGGAATCAACTTCTGATATAAAAATTATTGTCTTATTTGGGCCATTAAATTCTCCCTAAGCCAAATAGATTTTTCTAGGACTTCAAAGAGCAGATCCAGATCCTGACTGAACTATCAGATGGGGATCAGGCTAGGTATATAGATTAACAGGACGAATAGCAATCTTTTGTCAAATGGTGTAGTTCCAATGACTTCAATGGACTTGTGCTAAGCTGCTACAACTGGTTGCCATTTGGAGAGGACAAGGGGAAAGAAGTGCAAGTTGCACCAGGAGAAGTTTCACCTTGATAAAAGAAAGAATTTTTTTACAGTGAAAACAATCACTGGAAAAACTTCCCCAGGGATGTGGTGGACTGCCCATCACTCGAGGTTTTCAAGATGTGATTCCCCCATCCCTGGAAGTGTTCAAGGCCAGGTTGGATGGGGCTTTGAGTAACTTGGTCAAATGGATGGTGTCCCTAACCATAGCACAAGGGCTGGAACTAGATGATCTTTAAGGTCACTGGGTCTTCAACCCAATCCATTCTATTATTCTATGACGGGATGTTAGATAATCTCATCAAGGCTCTTTTTCCCACAAAAGGTTGGACCAGATGATCTTTCGAGGGCTATTGTATGCTTCTGTGATCTAATACCAGGGTAATTGTACTTCTCATCTGCTGTATATTATTCTGGAAGGTAGGATTTTTATTACGCTTAGTATTAGCACTGTAAAACATAGAACTCAGATAACAAAATTAATGTAAATGTGTTTTCAAAATGGTAAGAAAATATCGTGTGACATTTATCTTAATGAATTTAAATTTGCCCTTCTATCATAGTGGGTTTGGGTCTCTCCTGTAGTTATTTTTCAAGTGCAGAAATTCCCTAAAATCACTGGAAGATTGTCTAAATAATGGATAGTCTCAGTGCAGCTCAGGCTGCCATGTCTCCTGCTGTCTTCTCCCTTTCTATATTTAACATAAATGTGGTGGCTGGGAGAAGTGCCATCAGGTCAAGGTATTAGCAATGCCCACTGATGAAATTGCTTATTTCGGACTGTTCCAGACAATCTGTTGTTAAACAGAGTACTCTAGCTTTACTAGTACTGTTCAGAAACTCAGTGCTGTGGAAATATACAGGTATCATCATTTACACTAAGACAAACATACACACACAGAGGCGATGCACCGTAACTAAGGATGTAAGTCATTCTTTCAAACAAACAAACAAGCCCAAAAGAAATCCATGGTCAATTCTGCCCTATACAATAAATTTCCTAAAATTTTTTAGCTGTATAAGAACAGTGGCATTTTTAAAATTTTACTGTATACTGTACATTCACTTGGCACACTTAATCCAGCAGCAAAACCAGCCATTTCACTTTCTCTATTGCCTTTTCCACTTGGAATTTATCACTGGATCTCTTTAGAGTGGAAGACCACGGAATATCAATTTAAATTTATCTGTACTGAGATTAAAAAGAAATAATTCTTATAGCGATTTGATATATCACTAAGTCACATTTTTGGCCTTTCTACATTCTTAATCCCTTTGCAATCCATGAAGACTGCTGAAGTCCAAAGAATTCCAGACCTGTCACATAGTCAGAAATAGAGCACCTCCTGGACCATTAGTAATTCAGTTTTGAGGGTCTTTTAGTGAGATAAAGGTTGAAAGGTGAAGTCTGACTGTTTCACACATTGTAAGAAGGTGTTTGGAATGCTCTGTCTGCATTTTTATAGCTCTTTGTATAGATATATATGATCTATTGATATACAGAGGTAAAAAATCTGTGAAGTATCCTTTCAGAATTTTTAAACTAGCAAAAAAAAATGCTCTGAGTCTCAATGTCATTGATGACACTTTAATTTCATCTTTGTCCAGTGTCAAGAGAGAAAATATTGTTATTCTTATCCAGTTTGAAAAAGCCTGCATTGAAATGCAAAGAGTGAAGAAAGTGCAGTTCTTTCTATGGATAAAATAGAAACATTTTTTATCTATGTTATCATTATCTATCAGAGGATCGAATACTTTTCTCCTGATTACTTAGACAAGACGCTTCTGTCACAAGTGAAATATGAAACGTAAAATCCATGTACAGATGGATTTCCAAAGACACTTAATAAAGATGACTATACAGTGATGGAATAGTGTTATTTACCCCACCATGTTACAAACTTAAGTCATTTTCTCTTTTAGATGACAAACACTACTCAGATGCCAGCTGAGAAAGATATTTTCCCTACAGCAGCATCTGGTTCATTGGCAGACTCTTCAGGCAGTTGCACTGGCATCTTCTGCACTGCCTGTAGGTCTCTCATATCATTATGTTGATCGTTTGTCTGGGCTACTGTGCCCTTCTGTTAAAATCTTCTTTTCGTCTGTTTTTTTTTCTAAACAATTTGTTCAATATATTAATTTATTAATTAGCTAATCTTTGTACACAGGATACCATCTTTGGAATCACTCAGTAAAAATTAGTGATTACATATTTCTGCAGGGTTTCCAATTTGCTTCTTGTGTGAATCAGCACTAGGACTACTTAATTATCAATATATTCTTTAGCAGAAGAATTCTTTTGCAGAAGTGAAAACAAAGACAACCAAAAAAGACTAATTAATATGAAGCAGAAATAAGTAAGATATCAAAGCAACCTTATAAAGTAAGATCAAAGATCCCTCCAACTTTGTGTCCTGTCTCTAGAAGTAGCAAAAGCTAGATGCCCTGGAAGAGTGTAAGAGCAGCAGCAACATATATATTTCCCCCAAAATACTTCCAAAGTTGCTCAGGAATTTATAACATTTAAAAATATTTATAAGTGTTTAAAAATTATTGACAAATTTCTCCTTCATAATTTTTTTTAATTTTCTCTGAAAAGGTGTCATCTTTTGCATCCAAAGATTCCTGTAAAGGAGTCTCCACAACTTTATTTTGCATTTATGAATCCTGTACAACATCCTAGGTATGCCTTCTGTAGCATTATGTTCCAATTGTCCCAGACGTGACAGTTACTTCACTGGCACTTAAGCAGAATGAAAAAACAATTTTCCCTCCTTAATTTATTGATCACAGCCAGTCCACTTTCTCAGTTACTCTAGTGCCGATCAAAAAATGTTCTTCTTGTGGCAGTGATACCAACTATTGCCTAATTGCCTTAGCAAAGAATACTTGTTTAGCTCACTTTGCAACCTCATTTCCTTTGTACTGATCACCAGTTTGCACACTATAAACTAGTACTATCTCCAGAAGACAAGGAAAGGTCTTTTAGAAAATCCACTTTCTTTTTTTCTCTCCCTCTTTCCCCCTCAAGTATACGGCTTTCTAGATAGTTGACTACACCAACTACAACAATCTGAAGTGGGCAATTGATCACTGATTACTAGTCCTGTCTAGATGATTTAGAGGTTGCTTAAAAAAAAAAAAAAAATGCCAAAACTACTCTCTTGCCCATTAAACACATGATACCAGGAAAATTAATCTACTCATGTGCCCTCTGACAGCCTCAAAATATTGAGAAATTAATATATTTTTTAGAGTAATTCATTGACACAACACAATGATATCTTATATGTTCATTAAGACAGAAAAGACATACCTTTGCCTATTTGAAAGTTTATTTCGAAAGTTTTTGCATACAAAGTTTTACATGATAAGTTTTTTCTTATGTTTGCAGTGAGACTTCAGTAAGACATTAACTTTTCTCAAGAAAAGTCATATTGTTAATTTTTACCTTATGTAGAAGCTGTTAAAAGCAGATTTTTGTGGCGTTGAATACTATATCACTTTACGCACATTATGCAGAACAGAAGAAAATGTTTGATGAATCCTAAAGGCAGCTGAAGGCTTGTATCTTTTATTAGATAGGAGGATAGATTGGATATTCAGAATCTGAAAGAATGTAATCATTCCATGCATACCCTGCCTATAGGAATGGTGTACAACTGTGGGAAAAGGCTGCATTTTTTATTAATAAAATCTAGTAAGCGAAAATGCAGATTTTTTGTACATGGTTTCTAAATTAATTATGGTGTTGGTAGCCAACAGTGGTGAAAGCAATACGGTAAAATTTCTTTTCAAGGATTTTTTGAGATTTACAAAACTAATTATATGTATAAATGCAATATGTTATTTGTCTTTTAGTATTTTAAAAAATCTGTGTCTCTGCAGTTACCCATTTGGATTTTCCTGCTATGCTCTTTTGTATTTGGAAATGTTTGTAAGAGTGTATATAACATGTTCTAAGTGGTGAACTGTAAAACCACGGGACGTTCAAGAACAAGATCTATATCAGGCAGCCAAAGAAACAGTTGGTCCTTTTCTGTTTGGACACACTGCCTGGTGTGGATGGGCAACAAGTGGAAACTGAACATCTTTATTCCATAATATTGTGTGCATTGTAGTCATGACTGTATAAGAAGGCAAAATTATCTGCCCATCTGTCCATTTTAATATTATCTAATAAATTTGCAGTGCAGAAACCTTCAAAACCACAGATGGGAACTTTCATCTACTCCTGTTTGAAAAAGAATAAAACAAAGCACATAAATAGTAGAGGGTCTCATGAAGTGGTACTAGTTGATTAATTTCCTGGAACACTTATTTGGAAATGAAACTTTATACTGGGTTTTCAGGAGAAAAAAAAATAGAAAAAAAAATCTAAGTTGGAGAACAAGGAAATAAAAAAAAACCTGTGTTCAGTTATATTCCTTCCCTTTCATGTCATTTTGACTTTTCCATAATTGTTTACTACCAACAAAATGCAATACTTAGTTTTGAATAAATTTGAGCAAGGAGATGTGACAGAGAAATAACTTTTGCATCATTCTTTTAACCAATTATAATTTTTGTGACAAATCTTCATATATAGAAGATAGTCAAGCACTCTCCTTTCATAAACCTTTGCTGACTGGGCCTTATTGCCTGGTTGTCCTGTGCATGCTGTGTGATGGCACTCAAGATGATCTGCTCCATAACCTTCCCTGGCTGAAAGGTTAGACTGACAGGTTTGTAGTTCCCTGTATCCTCCTTCTGGCCCTTCTTGTAGATGGGTGTCACATTTTCTAACCTCCATTCTACCGGTGACTCCCCAGTTTGCCAGGATTGCTGATATATGATGGAAAGTCATCTGGTGAGCACTTCCACCAGCTCCTTCGGTACCCTTGGGTGGATCCCATCTGGCCCCACAGACTTGTGTGTGTCTAAGTGGTGCAGCACGTCACTGACCATCCCGCATGGTTACCAGGATGGTGAGCAACCTAGGATCTTTAAAGAAGAAGGATCTAAAAACTGCTAGATCTGGAGTTTTGTATTCCCTTTCTAAAACTCCATCTGTTCTTTTGGGTAATTTTAATGGTCTGCATATTAAGCGTTTAATTTAATGTCCTGCAGTCTCTTTCCTTGTATTTTACCCGTGATACGATCTCTCAGCCATACTACAAGAATGTTTCCTGGCAACTTCACTGTCCTAAAATTATGACAAACTTTATAGTATTATCTGTGTTCTACCTTCTGATGCTACAATGTAGGCAGATACCTTAAGAGGTTTTGGAGATTTTTGTTCTTGTCAAGAAAAGTTTTCATGGCATGCTTAGTTATCTTTTACATAATTTTCTTTTGGGTGCAGGATAAAAATGCAACTTTATCTTCTATGTGAGGTAGCTACCAATTACTTTGAAGGAACTGGAAACACTTAGAGGCAATCTTCAATTCCCTGAATCCAGAATAAATTCTTACCAGATATCAGACGATGTCACTATTTTAGTAAACTTAATCTAAAAGTTTGACTATCTCTGGGACTGGGGACCTGAACAACTAGTTCATGTAAACAGGTAGAGTTCAAAGCAGGTTGTGGAGAGGAAGGTGTATTTTAAGAGTATTTTAAGTAGATTAAACATGATTTTATATTTAGTCTATTATCTATTACTTAGTGAAACTTGACAATGAATTTTCCATTTTTTAATGTCACTAGCTGGTAATGTCATTTGTTTTATTGCTTTGCATGGCCTGTCATGTAGGTAACTTCAATATTGGGTGTTTTAGTGTAAATGAGGAGGGTGTTGTGGACTGGCAAAAAGGAGTGTATATGGTTAAAAGAATACCAGACTACCTTTTCAGTAACTGCTACCACAACATATTTTGTCCAGTATGTCCAACAGATAACAGAGAGTATTCCCATATCTTCACAAGCAAGCCTGAGACCTCCTCTTAAGAGGAAAGTTATATCAGTGTTTTCTGATTGCTAACATTAAATATTAAAACTCTTGGATGTTAACTAGTGTAACATAGAATATGCTTGAATCTCAGCTGGATGGAAAATAGTTACATTTCATAACTAATTTTATTAAGGTACACAAAGAAAAAAAAAAGGTGACAAAATAATAGCTTTCCAAATGTGTGGGTGCATGTGAAATTAGAGATACAATGAAAGTGACTTGCAATCTAACTGTAGCAATCCATTGATACAATAATACACTACAAAGGTCATCAACCTGCAAGTTCAAAACCCACCATTACTACAGTTATTTTAATACCTGTATTTTATTTCTATCTAAACAAAAATAAGTCAAAGTTGAGTAAAATCATACTTTGGAAGATTTAATCAATTAAAATATTTAGCTTTAGGAAATAACAAAAAGGAACCTAAACTGGAAGCTAGCTATCTTTCAATTTTTTTTGGCAAAAAAACCTTGCTGTGATTGATATAACACCATTGCACAATCTACTCTTGAAAAGAAACAGACTCCTCTCTCCTTTTTTTTTAAATAATGCAACTAACATTTGTAAAAACTTTTGATGTTTGATACACTGGTGTGGTGTTGGGCTCTCCTTGTTTTTCCCCCTCTTCTTCCCTCCCCGCCTTCCCTATATGGCTATAGGTCAATTATCTTACTGTATAAATAGTAGACAGTCCAAGAGTCCTCTGAGCTCTGCTGTATGACAGTGGGCTGCACACCAGGATCTTTCCTTTTGTGAGGACACTCACTTAAGGTTCTACTCCTCAACGTTGAGAGATTCATTGCCACAACAGATTCTCAGTAAGTGACTAATAGCATGCTAAACCATGAAATCTTTAAGTAATATAAAGGGTTGATTGTAAAATCATAACAATTTCTTTTGTTCTCTTCTGTTACGTGTCACTGTCCCACTGGTTCTTTCTTCACAAACTTCCCTTAACCACCAACCTAACAGCTGTTTCTTTGTCAGTCTTGCCATCTTTCATATATCTTTAATTTCTAATGTTTCTTCATAAATCATTCCAACCCAGACTGATCTTGTACATCATTTAAGCTATAAGTTATTACTTCTGTGTGTTGTAAACATTATTCATTACAAATATCCTAATATCTGTGTTTCAACTATTCCTGAGCATATTCTTCTTCCTTTCCATAAATTTAGAAAGCAGCACATGAACTTGTAGTCCCTAGGGATGCAAAATTCCCATAAAAGGTAGTAGTTGTTATGAACTAAAATTTTCGAGATTGGGCCCACAATGTGTATATAAGCACAATTCATGGTAATATACTACCATTTTTCCTCATTTTCACACAATATCTGGCACTGGTTCCCTATTCAAGATAATATATCACACTCTTCCTTTATTGGTCTCTGTTCAATGCCCTGTGGCTTGTATCGAGAACATCACACAAAGACTGATATTTGGATACTAGTAGCAGTAGCATTGTACTCTTCAATTGGTGTGCTTTAGAGGCAATTACCAGAGTGTTAGCAATGGTTGCTTTTTCAGAAAATGGTACAGTAGACACACTGATAGTCTGCAGCTGAATTTTAGGAAGAATACTGTTTGCAATTTTATAAAATGAGACTAATATTACCCAATATTAAAAGAGAACAAATTAGAAGATGGCTCTTTAAAGGTAACCTTTAGTTGATTTTTAAAACTTATTCTATCCTCACTTCACTTGTTTGTGTTGCTTTCTTCTGGAGTACTTTATACCAGCTGCATAGAATCAAATGCAAAATTCTCCACTTGTCCGAACTTCTATATGCTGCATTCTTTATTCCAACTAGTATCTGTTCTTACCCCTTTGCCTAAGTACATATCAGCTAATATTGTTCCAAAAGAGTTCTTTATTTGAGTTCTTACTAGCTGCTCATATTTCTCTTTTCTAAGTCTCTCTTCCAAACAGTTGCTCAAAGATGTTCTAACTCAATGGCATCTGGAACCAAATTAACTGTGATATTTGGGTGCACTCTTAAGTCTAGTGTTCTTTCAGGCAGCTGGGGGAGATGCAGACCTTTCATGATCTACCTGCTTTCATGATCTACCCTGTCTTATAAAGTGATTCCCTGTCATTTGTTTGTGCTAATGCTATAGAAGGACAACAGAATTTAAACTGTCCTCACTAACAATTGCAGGAGAGGCTTTTTAATCAAGAAATGTCACAACAGATGGATTAAACAAATACAGGAAGGGGAAGGATATTGAAAGGATGAAATAAAATTATCAGCATGGGTTGTGGGTTTTTTTTTTTCCAGAAGTGTTTTAAGTATACACTGCAGCATCAATCTACACTTTTTTTATAATTACATGGGGAGGTGTTGATAATGGAGTAAATAACCAATTTAATAAACTAGGCTGCCTTTGCCCTTGCAGAATGATTATATAGTGGAAAAAGGAATTAAAGGCATGGAGTTACTATGTTTATAGCTTTGATACGTAGGTATTGAAGTTATAAAAAAACTAACACACAAAAATGTTCCATCATTCTATAACCTTTTATCCAAGAATTTATGTTAAATTGCATGTTTTCTAACTTTGACAAAACATAGAAATCATACAGTTTTCTTATAAGAATTTTTTAAAGCAAGTGTTAGAAAACATAATATTTTATTCTCATTTGTTTTCTCATGAGACATCATATTAATAGAGCATCAATGTACCTCAAGCAGCACTGAATTCAATTTGCTATTGCTAGCCGTGGATACAAACTGACATTTCATTAATTAGATCAATTATTCCTTTTCTAAGCAAAGAAATAATGGAGAGAGACAATCCTGCAAATGTCTTAATTTCACATTACTACTAGTGGAAAAAAGTGGTGGTAGAACACAGCTATCCTGAGGTGTATGGCACCATAATCCTAAGAGAAGAATTTACCCACAGCAGTTACTGGCAAAATTTCCATTGACATCCACAGAATTATTATAGAGCTATGAATGTGGGTGGTTTTCACCAACGTGAAGTAAGCATCAGTTCCTAGCAATTTATTCCCAACACTAATCCCAACACTAAACAATACCAAAGAACATTTGGTAGAATCATAAAGAAGTACCCACTGATTTTTAATATGCATAAACACAATAAAGGGTTACATATACTTTATTACCAAATGAGTGAAAGCTATTGAGTTACTATTGTTTAATGAATTATCACGCATCAACTGAATTGTAATAGCTGCCTGCCTCAATTACAACACTTAAGTTATGAAGTAATTTTCTTTATCTTAAAGCACCAAGAGGTTGAGTCAGTGAGCAATAGTTCCCTGGGATGTACCTCGAGTATTGTGTCCGGTTCTGGGCACCTCAATACAAGAGAGATATCGAGGTGCTGGAGCGAGTGCAGAGGAGGGCAACGAAGCTGGTGAAGG
>JAOXNO010000013.1:142663401-142677179 GCA_028565335.1 Limnodromus scolopaceus
GCTCTAGTGGGAGGTGTCCCTGCCCATGGCAGGGGGGTTGGAACTAGGTGATCTTTAAGGTCCCTTCCAACTCAAACGATTTTATGATTCTATGATTCTGTCTCTCGCTTCAAATTCAGAGTAGCTTTATAAGTAGTGCAGTATAGAGATAAGGTTTAGCATAATTAAAATAGCTTGTGTATTATATGGATAGGTACCTTCACTTCTCATAATTACCTGCATTACACTGGCAATCAGGTATACAAAGAAAATGGCAAAAGTAACAAGATTGCTCTTTTGCATATTAAAAAATCATCTGTCAAATGTGCATTACACTTGTCTAATGACCTAATAAAAAATTCAGTGTTTAAACTGTATTATATTTCTTGATTTATCATACTCAACTGCTAGCACTTTGATAGAAAGATGCATGATGTAGTTATTATATTATACTCTGATTGTAGAACTGCTTGTATTTTAGTTAGAAGACAACCAAAGGACAATAACTGATACAAATAACTCCAAATTCTATGCCAGTAAAGAAGCTAGTATACAGTACTCACATGGGCATCCAAATAAAGAATAGAACGTGAGAAAAAAACACAGTATAAGGCTCTGCATAGGCTTTTTTGTGGTGTGCCTGTGACAGCATGGTTCTGCTCTGTATCAGCCACACTTTGATTTGTCAAAGAGAGTAATTTTACATCGGATTTGAATACACTAGTACATGTGGTGCCACTACCCAGAAAGGTCTCAAAGAAGAACACGCTCAAAGTCTCAGTAAAAAGGTAGGATTAAGTTGTGGACCCTTTTGGAAGCAGAATAGAGAGGACTCCGACTAGACAAAGTTATTTTTATGAAAATTCTTGTAAAGTCACTCTGGACTCTCCTTTGGTACTTTTATTGCCTGTTGGACAAGCCTGAAAAAAAAAAATTGTTATTCTCTGTTAATGACACATTAGTTAGTAGGAGGAAAATAAAAACCTATATAGAACATATTTCACAATTGTATTGTATGCATTTAAAAATAACTCTTTAAAATTATTGGTATTGTAGTTCTCATTTGAGAATAAAGGCTGCCAATTGCAATGCGTGTGATGTATAGAACAGTGATTTCTAGCTGACAAAAGCTAAGTAAATTTCCTACTGTGCTTAAAGCCAGCAAGACACTTTCTTTTAGCTGGCTTTGCAGTGTTTCTGCATGGGGAGGACTGACATCCAATTCAAGGATGGGCAACATATTCACTCCTTGACCACAAATCCAGGGATTATTTTAGGCTGGTGAACAGGTGACATTATAATAATCTGATTCCTATTGTACCTGTTTCCAAGTTAACATCACAGTTGCGTTCTTTTAAAATTAGTGATTAGCTTTCCCAACTGCTACAGCTCAGGAAAATATTTTTTCCCCTTTCCTTTTTCTACTTTTCATATAAGTCTTCTTTACATACAGGTCATATAGTACCTTAACGGAGAAGGGCTAATCCTGACTCTTAAGTATACTTCTACTGATTTTTTGACTGCTTATATCTTTGTCTCAAGAAAATAATGTTTTAACGTTGTTAGAAAGAAAAAAAAATAATTTTCTGAAATTATTTGTTTTCATTATTACAATTTACCATGTTTAAATTTCCAAAGCCTTCCCACTTCCTGTACCTTACTCTATGTGATGAACTAGGCAAGGCTTGAGAATAAATTACACAGCAGAGAAAGAAGACATTCTTGTTTAACAGGTGTTGCAATGATAGCCTCCTTGTACTCCTTCAAAGCATGGAAGCTTAAAAGCTTGGATGCATGGGCCATGGTCTGACTGCAGTTTTGGCACTCAGACTCCAAACACACACATGTGCACAGAATAGAGACTCCCTCATCCAGTAAAAGAGTCAGAAATGGAGTTTAATGAGAAGACAGAACAGACTGTACTGGCCTGGCACAAAGCATGGTCAGGCAGGCAGGCATGCTGACCAGCAAACTGTTCACAATTGACAAGTACCCTTTTATCCTGTGCTTCCTGCATTTTGCTCTTTTTTGCTCCCCAAACCACCTGGATCCCTCCTTTTTCTTGCCTTTGGTTTCTTCCTTGAGCATTCCATAAGACGACTTGCACAATCCCAGCGCACTCTTCCCCCACATCCTATAAAGAATTCCATCCCATAGGGCAGAAACACCCCGACCCCAGTCTGCGTGGTTCTCCAGAGAGCCGCCCCTGGGGATTCACAGTGCTAAGCATCATTCGTTCCATAGGGCTGATGGTCTCCAGGACAGCCCTGGAGGGCCGGGGCAGGGGCTGGTGTCTCTGTGGCACTGGGCCCCCCCTGCTGCCCTCTGCCTCTGCTCTCTGTGTGGGGAGGAGTGAGCCTGAATCTGTGAAATCTGTGAAATTCATTGAAAGATTTATTTAAAATCCACCTCAATTTTGAGCAAATCTCACCACCTAGATTCCCAGACTACGAAAATATTTCCATTAACATCAGAAGAATCCAACTGCTGCCCTAAAACTGTGAAGGTAATTACTTTAAAAAGCCTTTGACCCCAGGACTCTAGTCATGAACAGATAGTTTGCATTCCCTCTTCTTTCCTCATTCCACACATTTTCTCCACAGAGAGCTGTCTATTTACATAGAAATTGCAAAAATAACCTTTTATGAATGTAGCACTTACTGTGTGCTTTATTTATACTGTTCTCCTGCTCAGGTCTTGTGAAGGATGAACATTACAATAATGCATACATATTCATAGAGCAATTTTGTAGGCTAAATCTCACAAGGCTGTTATTATTCACAACTTATAAATGAATTATTAATAGACGCTCAAACCTATAAATAATAATCATACAGTATGCTTTGTTGGTTAAATTAAGTCATTTAGCTTCAGTACCATGACTCAAGAATATGAAGAATTTAATAGCAAGTGTACTTTCTTTTAACATAGAATTGAAAAAGGACTATAACATCAGTTAAAACATGTATTTGATGTGGAACCACCTAACAGTATCATATGCACTAACTTTTGTCCATAAACTTGCATTTTACTACCACATTACAATGGACATGTATATTGCTGCAAAACAGTCAGCCGACCAAATCCAGAGATCAGGCTTAAAACTACCACGATGTTCCAGTGTCAGTGTTCATTGTGACCTCAATAAGAAAGGCATTCAGACTCCATATTCATTTAAATGCCATTTATTCGAGCAAACATTCTAAAGAAAAAGAGGATAGATAATCTTACATGTCTTCAATGCTGGCAATCCCTAGCTGTGCCACACTGAATGGACCTCCAGTCATGGCATGACATGCTGCATGCCATGGGAAGGTTCACCAGCGTTTTGGTGTTTATAGTTCTTATAGGGTTTTCTTAGATGTAAACAATTCTATTCATAATTTCCATTGTCATGCAAAAGGATATTTTCATAAGAAAATGCTTCGCTTTTGGACAGAGAAAAGGACTTATCAGTGAGGTAACCACTGATGCCAAAGAGGAGCTGTCTACATGCTGCTCTATTACAATTAGCTAGCAAGTTTATCCTGTGGCCAAGATAGGACCTGTAGCTCCTTAACGCAGAGGAGAGAAATTGTCACCTTTACACAGTGATTCATTTTATTATGAAGTAGAAGTCTAAAGCAAGTACAATTAATTTATCCTCAGAATTACTTATTTCTTTTCTTGAATTATAAAGGGAGCCTTTGTGTTGATATTTACACTGTGGATTCTGTCAACAGTTGAAAGCCACTGTTATTGACATTGCGGTTCAGAATGAAAATCCAAAAATGGGAGACACAACTGCAAAAGTTTGAGAAAAGCTTGACAAGCAATTGTTAATGCTGCAGCACTCAGCACAAGGAAAGGTGAAGAGAACAGGGAAAAGACGATCGTATCCCAGGAGATGGACATAATAATTATTAGAGGTGCTTGATTGTCTCCTTAAATCATGCATGTTATATGGTATTCACCAAATGGCCAAGGCAAGGGTCCAGTCTGATCACATGACTGCTAAAAGGCACAAATGGTCGCTCTGAGTCCTCACAGTGTACAAAGCTACGAAATGAAGCAATGGGCAGGATTTTTTTGAAAGATTAATGTTAGGAGAAAACTGTGTATTTTACCTAGAGCCAAAATTAGTCTTGAACCAGAAACTTTGAAAAAGGACTTTTTTTAAAGGACTTTTTTTTTTCTAAAGAAGTACACGCCAGTCAAAAAAAAAGTATTAAAAGTAATGACACAGAAACAATTGGATTTGCCTGGTAAATTGTAGCATCAAAGAACAGGTGAATATCTCTGAAATGCTAACAAACTGTGAAGAAGGAGCAGGAAGACAGACAGAAGGACAGCTGAAAAAAACCTGTATTCTCTAAGAAAGCGTCTCCTGTTCTTGTCATGCTGAAATACATTTTCAGAAAATAAAAATCCAATTTCATTAAATTCAATAGGAAACATTAAAAGCCTTAGAGGAGAAAATGGACAGTGGAAATTGGAAACCCAAAGTGGACATTTGAAGAGCAAAGATGCTAACAGGACAAATAAGTGTCATGGGATACTCAATAAAAGAATTAGGAAAATTTGGTGAAGTTTGGTTAAGCATCGTGACTCAATGCAACAAAACGTATTCCCGACCAACACTCCCTGGGAGTAGCTTTATATAGATAAATTGTAGCTCTGATTAAGAATAGGAACATTGACAAGAAACCAAATTATATTTACAAGGGCACAATCTACCTTATCTTTCTTTTTAAAGAATTATCAGCAACTCAAGCATAAGAAAGGAAGAGGCTGAAATCCATAGTAAATTATGAAGATTAAATGTGTCAAAAGAAGTCACATAAACATATAAGAGCTGGACATATGAGATGGCTAAAATACTACCCATAAACTCTCATGAACATATTTTTATTATGAAGGAGATGACGTACTTGATTTGAACTAGATAATAGGAAGAAGACTAATAGAAATTGTTGCTATAACTGCACCACGGCAATACATTTACAGTGGTGGGTCCTGAGTATAACTGATGTTAGAAATATTTATCATGGATTTGCTTATAAATAAGCTTAGTAAAATCTGACAAGATGGTGAAGACCTTTGCAGAATTTAATAAATTTGGCATGGGCCAAATTCTGTTGTATGCTAATAAATTATTGGGTTTTTCTTTTTTTTTTTTTTTAATGAAGAGATTACAGGGAAATTATTCCAGGAAAAAGTTCCATTGCCAGAAATTAAATAGAGATTAAATTAAGGCCACATTGAATTAGTGGGAATGTCAATGAAAGTTTTTCTTCTATCTTATGCTGGAAATAAATGGTGCTGGATACTGTTAAGTAAAGGAGGCCTAACCAGACAAACCATTGGTCTGAATCACAGTGGGTGTCCATTTCCATATTTCTACCATAATGTTTTCCCTACCTGGCATCAACACTGTGCCTCTCTAATTATTTTTTGTTATCTCCTGGTTCATTCTCTGTTGCCAGTCTAGTAAATTGGAACAGGAAAATAATCAATAAATATGCTTAAAAAATATGATCACATAACATCTTTTTACTAGTGCTCTTGCCATTCCTAATTATTGCAGCTGATAGATTAATTCAAGGGAATAAAATAAAACCAAATACAAGGACTTGCTTCTACCAGTTTTGCAGGATAGTTGTGGTATGCATCTATGAGGCCATACAGATTTTCTTTTTTATTAATTATATGCTGTGAACTCAAAGACATTGAAAAACCTGTAAATGTGTGTTAAAAAAAAAAGCTTAAATAATATACACACAAAAAGTGGCAGGTGTCACCCAAGACATAGCTAATAGCTGTTAAACTACACAATATATAAAAATAGCACTCAGGACAGGTAAGCATGAATTATATTGAAAATAAAACTACGAAATATCACAGCAAAAAGTAGAGGAAATATTTTGTTAATTTTAGCTCATTTAATAGTTCAGGATGCTTCCTAGGCAGAAACAGATTGCACTAATACGGTGAACAAAAGTACTATTACTAACCTTGTCACAGCCATTTATCATTTTCAACCATCTGCAAACCGTTTAGCCATCTGCCTCTCCATGTTCATGGATCTCAAAAATGGAAACACAGTGATATAAATGCTTAATGAAGTTATGGAAGAAAAGTTGAGGAAAAAATATGCATTACATGTAGAGTGTCTGATGGGTTTAGTTTGTTGGTTTTTTGTTTGTTTTTTTTTAAAAAAAGATAATTACTAGAAGACATACAGTACAAGTCCTGGAAAAATACTGTTAGACCTAACCCTGTGTCCTGGTTTCAGCTGGGACGGAGATAATTTTCTTTCCAGTGGCTGCTGTGTTTCAGATTTGGTATGAAAGGCATGTCAATAGTGCATATTGTTTTATATATTAGTCAAAGACTTTTTTAGCTTCCCATAGAAGCTGAGACGGAGCACAGACAGAATGAACTGGGCAATGGAATTTTCCATTGAATAGACGTCATGCTCAGTAAATAAATGGAGGTTGACTGGGGAGTGGGAATTTACCATCACTGCTTGGGCTGGGTAACCATCTCACTAGGTGGTGAGGGTGATTTGTGTTGTATTATTTTATCTTGTATATTCTTTTACCACTGTTCTAATTGTCCTTTTCCTTTTTCACTATTGTTCTATTACACTGTCTCTATCTCAACACACAACTTTGGGTTTTTTTACCTTTCCACTCCTTTTTTCCCTCTTCTCTGTACCCTTTGAAGTGGGGAAAGGGTAGAATTGAGCGAGCAGCTGTGTGGTCCTAGCTGCCAGCTGAGGTTAGACCATGACACTCTGTTACAACAGCAGTGTGTCAGGATCAGCCTACACTTAGGCTTAGAGTTTGGGTTGAGAGAAAAACAGAGCTACGCGTGCTATAGAGCTGGCAAGGCACTATGAAGGGTAACAGCAGGCTGCAAAGATTATTCCCCAGGGCCGTGGCTGGGGATCTTATCTAAGGCACAAGGGAAGTATCGGGGTTAGAGTTATGGTTGAGAACTTGTTGCAAGTTCTCTTGGGTAACTTGGTGACTCGTCATTAATCTTAGTGGTCTGCTATCTGCTATTCTGTGACCTTTCTTTTTACTATTTAGGTAGTATTTTCCGCTGTAGCAACGCTTTTGCTTTTGAGTGCATATACTGTTAATCTCAAATTTCTTTTTCTCATTTTCATGCACCCATATACTTACATTTTGTTGCTTTGATGTGTTTGCATGGGAAGTAGAACACCAGTAGTCTCAGAGTCAGGTCTCTTCTCCCTGCTTCCTTTCCATGTCTTACTTGTGAACTTTGGCTAATATTAAAGAAACTAAAGCATAATTCTCAACTGAGTGAATAGTAGTCATTTGAATACTTGTCAAATATTATCTAATAATATTGTGAACAGAAACTTAACAGCCAGTCAATGTGCAAATTTACTCCTGATTAACATACTTCAATCAGTGCTATTAACATCATAAACAGTCACAACCAATTGGGGATTTATGCTGCTGCTTTTGGAGAGTCTATAGAACTGGCAGTAAAGCACAACAACGACAGATCCTCATCTTCAGAACCTTTATCATTACCACCTGCTGCACTGGTGAGAGTTTCCAGTGGTGAGTGCTCATCTGTGGCCATGTTGTTCCTCTTCCAGACAAGCCATCTGGGTAGACTTCTCCCTTTTTTGTTTCCTCTCTCTCCATCCCTCTCCCTCTCTCTCCATCCCTCTCCCTCTCTCTCCCTCTTCTCCCTCTTTCTGACACCTTTTTTTTTTTGTTTGTTTCATTTAGAGTAACTTTCATCATTGACTTGATGCATGACTCCACCAACAGAGCACTGTGTACAAGCCTTTTGCAGTTTTCTTTGCGCAGCAGAAAAGAACTGGACTGTGAGAACACTCACTGTTGGCAATAGTTGGGTGTCTTCTAAAGGTCAGTAGAAAAGTTAAAGTTAGGGTTGAGAGAAAGAATAGAATGAGTTGGACTGAGGGTGAAATGGTATTTTTAAAGGAAAGGCATCATCCTAAAAGCTTTAGCATTATTTTCTCATCTATAGAGACTTTTGCCCTTATTTTTTCACTATTTTCAGCCAGCTCAAAACCTTAATTTTTTTCCCAAGATTTGTAGCATTCTTCATGCTCTTTAGATAACTGCTTTTTATACTCAGGATCTGGTGTCTGGGGAAGAAACAGTATTACACTTGCTACAGTGGCTCCTAGAACCTATTTTCAGGGATTGTTTTTTATTGTCTTCATCATAAAATGCATACAGGAGAATAGAACTGGAATATTACGTGTCTGAATTAAGGAAATTCTATCACAAATACTGAAATAATCTAAGATATGATTATGGACAGTCTACCTGAGGGTATGTTAAGGCAAATATGGGAAACAAGTCTTGCATGGTCTCTATTGAACAGAAGTCCAAATATACTGTCTTGCACAAACTTGTACCTCTTGGCTACTGTCAGTCCTTTATATATACTAAACAGTTTGATCTTTTCATCCATTTTCAGAATAATCAGAGTTCCCTGACTTACAATGCAGTTTTTCTTTTATATTTCTCTTTTATGGGAGTTTGGTCCACCCATATTTGAGCTTTTGCATGTTTTTTCTTCTGAATATAAGGCAAGAAATGCTATTAGAAAATATAAAAATCATGAGCCTGTGTCCCAGAGATGCAAGCACACACATACAGAGAATAGACTAACATACACTAACAGCCAGGGCACTGCCTTTAACCGCAACCCCATGAACACCAACAGCATTCACGTAAAGCAGCCCAGTCCTCCTCCTCCTTTTCAGATGACCAGGACTGAAGTGAAAACTCACACACACCCTCACTCTGTAAATTCACACACACAGGGTTGTGGATCCCTCAAATATTCACACAGCCTCTCAGACTATCTAATGCCCATAGCTGGATCCTGGGCCCCTTACCCAGCATGCAGGTGTCGTTCTGCTCACCAGCTAGTCTAGCTTGATGTTCGCTGACAAAGAGATGCATGCACTTGCACACTTGTCTGACACTGATGTTGCAGCCACCGAGTCACAGAGCCCTCAACCATTAGCACAAAACCTAAATTCACCTAAAATCCATGCCCAGTCCCTGGCTCAGACCTCGTGTCTTTATAGATGACTGTCTCCTGCTTGCTGGCTAGTCCAGCTTGAGGTTTGTTAATGAATGATTGTGCTGGTTTTGTCTGGGATAGAGTTAATTTTCTTTATAGTAGCTAGTACAGGCTATGTTTTGGATTTGTGCTGAAAACAGTGTTGATAATGCAGGATGTTTTAGTTATTATGGAGCAGTGCTTACATAGAGTCAATTCCTTTTCTGCTTCTCATACCAACCCACCAGTAAGGAGGCTGGGGAGTGCACAAGAATTTGGGAAAGGACACAGGTGGAACAGCTGACCCCAACCAATCAAAGGGATATTCCATACCATAGGATGTCAAGCTCAGCATATAAACCGGGGGAAGGAAAAGGAAGGGGGAATGTTTGGATGTATGGCATTTGTCTTCCCAAGTAACTGTTACACGTGACAGAGCCCTGCTTTCCTGGGGATGGCTAAACAAGAGCCTGCTGGGGAAGCAGTGAATGAATTCCTTGTTTTGCTTTGCTTTTGCTTTTGCTTTTGCTTTACCTATTAAACTCTATTTATCTCAACCCATGAGTTTTCTCAATTTTACTCTTCTGATTCTCTCCCCCCTGGGGAGTGAGTGAGCAGCTGTCTGGTGCTTAGTTGCCAGTTGGAGTTAAATCCTGACAATGACACATGCACATACGCATGCACAACTAAATTCACTCAGCAAAGATAAATACACCCAGGTCCCTCAGTTGCTGGTACACAGAGCTTTATGCCCTGTGATTCCCATCTTCTTTTCCATTTACTGACACTCACATATTGCAGCACTCAGACAGAGAGATAGTGAGGTTACACAGAAAAAAATAGTTAAAGATTTACTAAGAGGGTAGGCTAGACTGCATGAATCTTATGCAGGGTGCAGTCAGACAAGCACAGTGACCAGCTCACATGTGATAGGCCCCTTTTACCCACCCACCCCCATTTTCCCATCCTTCTCCCTCTCTGATCCTTCTGCTTCATTCCTTTCCCCTTCCTTCAGCCCTTCTCCTGAATGTACCATAATAAGTTTTGCACAGTCTCACAAGCCTCCTTAAATTTACCAAAACACTGATGTCAGTCTTGTTTCCCACTATATAACAGTGAAAACTTCAGGCTGAACCTCTTGAGGGTGATGCCTGGGCTTCTTCTCTAAGAACCCACCCCGAAGTGACTGGTCTTCTCTGTTGTCCCCATTGCCATCTGCTCCCAAATGTCTGTGTGTCTGTGTGTGCTTAGTTGTTCAGTTTCCTTCTTATATGTTACTTCTTTCATACTGACTAGTCCTTAACCAGATAACTTATGAAACAGATGCTTTTTTAGTCCAGCTTTGCTAAAAGTTCTGCTGAAAATAGACACAACTGATTGTCCACAAATGAAAAAAGAGTAAAATCTGAATTTAAAGGTATTTTTATTTTTAACATAGTGTATGCACTTTGGTTAAAACTTTTAACTTGGAGTTAACATCACTTCCATAAAGTGAGTTAAGAAGAAAATGTTAAATTACTTTTCTTATAGGCTTCATCTTTCTGATCTACAATGGCCTGATGAAATATCCATTAAAATAATTAGAAATACTGTGTTGATTTTACTAGTGCATGTATAATTTCCTTTGCAAACTGTTGATACCTCAGCCACAAAACAGGAAGTCTGTATTAAAATGCCACCTTATGAATTTTTGAGAGAAATACAGGGTATACTGATTTGCAATAGTCATAACAAGTTCTATTTTCGCGATTCTTTTCTTTTCTAAGTTTGCAATTATAGTGTTCTTTCTTAAAGACCTTGGCAAATACTATCATAATGTGTTTGTGGAATTTCACAGTGATGTAGTCTTATTACAAAAAGATTTTATTGCCTTTACTTTCAGACCTTTGAATACCGTCTGCTACTTGGAGAATATCAGCATAGCGTAAGGGTCAGAAGGCTTTGAGTGCTTATCTCCATGGACAGAGTGTTTTAGTTTTTCTTCCTGTAATTAGAATCTTACAGGAGTTCCCTGAAATGAAACAAAACAGTAAATCAAAGACCATAATAATGTTCTGAATTGAAATTTTAACATCCTGCACTTTTCTGTGTATATCAACGAGTCAAGCTGTCTATTTTTAGGGTAAAGGTCACCTCTTCCACCCAGTAGTACAGGTCCTAAGTAAAATAACTTAGCTGAAGTCAAGACAATTACACCTATATTAATCAAAAGGTATTTATAATCAGAGTTAGGTTCTCCTGCATATAAAATAAAGATTAAGTAATAGAAAGTCAGTTTGACAGCATGTAGGAGAAGAATGACACCCTGAGAAATTTATCAGACCTTTGTTATATTTTATCAGTATCTTCGGACCTTTGAATGACAAAATGTAGCACAGGGTGAAAAATCTTGGTTCTAGAAATACTCTATGGAAAAGTATCTTCAAAAGTTAATTCGTATTATACAAATCAATAAATGACAAGTCTGAATAAAGAATTTTTAGAGTTTTTTGAATGCAAGTTTTGAATTCAACTGCATTATAACTATTGCTGTTGCTATAAATCATAATATAATCTATACAATCTTTACGTTAATTTCTCATTAACAGTCTCCAAAAGTTGATGAGCATCTTGTGCTTAATAAAGCTCTATTTCATTTTACCTATGTAACAGTATAAGTACTTTCCAGAATGACTGTGTTCTTGCTTAGAAAAACAAGTGAGCATTTAGCCTTTATTGTAATAATTGGATACAATTTACCTAAATGTTTTTGAGATTGACATCCATCTGGGTTATTTTGTTGTTATTTTTCTTTATTTCACTGATTTGAATCATAATTTTATTATAAATTTAACTAGCTATTTAATTAGCTATTTTGCTAAATGCTAAATTCTTTTAGAAGTAGTTTGCTTTATTTATTTGCTAATATGTTGTTTGGCTTACAAATGTAAGTTTCAAGTTAGGTGTTTAGTAAGTAATAGAACTATTATTAGTTCATATATTCATTATGTGTGAGTAGAGAATAATAAGCTTCCAAGACCATTGCACATTAGTACACAAAGTAAGATGAGGATAATTACTGCCCATTTTGCTGCAGGGTATTTTCCCTTTAATGTAGTTTATAAAACACTTAAACTATGTTTTCTAATAAAACATGCACTAGTCGGTATACCTAAAAGAAGCATAAAGCAGCATATTAATCTCCTTTCAAAAAATGCAGACCCCTCACCAGCTTTATTGCCCTTCTCTGAATACACTCCAGCACCTCAATGTCCATCCTGTAGTGAGGGGCCCAAAACTGAACACATGATTCAAGGTGTAACCTCACCAGGGCCGAGTACAGTGGGACGATCACTTCCCTAGTCTACTCACCACACCATTCCTGATACAGGCCAGGATGCTGTTGGCCTTCTTGGCCAGCTGAGCACACTACTGGCTCATATTCAGCCAGCTGTCAACCCCCAGGTCCTTTTCTTCCAGGCAGCTTTCCAGCCATTCTTCCTCAAGCCTGTAGCGCTGCCTGGGGTTGTTGTGACCCAAGTGCAGGACCCAGCACTTGGCCTCGTTGAACCTCATCCCATTGGCCTTGGCCCCATTTATCCATTCTGTCCAAATCCTTCTGTAAACCCTTTCTACCCTCAAGCAGATCAACATCCTGCCCAACTTGGTGTCGTTTGCAAACTTCCTGAAGATGCACTCGATCCCCTCATCCAGATCATTGATAAAAATATTAAACAGAACTGACCCCAACACTAAGCCCTGGGGAACACCACTGTGACCAGCCACCAAATGGATTTAAATCCATTCATCACCACTCTTTGGGCCTTGCCATCTGGCTATCTTTTTACCCTGCGAAATGTATGCCCATCCAAGCCATGAGCAGCCAGTTTCTCCAAGAGAGTTCATTATATGGTGGGGCTTCCTCAGCACGTTACCACCTCCTCTGGTGTCATCGTGAAATCTATGCCTTTTGGCCAGTTTGTGATCACTTCTACAATTCCTGGACGATTTGGATTTCTTATTCAAGCTCACTGTGTGATTAAGGCAACCCACTTACTCCAGGTAGCATCTGTGGCATGATATGTAGAAGGAACTTTACCTGTGAACATCCAACCCAACACTGGCAATCGGGGTGCCAGGAGGAGCTGTACTTCAGTACCCATTACTTCTGA
The DNA here is from genome assembly GCA_028565335.1 of Limnodromus scolopaceus. Classification (NCBI taxonomy): domain Eukaryota; kingdom Metazoa; phylum Chordata; class Aves; order Charadriiformes; family Scolopacidae; genus Limnodromus; species Limnodromus scolopaceus. Next base: position 142,676,604 of record JAOXNO010000013.1, read on the forward strand.
AGCAGCTCTAACTCCTTCATATGCTGTCAAGATTTCTTTTTCAGTTGGAGTATAGTTGGCCTCGGAGCCTTTATAGCCTCGACTCCAAAATCCCAGGGGTTGACCTCGAGTCTCCCCTAGTCCTTTCTGCCATAGGCTCCAGGTAGGGCCATTGTCTCCAGCTGCGGTGTACAGCACATTTTTAATGTCCTGTCCTCTTCAGACTGGTCCAAGTGCTACTGCATGCACAATCTTCTGTTTAATTTGCTCAAAGGCTTGTCGTTGCTCAGGACCCCACCTAAACTCATTTTTCTTTTGAGTCACTTCATAGAGAGGTTTCACAATCTGACTATAACCTGGAATATGCATTCTCCAGAAATCCACAACATCTAAAAAAGGCTTGTGTTTCCTTTTCGTTAGTAGGTGGGGACATAGCTGTTATTTTGTTAATCACATCCATTGGGATCTGGCAACAGCCTTCTTGCCATTTAATTCCCAAGAATTGGATGTCTAGTGCAGATCCCTTGACCTTACCTCTTTTTACAGCAAAACCTGCTTCCAGAAGAATCTCGATTATTTTCTTACCTTTCTTGAAAA
>JAOXNO010000013.1:142678185-142699289 GCA_028565335.1 Limnodromus scolopaceus
GAATGAGCAGTTTTCTCCACAATATGCCATTAATTTCAGAGAGTTAGAGGAGGCCTAGCTAAAATGTAAAATTACAGGACACAAAATTGGTTCAGTTTTACTTCAAACTGGGACAGGTAAAGACAACAAAATTCCAGATTTCCCTGAAGAAACAGGTAGTTGGTTTCTTTTGATACAGAAAGAATGCTTAGAACCATTGTACATTATGATCAACATAATTGACAGAGAATTAGTGAAGAAATATTACATATTTATCTCCATGTAGTCTTTAATGACATATTTTAAAAGCTCCCACTCAATATATTCCTTTGTTTCACAAATGTTCAAAAATCTTTGGAGTGAAAATTGTCATTATTTTATTCTCTTTCAATGTTCTCAGTCTATAGTACGCAGTTGATCTGCAATGGCAATGATGTTTCTTTTTAACAGTCACAGTAATCAAAGATTTTCCTGGTGATGTCTTAAATTCTGAAATTGTTTAGATACCTCTCTGCAGGGAGGTCAAAACATTTGTTCAGCAAAACCATCAGCTGCTTGTAATTCATTTTTCCTGATGTATCTCCAGAACAATGCAGAACCGTCTGCTTTAAATGTATGTACTTGTTAAAATAAAAGCTATTTCTTGTCATCTTGAGTACAAATAAATCCTCTACATGCCATTTTAGTCTCTATTTTGCAAAGCAACTGTTTTCATATGAGGGCATATATTAAATTACAACGTTTCATGTTCCAGTGATAGAAACAATTTATATCTGTAGCCCTGACAGTGCAGATCTTGCTCTTACTACTTTTTAGTATAATTGTTTCCGAAGACTGCAAATAATGTTTCCTCATCATTAAATGAATCTCTTGGACAGAGTTTAGTGGACATACAATTGCAGCAACTTAGACATATAACTCTTTCATCACACTAATTATTCCTCTTTTTCAAAATAGAAACACTCGCAACAGCTATATCTCTGTCATCCCACAACCCCTTATTTTTTCTGCCTCAAGTACCTTCCCTCTTCACTTAACCGTTTTCTGTGCTTTTCCCTCTGCCTTCTCCAGCTCACTAGTGTTTCAGGTGCTAGCCAGAAATGAATGCAGAATGTGCCAAATCAACATGAGCAATTAGCGTTTTTTTAACCAGGGTAGGACATCTGTTCATGCAACCAGAACTTTTTTTACATTATTTTCTGCAACAGACATTTCATTTGTTTGATTTATCTTCTTTCTTTGTACAGACAAAAAAAATGCATCTGTCTATGCTCTCCAAACTTTGTAGGTTTTCCTCTAATCTTATAAAATACTGTGGGTGGTCAGCACCATTCTTCAGTTCCCTTAAGGAAGAAGTCAAGAGCAGCTGAGAGAATGTCATGAAAATTCAGAGCCTGCAGGATCCCATCTACATGAAACAAAACGAAAGATCTGTCTTCCCAGAAAAGGCTACTCAGTGAGGAATGACTAACATTTTAAAAACAAATAAACAATAAAAACCCCACAAAAACTCCACAACTAAAGTTTCATGGGTTTTGGACTTCTGACTCAGAAGCAAAAGCTGTGGTAATGGTTTAACATGGATCTTTAAATCTTTTCTATGTAAAAGCAATGCATACATTCATTGGATTTTTGCTTTTCTGTAAGCAGAGTTTGTTAGTTTCAAAATGTTGCATTTTTACCCATCTTAAATGAAAAGCATAAGATATGTTATTGGACAAAAGACAATGTATTCTTTGACCTGTGTTTTGTCTGCTTATTTCACTACATGGAGACCATAAGCATGAGTAATGCAGAATGCGTACACTTCCAAAATTCTGCTTATCATATCAGCCTTTGCTGCACACATACGAGGCCTTTCCAGGAGAGCCTTTGTCACCATGCCATCTGTCCAATGGGCCGTGGGATTTGACTGCAAAGACTTATAGATGTGCTCCATCCGTAGCGCAAGTAAGGTATGTGAGGGTTTATATCTGAGAGATATCAGGCACTCGTGGTTTCTGCCTGCTGACTCTTCTGCTGTTCTTCAGTGGTGAGATCTGACGAGAGGTATATAATCAAGCACTCAAAAAGCCATCTGAACCCAACCTCTACGTTTTCTAAAGTGGTGTATATGTAGGATGCTAGTCAAAGAGCAATTAGTGAATTGTCAACTTTTTGCCAGGGACATAAGGAGCTCAATTGCAAGATAATCCAAATAGAAAACAGGAAAAAGCAACATCTCTAGCAAATAATATGTGGGTTTAGACTCTTTTAGACCTGTACATGAGTACTTCTTAAGACAATGTAACTGCATCTATTTTGTTTCTAATTTGATTTGGTGTAACTACTTCTGACAAAAATCATACAGTTTAAATATATTTCCTCAACACTCTTTCTTAATTTATATGCTCTAAAAATTGTTAAAGTGAAAACTAAAGTTGATTTATTATTCTTGCAGCTGGTTTATGTTCCTGATGACAATAGCAAGCAAATCTATGCTCAGCGTGCACTGACATCAAAGGTGAACAATGGTGTGTTGCCCTACATAATGAGTGCCAAAGTCAAATTAAACAAGAACTTCTTGAGACTGTTTGATTTTACTGTGTCAGATGAGCCCTAATACATTCTGCCTTACACAACAGATTCCTTGATTTTTATGAACTACTCACAGCACCTCATGTTCTTGAAATTACAAATGTCCCTCAGCTAGTCATTACAGTGTGTACAGAATGAATAATGTTATGTAAATAAAAAATTAATCAAATTCCCATCTCTTTTGGAGGTAAAACCTCCATTTAAAGGACTTCAGGCCCATCCAATTGAATTGACATTTTTCACATTCTGTGCCTATTTGCTGACACTAGTAAAATAAGCCTCAATGGTCAACAGCATTTCTTCACCTGTCTTAGTTCTCACAGTCCCTCCACAAGACTCACTACAGGTTTATTTTTTTCCCCCTTTTCACTGTACAGCAGGACTTATTCAGATGTTGGTCTAATATATGACAGATTAGTGATAGAAATGCATTATCTTACATAAATAGTTGATCTCATCTTGAACATTTGAGGGAGAACTTCAGAAAAAGTGATAAAAACTCTTGCAATACAGCTAGTGAATTTGGCTCATTGCTCTGCCATGTTCTGTTATTGCAGAACGGTCCAGAAGAGTCAGAGCTTGAAACTGGAAAAAGATAACTAGAAAGAAAGACTGTGAGTTTTATATGTATATTTTAGTTCTGAGAACTTATAATTTTGCTTCTATGTCTAACGTGTTATCTTGCCTTATCTCCTGAACAGAAAAGTGACTGGTAGAGAACGTAAAAAAAAAAAGTCACAAAACCATTTCTTCCTGCAGAATTTTTGGCTCTGTCAAAATAGAAATATTTCATAAAGACAGTTTAAATGTCATCACAATTCTGCCAGAAACCTCTCAGCTTTATTTAGTACCGAGACAGTCTCAGCTGCCAGACTCTAGAAGTCAAGGGCTTGGAGGCATTTGTGGAAAGCAAGTGTTTTAGGAGAGTAACACATGAAACATGATTGCAGCTGAACATACCTTCCCTCGTAAACACTAAACAAGCCTCTGAACTTTCAAAACCCTGTAATTAAATGTTTTCTGTAGTGACTTTCATGGGCTTTTCTGTAACTAGGAAGCGGAACTATCAATCTGTTCTTCTTCTGGATCCATGTTACTGTATCACTTACAAATGCTATTTGGACCTTACATCTAGCTCATTTTGCACAGCAATATAGAATCATAGAATTGTTTAGGTTGGAAAAGAACCTTAAGGACATTAATTAGTGATAGGCTCTTGTTTATACGTGTTGCTGTAGCAATCAGGGTCAGCTGCCTTGGTTGTTTACCACATGGAGGGATTGCACCTGTGGGGAGGAGAGGACAGGTCAGGTGATCCAAACCTGATCAATAAGGCATTCCATCCCACCTGCCATGCTCAGTATAAAAGCTGAGGGAGCAAAGGGGCTAAGTTGGCTGTTTTTCAATGGCTCTCTTTCTTTAATGACTGATGTCTGAGGAGGATCCTGTCAGTTTGTCTGCCTTTGATCCTGATCCATGGATTCCTGAATCAAGATCCAGAGTCTAGTTCCTATTCGCCACTGAGTCCAGTCTAGAACTTTCCCAGTGCCTGCTGGTGACATCTCACTGGGAGCTTGTTATGGTTTTGTATATGCTTGTATATATTGTAAGTATTTAATTATTTCCTTTTTATTTTATTACTAATATTTATTTAGTTTTTTTGTTTTTTCCTAAATTCATAAATCTCTTTACTTCTCTTCATACTCTCCTAAGAGTAAGAGATGGAGGAAGGTATCTGTCATCTTGTCATTGGTCAATGCAGCCTAAACCACAACAGAGATTGTTTAAGAATCTCAGCTGGGGAAGGATTTGGTTGATGTTAATGGTATTTTATGGTTTTTTATTTTTTTTCACCTTTTGTGCTTGCTAATGAAGCAGCAGTTAAAAGCACTTTTAAGAGGGTAATGCTTTGTCACTAAGTGCCATATTCTGATAGTTTAGCACATGGAGAGGAAAAGCATTCTGTTTTGCTTTCTGATAACCTGTTCCTTGTATATTGAAGGATGGAAATGAACAAACAAAAGAAGGCATTGTTTTCTGTTGCATCATACTTCTGTGCTGTATGAGGATAGGGTTCAGATCTCTTGTATATTTCTCAAGTCTAAGGTTAGTTGACAAAATAAAGCTAGTGATGTCAGTCATGGCATCCTACCTAGGCAGGTATCCACGTCTTAACCACAGAGGTAACAACAACTATAATAAAGGACAGAGTTACATGTACCTGATTATTTTTATTGTGTGTAATGAAAGTATTTTAATTTTTAGAATGAAAACAGATTTAGGCATGAAGCATGGAATTATGTTACTAGACTGAAAAGGTCTTTAAAAGATTTTAAGGTTTTTTGAGATACAAGGCTGGCTATGAATGACTAATTTCACTGTAGGTGTCTATTAATGTTATGGCATTAATGTTATGGCATTTGATACGGTACCTTTTTCTATTGTTTATGGTGTATTTGTAAAATATTGTTGAACATTGTATGAGATCACAGTTTTAGCTTTCAGTCTTTAACATTGATGAATTCCACCCTAAACAGCTTCAAGTGTTACACTGTATTGGTCCATAGTTCTGCAACATAATAAGATCATTATAATCCCTGTATTTTTAAAACTAACTTAATCTTCTCAGTGTAATAAACTCAGGGGGGTTTTTTCAGATAACTGCATCTATCTTCCATGAACTTAAAGGCACTTACATGCTATATAAGTGTGAAGTATTACTTGTTACTGCAGATACTGGAATCCTTTATTACTGTAAGTGTTTACATTTTGCAGTTATTTCAAGACAAGGTCTTTCTGCAATTATCACTCAATATCAGATAACTATATTGCAACTTGAAGCAATAAATTTTCTATAAGGATCCACTATTTGCAAAATTGACTTAAACACGTAAGTAAAGGAATATATGAGTATATGCATATATATCATCTCCTTATAATCAGCAATGGTGAGGCCTGTAGATGTAGTGCTGAGGGATGTGGTTTAGTGGTGGACTTGGTAGTGCTAGGTTAACAGTTGGGCTTGATGATCTTAAAGGCTTTTTGCAGCTTAAACAATTCTATGATTCCATAGTTCTGCATATATAGTGTTTATAGTATATATTCTATGTATTTTGATTTTTTTAAATTAAAAACTAGGGAAAATTTCACTGCCATTGGTTTGATTGTATGTTAGAGGTGTGTATGTAGTTTATTATTATACAGTGTATATATAGACAGCATGTATATAGTACATAAATATACACTATATATAGTACATACATATACTCCTCAGTATCTTATGGACATGCTTAGGAATGACATGATACAGCTGCCTTAACTGGGTCCTCAACTGTCAGCTCTTTATCTTCCTTAATTGCATTTGTCACTTTACATTATTGTTGGAGCCCATGTCTGTGGTGAGGACAGTTGCCTCTTTTGAATTTTTCTTGTGCTCTTTCTCAAAGAGCAATTGACACTCATTAACATGTGGTAAATATCAATTCCTTCATTTACAGGAAAGCTCTGTCCTCCAGGACAAACATGCTATTTTCGATTTATCACTAATGACAAAGTCCATTATCATCATATTCTAGAATCGCAGACATAACAGATATTGCACAATTAGCCTTCTTTAGATTTGGTTAGAGACAATCTATATCAAGTTGACATGGTTTCAGTATCCAGAGAAGATAATAAAAGGGGGAAAGCACAGTTACTTTATTGGAAATGTGTTTTATTTAATCAGTCTGACACCTAATATAGGTCATCTTTGGCAATTTTAGACTTACAGGAAATGTAAAAATAGCAGTAGTAAGTGCAGTGAGAGCTTTTAATTCCTTTTATCTTTGACAATCACTTTAGAGTGCTAACACTGACAGCAGCAGACTGTCATGACTTCATGTATGCAATTAAAAATATATTTTACAAATAAAATCGAAATTATATATTTACAAGTCTCAATATTTTCACAGTTTGATTTTTGGTTTAAGAGATACAATATATTCATTTTACCTTAATCAATAAATAAAGCCCAGAAATGCTATCAAAAAGCATATTTTCACAGTTTTTAACTGATCACTAAAATAAGATGGACCCTATTCACAAGGATTATCTAATTTCCTGTCCCTGAGTGTTGATCTTCAAACCTTTTTTTTTTTTGAATCAGACACCTTTTCAAAACAGGTAAGAAATAACTCAATGGCTAAGACGTGGAGGAACAAAAACTTTTCTGAAGAAATGAGTATAGGTGGACTGAATGGGTTAAGCTGCTCTGAGCATCTGGATAAAGTCACACTGGCCTGAGATTACTCATCTGGTTTCAGAATCACTAATGAAATATAACACCATTTAACTTGTAAACATAGAACACCAATCTATTTTTCCTTCTTGCTTTCCCAGACTTTTTTTTTTTAATGGACCTTTAGTGGTTTTTGACCATTTTTCTAGTTAAACCTAGTTCTGAATGCGCATGAGTGAAAAAGAAAAAAATAATCTGAGGGACTCATTACTCAAATTGCACTACTGGGCATTCTCTTGGTGGGCTAATCATAAATGTGGCGACTCCCCATGGATTTGCAAATTATTCAGTTGATATATGGGAGCAGAATCATGTGTTATGCTTCTCTTAGAGAAGTCCGTATTCTTCACAATTGGAAGAAGTTGGTTTTGTTTATTTTCCATTTTCTGAATTCTAGCACTTCACTGACTAAACTCCTATCACTGCAGAATAAGATAAAACACCAAGCAGAATGTCTCACAAGGATCACCACAAGAAACTCTGTTTAGGTATAATCTCCTGTCATTTAAGTATTGGAAAAGAGAATGACTGTATATCTAATTTGCCCCTACATAGCATCTTCTATCTTAGGAATATAAATTATTTTATCAGTACTAGGTAATCGGGATCAATATTCTCTCTGACAAACATTATGTATATACTTAGAAATGTGAACTTGCAGCTAGATCATAATATTCTGGACACTAGTTAATGTGGTTTAAGATGGATGTGCAGCTTATTTAATGGAAGTTACCTTCTCTTCAGTCTCTTCAGTAGCTAGGGCACTTTCTACAAGTATTTTCTCAATGTGCTTCAGACAAAACAGTATTTTGACCTAATCAGCTTAATCTGGCTGACTTGGCATGATGTATAGAGCAAAATATGGAGTACTGACAGATATTCACAGATAGTCAGATATACTGACTAATTGCAAGAGAACTATATATGTCTTCAATGTTCATATTTTTCCACTAAATGATGGGATCTACTTTTTGGAACTACTACTACACTTACTCCTGCCTGAGCAAGTCAGGATATTATGTTGCCATAGTTTCAGCATCTAGAGGATAATAAATGGGGAACACAGCTACTTCACTGGAATATTTTTGTATGTATTTGTTTAATATTGGTCCTGCTTAGTCTTTGACACTAGAAAATGATACTCAAAATTATTATCCTGAGATACTACTCATTGTACTTTTTTTACTACATAAGGAAAACAAATTATGAGTGATTTTTCCATTGTCCTAGCTGTCACTTAGGACAGCAGTACAAAGTAGATGATGAACAAAATGGTCAAAAAGAGGGAGACTTAATCTGAAACCAAAGATAAAACCATCTTAGTGCAGAAATGACAGGCCTTCATTTGTTTAAAAATTGACAGCTGGGATCACACACATTTTGGAAAACTAAGATTTCTGTACTGTATATTTATTTAACACAAATGCATTCCTAAATGCTATACCCTGTTTCCCTCACGTGAATACTCTCTTCTGTAAGAATTATTTCATAGAGAAAGACATAAAAGGGGGTAAAGAATAACTTGTTTAGTTGCTAAACTAGTAATACAAATTTTATTAACTTCCAGCTTTACCAGAAAACCAATCCAGTGCATCTGTCTTCAAAGACTGAACTTTTGGCAATCAAATCAAAATGAAATCACAGAAACTCCAAAAAAAAATTTTTGACAGATGCTAAGTAGACTTTCCTTAGTACCCTGGAAGGTTAGTAAGACTACTAACAAAATGTTTATGAAAGGAGCTTTGTAACTTGGTTGTTGAGTTTACCATTGTGTGGGTGGTCCTCCTCAAGTCAGACAATTCATGAGCCTATATCAATCCCTACTGACAATCTGAAATTGGAAAATATTTTCACAAATTAGTCTACCAATGATTGTGTGGGTTTAGTATTTAAAAAAAATGGTACAAGCCATATTTTTCTCCAAATCTGATCATCCTATAAAGAAGCATGCTGCAACGCATACAAGTAGATCTGTTTCATTGTGAAACAGATCATCTTTTATAGAAAGAGCATGCACAGAAGTATTTAAGGTAAAAAAATGGTATATTCTTGCACAAGCAATCTGTGCTTTACTCAGATATTGTAGTAGTTAGGTAGTATTTAGGGACTTACAACTCAATCTACACACTGAGATACAGATCTGCTGATCTATTTTTGCAGGGATAACGAAGATTTTAAATTCTCCGCATTTCAGTAATGTTGCAAAAAATTATGAACACTTCAGCCACCTGTACTAGTGGGTTGAGATATGTTTTTAAGGCTTAGAAAAGAAAAGCTTTTACCTAAATTAATAGCTTAATGACTTAGCTATAGATTTGGTTTACTTTCCGTTAACTCTCTATAAGAAGCCATACAAATTTGTAGCTCTTAAATGACTTCCTTGACAAGAACACCTTCTTGTATTGTTGTCAAGGACTTTCTCCAGGATAAGATGTCTACATATTAATACCAGCTCAAAAAATCAGACATTTTTACCTCCATTTTAGGATGGTCTAGCTGTTCTGAGTAGTTCTACTAGAACTAGTACTGTTCTTTGAGTTTAGGTGTAGTTTCTGGGTTTCAGTAATGAACCAGATTGTGGTATGACTTTAATGAGCTGTAGGGGACCAGGTGGCTGGTGACATACAGGTAATGTAGAATTTAAAGAACTCAATGCATCTCAAAGACAACTAGTCTCAGTGCCTCCAGAGTTACTCAGTTCAGTGGCTATTGGTTATAGAAACTTAAATGAAGTTTTACATGTCGCTCCATAGAATTGGAGAAGCTCCCTTAACCTTGAAAGAACTCACCAAGTTGCATAGCAATCTCTGTATTCCTGCACACTTTCTCTGTGTAGTGTGTTTGCTTGAATAACATAGTCAAAGTGCTTTGAGGACAAAAAGTCTAATTTCAGCTATGCTCAGAACAAAAACAAGAAACAGTGCGAAGACTGTGCTAACCAATTCTAAGCAAGTAACTGAAACTTGAAATTCAATATGCCACAGTGAAAATTAACCACTCTATTACTAGAAAATGACAGTTCATACACAAGCAATTTATGAGTCAAAGAGCTCAGGAACTACAGTAAAAAAAAAACCCTAAATTGCTCAAAACCAAAACAAAACTAAAAAGCCCAAACAAACCCAACCCAACAACACCCACCCAACTCCCCCCCCCCAATTTATTATGCTTAATTCATTCTGTATTACAATGAGGTCAGTATAATTCTTGAAAAGCTCAAGCTGGATACTAGTTTAAGCATTACAGAATTGTTGAACAAGTTTAATGTAAGTTTTATTTACTTTTAGATGTTAAAACACATAAAGCATAAACAAAAAAAAAAAAGCTTAACTTCAGATTCTAGGTTGCACATGAAAGTCTGTTTGCTGTGAAACAGGATTTTTTTTGCTTTTCAGAATTAAGTTGCTCTAGAAGCCCCCTGAAAGGCATTAGTGCATGATCCTCACAGTATCATTTTTACAGTTACTCCTTGCTTCTCTTTCCAATGTAGTTAACAACACAGTCTTCAGTAATTTCAGTGTGGGTCTGAATAGGCCTTTTCAGTTTATATAGAGCACTATATTCACAAAAGAGTATTAGACTTCCCGCCCCACCACTCCGTTACCTTAGGAATAGCATTTCAGATCAGAATTTTTCACCCACTTTCCACACTTGCAAGTAAAAGGGATAGTTAAAAGACAGTTTTAATATTAGAGTAAAATAATTGAGATCCTCCACTCCAGTTCAATGTCATTAAAAGACAACACTGGCTTATTTTAATGTCAAAAAATACTGTGTGCATTGGTACTACCTGCTAATACGTATGCCCTGTACATTTCTGCAGAAAGGTAGCAAACTTAATGTGCAAAATAGTCTGTCTACAACCTTGAAGAACACCAATGTAAAAAAATGAGGTTTTTCTGTGCCTTTCACTGGATTGACAAGTATAGGCCTTTTATAGGCCAAACAGAAAATTCACTTCAGTAAATAGATAATTTTACATATTGGGCACATTGGTTATTTGTGATAGTAATCTAAGTCGTGCTACTTCTTCACAGGAAGATTCAGAAAAAAACCCATGATTTTAAGACCTACAAAAATACCAAATTTATGTTATTAATTTGATTATTTTCTCCTCTTCACAACTGAAATGAGTTTAAAGCTCACCTTCAAAAGAAGAAACATGGTTAAAAAAAGCGTTTGTCCATTTTTATTTTGTTTACATTGCACTGAAAATTTACATCATACTTTTACAAATCCTTTTCATAAAAATATACTTCTTTACAAAAGTGTATGCATTAATATAAGAGGAGTAGCCAGTTGCAGAAGAAACATTTTAAACGATCTCAAATGTATTAACCTTAACATTAATGAATGAATCATAGTTATTGCAGTCATTTGAATAAACAAGAATAAATAACAACCAATGGTATAAAATATAAAACAGCATCCTTTTAGTAGAATACAGTTTGACAGAGTTGTATGAATATTCAAAACAAAGTGTTGTAAAATGGTTTATAAGAAATTCATCAAACATTATAGAAATCCAAGCAGCAATCCTGGGTACAATGATTTTTGGTAGGCACTCTCTATTACGGTAATAAAAAGTTTAGATTTTTCACAGAATTATTAATGTCTGAAAGGGACAATAACAGATAATTCACACTGGCTAACACACAGCATTTGTGAGTCATGCTATGAATGGAAGACAATGACCTACATCAAATAAATTACTGATTTGCCACTGAATAATTCTGATATAAAATAACTGTAAAACTAAACATTAAATTTTCTTAGAAGTGATTCTGGAATGTCTAAAACTTGTATGTGAGGGCTGTGGAATCTGAATTGTCCCTAAAATGAATGGATTGTCCCTAATAAAATCATGGCTTTATATATATATATATTTAATTTTTTTTTCATTGCACTATGGTAATATATTCAATTTTAAATCATTAGCTGTAAGGATTTGTTTCCATAAAGTATGGAATATACAGATAAAATAGATGTGAAAACACAGTATTTCTAAATTATAACTTCCTCTTGCCTTGTAGGTCTGATCCAAAGTTCATTGAAGCCTGTTAGAATACATCAAGTTCAACGGGATTTCGCCATGCTTTGTGCATGCATTTTGACAAAATGTTGAAGGAATAAACTGATGTGATATGGTCTAGATTTAACTAGCATGGATTGAAAAATGGACTTTTAAATTTCTGATATATGGATTTGATTACTAATGTTACTGTAAATTGTACTTTTAAATAGGAAATATAATTTAATTATGTTTTCAGATTTGAGAAAAATGTAAAGTGGTCACTCTTTTGAATGATCTTCAACATTAAGTAACGTAGCCACATAACAAAGCTCAATTCATACTAGCTTCTTAATTGCAAAATTTGTCTAGTTGTATGGTTGACAAAAGAGATGTAGAAACATTGGTTTGCGGGTATTGTTAATGGAAACAGAAAAAAGGGCTTGACTTGGAACATGAAAAGGAAGCAAGATGTGAAGCAGGGAGGGAAATTAATTAAATAAGAGCATGACGTTTTAATACTTCTTTTGTGACATGAAAAGAGTAAGTTGTACTTGCTGATTTCTAAATACTACATCCTGAACTTAAAAAATTAACTGTTCTGAGAAAAATAAAATACCAAATGGAATGAATAAATGAAAAAAAAAAAAGTACAAACTCATGAGAAAAATGTAGCATATGACTGTTAAAGAGAAGTCAGTGACCTATTGTCTCCTGTAAGTTTAACTCTTAATTTCTACCTATATCTTCTTTTTAACCCAGTCCCTCTATTATAGTTTTTATAAAGCACAGAAATACTGATAATGGATGCTCCTCCAATATATGCAAATATGTTTTATGTTTTAGAATAACCTCCTTTTTTAAAAAAGCAAATAAACTGTGAGTAGCACTCATGGAGTGCAGCAAATTTTTTTAAGAATCTCCGTGGTATACACAAAGACAAATTCTGATCCAGTTTATGAAAAACAAAATCAAAACAAAATATCAACAACCCATTCTTGTCTATCATCCTCAGGAAAAGGTGATCCAGTATATCCTGAAAAGTGTGCTTTATTTTTTTTTTTTTTTAAATTTAATTATTTTAATCAGTGAACTGTGTGTGCACTGTGTTGTGTGTCAATTTCCAGACTTTGAAGACTCATCATTACATTATACCATTGTGCAAACGGTGTTCAAGTTGGGGTCAAATCGTACCGCTTTCCCTTCCACAGACTTTGCATTTGTGTCATACATGGGGTTTTCAAAAGCAGCTTGTCCGTTATTATTTTCATGTACAGAGCATCCTGTATACTGTGTTTTAGGTGCAGTCCTGTAGAAGAAAGACAGAGTATTTGTAACTGCAGTTTTCCTCACTGACTTGATGTGGGTTAAGAATCTGAACAGAGTTTAGCTCCCTATACCAATTATGGGAGCTAAATATAACACCTCAACATTTTTAAAGTATCTGTACTAAGAAATAGTACTCTCTTTATCAAAGTTTAAGGGTTTTATGATTCATTTAAAATGGTGTTCACTTAAAAACTTAGTTAGTCAACCTGAGGTTGGTGTTTCCACTTGGATGATCAAATGATAAATAGTTAAGAGTACAACAAAATCTTGTAAAGGTGCGATAATTCCTCAGTGAGATGACTGAGATTTTCCCTTTGGAGACTCCACAATTTTGTGAAGAATGAATTTATACCTTAAACATTTTCTTTTTCACTGAACAACTGAAAATATCAAAGTTCAGTTCCTTGAAAACATTTCATCAGTATTGTTACGCAAAATGCATACTATATTGTAAATCAACAATTTAAGACATAAAGACAAGTGCTTACAGTAAACAGTTAATAGCAAATGTACAAAAAAATGACATGAGCATTTTTTCATATTCTGAAGCAGTTCAGAAAAAAGTGGTACCATTTAAAAATGATGGTACATTTTTTAAACTAATGTTATCCTGCAGAGTTAATACATTTATTGTTCTCAGGCTATCAGACATAAATCACCATTTTGAGAGTTAGTAGGCAATGAATTGTCCTGTCATTAAAGGGATTACATTTTCTTTAGTTGTCTAATGCTTTGAAGCTATAGGAAAATATTACTTGACACTAAGCCCAAAGAAGTAATACTAATCTCAATAACATGACCAGAACTGTTGAACTTCAGACTAGTGAAATTGAGAAGGCTGGTGACTATAGAACATAATCACATATGAACTAATAATTTCAGGTGCAGAAACAGTCCCATAATGAAATCTCTCAATGACATAATGCTTGCATATACTTGCATGCCAATAAACAGAGCCGACATTAAAATAAATTACTCAAGATATGACTCATAATTCTGTCACGTAAAAAAATAATAGTCAATCTACTGTAAATACAAGCAAAGCCTATTCATTATATTATTCCTCATATGCCAATAATTTATAGCATCCATTTTGTTATCATAAAGAGAGAAGTTTATAACATTTTAAATAGGTAGGAATGAAAGTATAGCACCATATAAAAACCGATCTCTCGGTCATTATGTAAGGCCTTAATGGAGGTAGGAAGAATTGTCCACATGCATATTTTTCAAACTTTTTGTGGTTTTAGAGAAAACTTTATTTACACTAACAAAGCCTGAAGGCAATAAACCCACCAAGTTATACAGGAATTCTATATACATAATTTGTACTTACCTTTGTTTATAAAGATAAAAGCCAAAACCAGCAAATATAAGGGCAAAGAAAGGCACAAGGATAGCAATGGCCACTGAACTACTATTTGTACCATGTGGTTGATTAGAAGAATTTGAACCCTCAGACATGTTAAGACCTAAAAAGAATAATACAAAAAAATAAGTAATACAATATATGTGTCAGTTACCCCTGGCACATACTACTCCATAAACTTCAGAATTCAATAACACATTGTGATTGGGTCATCATAATATATTCAGGTGTATACATACAGCTGTATGCTGAGACCACCTGGAAAGTAAATGTAGTGTGGTATACCATAGTCTGGTTAATAAGTGGATACAAAATATCAGGACATATACTGTGGTACAATAAATATCTTACTGCATAATTCTGTATGGAATTCAATTTGTCAAAGTTATTAATAAATATTAATGTACTGTGTTGCAAAAAGTCAAATTCATAATAATATATATGTTTGATTATTTTACTGGTTATATTTGTATATTTCAGAAATTAATAAATACTGCATGTACGAAAAGCAAACATGACTTCAAGGAAAGGGTAAGTCACCTGAAGGGGCAAACTGAAAATTCATCATGTTGATTTCATTAGGTGCTGTGATTGATACATAGGGTGAAAGAGGTAGGAACAATTGTGAAAAGCTAACGCCAGATATTGATGAAAAAAGAATATAACCTGCTGCATGACTGAGGAACAAATTATCTAGATTATCTACACAGACAAGATGTACACTTTTTTAATGTGAGGAAAGGAATACCAATGCAGCTTCTAAGTTAATTTTTAAGTTTTGAACTGGATCTTTTAAGAATTGCAAAGGTCATAATATTTTCTGACTTCCTTGATCTTAAAAGGCAATATATATATAAATTAAAAAAACCCCACCAAAACAACCAAACAAAAAGAAACAAACGGATTATCAATTTACTAAAATACTGAAATTAAGTAATTAAATTTTAATTAATTAAACGTTCATAAAAATAAATTGAATGTTGTGAGAAAAAATCGTATGGGAAGAGCAATCAAAATATTTTTTTTCAGAGAAACTATTTTTATGTTTGTGTGCATGAAATAATGAAGTGGTAATCATGCTAAACAAAATCTGTTCAATGATTGTAGATCTCTCCATAACTATATTATTGAATGTATTAACTACAATTAATTCTACTACAGAAGTTAAACCTGGTTGATCCTACAAGATATAAAAGGCACCTTCAACATATTACAAAAACAAATCTCACAAATCCACGCACTTAAAAACCAAAATCTATCAAAACAGTTTGCTAAGGAAGTCTTGCATTTTAATTTTAGATAGATGAGTTTCAAATATTTGAATAAATATTATTAATAAAGGGAAATAACTCTTTTAATAGTCATTAAAAGGAAATATTTCTTGATACAGATATTTCTAAAAATTCTTTTTAAAGAATTTGCATATGCAAATACAGTGAAAATCAAGATCCCAAGCAGTGCATTTTACTGTGACTTAAAACTGTGAAAAAAGAAAAATTTGCCTCATACATTCATTAATAAATCCTTCCAGCACATTCACGTATTAAAGAATTCCCTGGTTTTAATGAAAAAAATAAGTGGCCCATATTTTGTGGCTGAAAGAACCTACTTTTGCATCCACATATAGGAATTTTACCTGAAGGCAAGCCATTACATTAGTGCCATTACATTAGTGAAAAGTAATTCCTCTTCTAAGACACTTTCAATAGCGTTTCATGATTCAAGAATTCAGTAGTAGCTGAATTGAAATTCTTGTTGAAGAAGAAGTATCACAGTTCTTAAGACAGTATCAGAAAAGTAAACAAAATTATTTTTCATAAAAAACACAAGAGAATGTTGTTGCCAGAGCTCTGTTACCAGACCTGTCTTCTCCAAGAAAGTATAAATAAAGACTATTAGTTTGGTGTAGAACTGAACGTATAAATGCTTATCAAGTAAATAATATTTTATTCTTCTTAAGAGGTATGTAAAGATTTACTTGCAAATAGTATATAGCAGTTTCACCCTTCCAGTAAATGTTTAGGTGAAATGTTGATTCAGCACCATGAGCAAGTGATCAGTTTAGCAGAGCATTCTATAACATGGACTTTCTAAATACTTATTAAGATGTGAAGCTAAATGCATTTTTCACATGATCATAGAAAAATAGTGCTCAAAATATTACAAATGTATAGCTATTCTAAGCAGTGCACTGCAAGGAATCTGTAAGTCCTTACAACTTCTGACAAAACACTCTCTGTAAGTACTAGTTAAATGAGATTTTAAAGGTAGGAGTATGTCAGTGTTCTATAAAATGTCAATGCTAATAACATCCTGCAGATACCCTTATACTACTGGATATAATAAAACAGTATATGGAACAACGAACTGGCAAAAACTTAAGAATCTGCTGAATACCTAATCTTTGAAGTCCAAATTGTCCATAATCTTTACCCTGGATGAATCCTTGAAAAACATATGTTGCTCCATCAGGTTCAGCAGAAACCTGTAAACAAAAAGTACTCTGAATTAAATAGGGAAAAGTTTGTTACAAGTATCTGTTTGGAAGAGAGATACCCTAATATACTTGACTAGTAGCTGTTATACCCCATTAAAAACAACCTCTCTTTTCTAGGAAATATATAAAGTTCAGAAGAAAAGAAGAACTGTTAAAGGCTCACCTTAGACATGGCAGTTTATGGTCACATGTACTACCTTATAGCACATTTAACTGTATTTAAACCATTTTAAAAACAATAAAAAATAAAAGTTTTTCGGAATTCAAGATCTCAGTATTTCTAAGCATCTTACATACTTCCTAATTGTCTGAGTTAATTAGAAAGTAGGTGGCAAAAATTATATTGTAGATAATCCTAAGGATGCAAGTACTGAGGTTTTAATAATTACTTTAAAAATAAATAAAAAGACCTGACATTCAACTGACATTCCCTTTGTTCTTTCTCAGTGCTTATTCCAATAATTACAGCTGTAGATCAGAAGAATATTGAATGATGTTTTGGTAAAAGAGAAAAAAATGCTAGTATAACCTGAAAGACTTGTGGGAGGGAGGAAAGGCTTGTAATCCTATGAACATCTGCCTTATTAGAATAAGTATATTCTAAACTAATACATTGCACATTGTGTTCAAATTTACAGGTACTTGCTTCCCAGCATAGTTATTAGGTTTAAATTCAGTGGTCCCGAGGCAGGTTCCTTCAGGATTTTCCCTTAAGCTTCCCTTTCTCAAGGCAACAGTGTGTCTTCAGCAATGACCTGAAGCTATGTTTTCACTGAAAAAAGGAAGCATTCTCAGGTGAATTTCTTACTTTGGGGTAAAGCAGCTCATTTGAGCTATTCCAAGATATTAAAAAAAAAAAAATGGTCAAATAAGAACAGTATGTAAATAGCATATGGAATGTAGGGATTGTACTAGATACTTTTGTACGTTTAGAAATTTGAAAGTAAATTTCATAATTTCTTGGTTTTACCATAATTTTTTCGTCTCAGGATCATGCTTATGAAGCCTAAAATTTCTATAAACCAAGGAGGTAAAGCCCTTTTACCAATATATTTATTTTTTAAGTGGTTTAGGATTTTTTGCTTTGGTTTTACATCTTTTTAAAAAATTATTATTGAAGTAGTGCCACAAGTTATACAAATATAAATTTATGCATATGCTTCAATGTACACCTCTTGTTTTGGCATGTGCACCCGTACTGGTGTCCCTGTAGTGTTTTACCAGTAAGTGAAACATAAGAAAATAGACAGATTCTTTGAAAAATGAGACAGTGCAATAGGGATGTATAGGAGTTCATCATAATCCAAATTATTTTAGGCCCTTCTTTTTCTTAAAATCTGTTCTCTTCTCTAGCAAATAAAGTGTCTCAGGCCCGCAACACACTCAGCTTTTTCCAGCCTTAGCATTATCTTGGGTGATACTTGGTTTTCCTTTCTGTTCTCTGAAGAGATTTCCTTTTCATGGCTTAAACACATCACAGACACCTGGGCTGTTACTTCTTTTTACCCCTCTCCTTCATTTCTCCTCCTCTCAGTTACATGCTTTCTTCTCCCTTTTAAAAAATAAGCTCAGCCCCAGAACCTCCAAGGGGCTTAATGCTTAATTGGAGCAATCTGTTTTGTTTTCCCCATTCACGTAACAGTTCATCTTTTTCATGGTATTTCTAAAAATATTGCCAAAATGTAATGATAAAAATTGCTATTATAGTAATATTATATGTTATAATTTATTATATATTGATATTATATTATAATAATAAAATTTCTCAATATATTGGAATAAAATTCAAAGACTGTTCTCCTATCTCTTATTATATATATATTATTATAAATGAATCTTCATTTCATTTAACTGCTTACAAGATTCCATTTAATAAGTCTCAGAATTTTTTGGATGTAGAACACCAGCATGACTTAAATAAAAAAAAACAAACCAAATTTCCTCTCTCTTTTTAGCAGAAATATACTCACAAAACCATCCATAGCCCATTTTTCCTCTTTCAACTTGCTCACAGATGTATGGGAGGGTGCTTTAATGAGATATATGTGGAGCATTAGCCGAGCTTCCTGGCTTTTATACACTCCTGTAAAATAAAGTTTTAAAAATATATATTTGTATTGAGTAGAGAAATAATTTAATCTTTAAGAATAAGCATTTAATCTCTTGCCTTAAAAAAGGAAAGCAGGAGGAATAGGTAGAATTGTTACCAAAATTTTAGTTTAGTGAGATGCATTCTTTTGGGAAATTATTTCAATTGTCATAGGTTTTCAATAGAAACTGTTTTTTGCTTAAGCTGTAGAGAGGTCAGAAGGGAAAACCCTAAACACACAGATGTTATTTAACAGCTATGGTAACTGACCTTAGACAGAACAACCAGTAATCTGATTTCAGATGAAAAATACTGTTCTGAATCAGGCAGAGTGTATTTGAACATCGCATCCCCACTTTCAATATTTGTAATTTAGTCATGAGGTAAATAAGGTGATAATAGGAAAATCCACATATAAATTATTTTCCAAAAGCTAAATTAAAAATTTTAAATTTGAAAATATCTTAAAAAATTGAATTGTTCTTCATCAGTCAATATTACGATACAGTTTCTTCCAGACAACAAGAATTGTGTATCACCTGATTTACTTTGTAGGCATAATTTATTGACTCATTTTCATTCCTACAGAAGAAATGTTTAGAACCTAAATAACTTTATTTGTTAATTCAGAAAATTCACATGCTTAGTGATTCAATATTCCATTACGAAGACAATGGTTAATAGTGAAAATACAGTCAAGATTTTTTTTCTCCTACACTTTTAACCATTGTTATCAATTAATGGTTTAAAACTTCAGATTTTCAGACCTCTCTAGTATGATCATTTCCTTTCTCGCAGATCACTGAAATTACTGTTCATTTCATATGAAATCTTCTATTTGTAGAATCACACAAGGATATATTGCACTTCACATGAATAAAAGCTAACGATGACTAAAACTTAAACAGTAACAAAACTAAAAACAAAACCAAGGAAAAGAAAAAACATACAAACCCAGACAATTATACTTCCACTTCCAGAAAAATCCACCAAATTGAAATTAAAATTCACTGAATTTTTGACTCAATACATCATAGAACAGACTTCATACTGTAAATGATTTAAACACTGGCTTTCATCCCTCCTCTTTTTTTTCTAATTTTTACTGATTAACAGATGTGAATGACTTCAGACTAGAATTAGTTAGTGTGTGTTAGCTACACATTAACTAAACCAGATCTCTATTGACTGAAAACTCAAGTAACATAGCAGTATCCTTAATTTTGGTCATTTACCATTTTTATGTTCATCTGAAGAACTGAAGACAGCACTGAGATATACAAGGAGCTGGCTCTCTGCATTGGATTTTCATGACAAGCTTTTGGTAGCAGGGGAGCTGCAGGGGAGGCTTCAGTGAGAAGCTTCTAGAAGCTTCCTCTATGTCTGACAGAACCGATGCCAGCTGGCTCCAAGACGGACCTGGCCAAGGCTGGGCCAATCAGCAACAGTGGTAGCCCCCCTATCATAATGTATTTAAGAAGGAGAGGGGGGAAAAAAGCCTGTGCAACAATAGCAGCAGTAAGAAGGAAGGAGTGAGAATGTGTGAGAGAAACAACTCTGCAGACACCAAGGTTAGTGAAGAAGGAAGGGGAGGAGATGCTCCAGGTGCCAGAGCAGAGATTCTCCTACAACCCATGGTGAAGACCATGGTGAGGCAGGCTGTCCTCTTGCACCCCATGGGTGTTAACAGCGGAGCAGATATCCACCTGCAGCCCATGGAGGACCCCACCCCAGAGCAGGTGGATGCCCAAAGAAGGCTGTGACCCATGGGTCCTGGCAGGACCTGTGGAGAGAGAAGTCTTTGCTAGAGCAGGTTTGCTGGCAGGACTTGTGACCCTGTTGGGGACACATGTTATAGCAGGCTATTCCTGAAGGACCGTACTCTGTGGAAAGGATGTGTGGAAAGGATCCATGTTGGAGCAGTTTATGAAGGACTGCAGCCTGTGGGAAGGATCAGTATTGCAGAAGTTTGTG
>JAOXNO010000013.1:142699854-142740350 GCA_028565335.1 Limnodromus scolopaceus
TGGCAGGACTTGTGACCCTGTTGGGGACACATGTTATAGCAGGCTATTCCTGAAGGACCGTACTCTGTGGAAAGGATCCATGTTGGAGCAGTTTATGAAGGACTGCAGCCTGTGGGAAGGATCAGTATTGCAGAAGTTTGTGGAGGACTGTCTCCTGTGGGTGGGATCACATGCTCAGATATATCCCAACTAAGAAAAGACATTTAAGTGTTTCCTCTCCTTTAGTTTATTCACTCTAGGCTCTCACTACAGAGTATGATGAGATGGGCATCTCAAAAGTTCAATTCAGGTTAAGATGTAAACTTCCTAGCTCTCTTCAGAAGCTGCACTAAGGGACAGGGCAATGATATTCCTAATTCATGTTTCTCATTTACATGCCTAAATTTACAGACCAAAGAACTTTTCCACATTAAGGATAGATGGCTGCTCTATAGGAGATATTATTATATATAAATCATCTCTGAGCTAAAAAGCAGAATTCTTTTCATGTTAACACTGCACTGAACTCAAATGAATGTGCCTTGATAATACAGGGTTTATTCTGTTGTCTTCAGGACTAAGTTAACATTATTACACAGAGTTCAGTCACTTCAAGAGCTTAGACAATGTTCATCTAGAAATCATTTGCAATTTGGGGGAAAAAAAAATCAAATCTGCCACGGATGTATCATATAAATGTACATTAGGAAATACTTTCACTGGGCTGAAGGCTGTGGTGTCTGCACATGGGCATCAACATTATGTTCATGCACTCAAACAAGAGCATAGAGAATAATTTTTCCCCACAGATCAAGGCACCACTATTCTCTGATAATTTACAATGGTGGATTCACAAGTATTTCTTGGTGAAAGGCTAATGTGCTTCTTCAGGGCTGACAACTGGTTTCCTAGTGTACAAGAGAGTGTTTAATCTCAACCAAATAAACAAGCAAAAGCTGTATCTTTCTCTTCTCTGAATCCCTATAATAGCATTGCTATTTTCACTCATGCAAACCTGATCAAAAGAATATGCCCATTTCTAACCTGTGACAGACATGTATACTAGAATTACAGCAAGCACAGGTGTCAAAATAAAAAGAAGAAAAAAAAGATGCAGCAAATGGTGGAATGAAAAATAGTAAGTGCTGCATGGAGAGATAAATAATTTTGACTTCAGAAACCTACTATTTGAGTATAGGAGAAATCAGCTTTCAAGCACCTAAATGTCTTTTTTGATCCATCCCTACTACTCTGGCCCTAGGATACTCTTTCAATACACAGGATCTCAGTTTTTTATCTAAAAAACAGGGAAAGACAATAATATTTGCTACCTAATGTGTGTGCAATGCCTGTATGTAGAGAAAAAAAATGGACATTTGTAATCACTTTATGTTGAATTGAGAGAACCTTTTTATTAGGAGGAGGAAGTTGTTTGAATGAGAAAATATAGCTTTTACTTTTACTGATCCAAGAAATATGAAATACTACATCTGCTGCATCTAATACCCTCATAGAAATTACATGGCTGAAACTAAGCAGACATCATATGATAGAATAAGTTCACAAGGATAGTCAAGACAAACAGTTACCAGTCAGAGAATATTTTATGAAACATTTGGTCCATCTACAGCCTCTCAACTGCGACTTTTCAAAGAACACCTACAAAATACCTTCAACAGACAAACCTAATGACCAAAATTCACCCCTCTACTACATACTAGAAACTAAGCTCAATAGAGACACGTATTCTTTGGCGCATTACATTCTTCCCGTAGACCACCCTTCTCAGAAATGTGTGGACTGAATTTTCCCCTCTCTTTTTTTCCAGCAGGTTAATGTTCTGTCACTTCTGTCCTTGCTAACAACTCTGGGATAAAGAGACTTCAGAGAAAGGCGTCCTTAAGTGATGAACAAGATTAAAACCAGAAGTGTCCAATCTATACATAACTTCAATTTAAGGCCTCTTTAGTCCTTGCAAAAAATGTAGACAGATGATTAAGTTTCAAGAAACTAAGTTTTGAGTGATAATATTGATTTCAGGTGTTTCTTTTATGCTTATTCACACCTCTGTGTTATAGCCTGCTGCTACTGTGGTGTAATGGGCCCATTGTCTGTCTGGCTGAAATGTCTCAATCAAGGGACTGACAAGAGTTTGAAAAACAAACAAAAACTATAACCTAAATATTTCTTGCAGTACTTATTGTTTGCTTGCTTGTCAAGCCATATCTGTGGTTTCTGCTGATGGCTCACAGAGTAGAGAACTCAGCTCGTCTAACAAGTGTAGTCTCTCCATTAAGTATCTCTGCGTTTCTAAGTCAACACATACCATTCTCATCATATTACTTATTAGTTATTAATAGGCTATTGTCAGGAAATTGTACAATTAAGAATTAAAGGGAAATCTAAGGAACAGTACTTTAAGTTTATTTATAATATTTAAGAAGCATGAGAATGAGAATGATTCTGTTGCTTCTCATTGACTGAAAACCTGGGAAATTCAAAAAGGGGAGAGAAGGAAAAGGTATAAATATCCCTACCTTTGAAGAGGAACTGAACTAGAATAAAAATGTCTTTGATAAGCTAAGAAAGTTTTGAGAAGATGTTAAAAGTTTAAGTGTTATGTATAAAGTTACAGGGAACGAATGTATATATGTCAGAAAAAAATTAAATGGAAATGAGTTTTTCTTATCCCATACCTGATAGAAGCAATTCCATATTGCTGTTTGTAAGTGTCGCATTTACTCTTCCTGAAGTTGCATTGAAACTGGTGACTGTCAAAGTCATGGGCTGTTTCTTGCTTTTGTAATTGTAAGATCCTTTCCATATATAATTTTGGGCAAATACATCATCAGGAACTATATAAACATCAAACATATTTCAATACTTTTTGCAATTTTTAGTACTTATTAAGTCAAGAATCCAAGAAAATATATGATAAATATTACCATTTTCTCTACTTTACCCTCTCTATTTTTAAGTCCATTAGGCAAATTTTCACATAAAACACAGAAACCTGAATATTTATGAAAAAAATATATTTGTACCGAAGAACACAACCACAACTGTACCTTCATTTGCTCCTTTCCTCAAATATGTGCATGTCCTAAAATTAAACAAACTTCACAAAATCTAATTGAACAGCTGTAACCAAAAGACCAGGTTCCTCTCACTGCAGAATCTTTTATATGCCAGCACAGACAGGCAGGGACATTCAGCTAGGATTAATTTTTGCAGAAATTAATATCAATTTATATATCAAAATTTTTATAAACATATTTAAATGACATTAAAAGACTATAAACATGTTTTTGATTACCTACTCACTGTTTCTAATGAAAAATTTATATAAGACATTTTGTCTTGTCTTCAAATGCTTAAAAGGATGAGCTTCACCAGGTGAAAAAAAATTTCCCTAATTTAAAATTAAAAAGAGATCATAGAATGCAGGGAGAATAAATATACTAGATTTATACTTTTACATTTGAAATTTAGCATTATCCAACTGTATAATGATTAATTTAAGTAAAGTTATTCCAGCAACAATATGGTTTAAAAAAAAAAAAGTTACCTTTGCAGTAAAACCAGATACGTGTAAATCTTTAAAATCTTAACATGAGATACCATTTAAACAATTAAATTGAAGGTGATTTAGGATTGGTTTACTACACTTTCCAAAGGCAATCTATCCAACTTACCCCTATAACAAATAATCACTATTTGAAATCAACACTTTCACATTATTTGGAGTCACTCCCATAGAACTTAAAGCTCTGATTTGTGTGTGTGTTGGCATCTCAGACAAAAAGAAGAATACTTGTCCCATTCTCTCTCAGTTTATCCTAAAATTCAAGAATAGGGCACACTGGAATACCCAACAGTCTTCCTTCATGATCTATTTTATGGGTCACAGAATAGGTTTTCTTCCCCATGGAGGGTAAAAGAGCTTTCCTAGTTTTTTATTTGTGTATGTATATGTATATATGCATATATTTTTTGACAAATAAACACATAAAACCAAAACACCTAGATATTGGCCTGCAAACTGCCTGCAAGGAAACTGCATGGTGCAAACAGTCTGATGCTGTTGATTTGTGATCTGCCTGAAATTTATTTCCCTATGTTCAGGAAAACGATCTTTATGTACTTTATTTTCAATTAACTGGGGTTGTACAAAATGCTTCTGAACGAAAAATCTGGTAATATTACTACCATGCAGTACATCATTTCCAAACATAGTTTTGAAATAGTGTGCAGCCTGTTTTTTTATTAAAAAAAAGCAAAAAACAAAAACCAAAAAAGTCCCACAACCCACCCACCCCCCAAAACCCATATGCTAAGGAATTATTTTTAAATCTTTATTCCTTATTTTCAGATATTTAATAGGGTTATAGTCAAAGGCTCATTTTAGTTAAGGAGATTTCTCTCTTCAAAAAGTCTGCAGTGGACAGAGAAAGGTCTCTCTGCGATCTAGTCAGGACATCCAAAGTCTCCTCTAGCAAATCAGTTAAAACTGGACTTGTCTTTAGCCACAATTAGAGAGACCACCTTCTCTAAGCTAAAGCTAGCTTTTTTGAAGGCTAAGTTGAAGGCTAATAATGAAGTATTTGGGTAAAGCAATTTAAATTAGCAATATATAAAAGATGTGTAAGACTGTGAAAAAAACGGTGAAACAACATGTTTTTAGACTATTTCTGGGTGAGTAATATAGTTTCTGAATGTGCAAATTGCATAAGATGTTACACAGAACACAGTGATTTCAGTGAAACAAATAAAACTCTCATCACATAACAATTAGAAACTGTATATGGATATTAATAATATCATATAGTCTTGACAGATTTAAACACTGGGGACTAATTTAATTAATGATGGATTTGTTCTGTTAATGTAATGCCTAATCTAATACCTTTTATTCATACTAAGTCATTCAATGCAGTCTCACTAAGTCAATTCTCCTTGGCTTTTCTACAGAAATTGTTTAAAGCTATATGTAACTCAAAGTACTTACCACTTAGCTTGGGACTTGGTGTTCCCAAAGCTGGTCTGGGGTCCTTCACTAATATTTTGGAACCAGCTGTTAGAAAGAATGAATGAAAAAAAAAAAAAAGACAAATAGCAAATATGTTACTCAGAAACTAGGAAAATAATTTCCATAATGAAATTCATTTGTTACAAAGGATATAAGGTGGTGTTTTAAACTAAAATACAAATGACATTTCAGTCAGTATCAAGCCTTAGTATCACAGAACCACATGCCCACAGCTTACTTCTGTTGCTGTGTTTTCTCCTGTCAGTCACCTGGATGCTACCAAGTCACTTGCAACACCCAGACAGTGTAGACTTTCACTTCAGAATCCACACTTCGAAATTCACAGTTCTGGACTATGCACCTAATATGTAAGATGTCTTCTATTATGTCATCTAAGGCAAGTTACGTCATTTAAATCGGGACTGACACAAAATAGCACTGTGAATAGTGCTTTGACTGGAAGCAATGTAACACCAAACAGTGAAGAAATACATAACAAGGGTGTTTTAAATCATGTTCCTCTCCAGGACTTAATTATTGTCAACAGTACTGAATGAGACT
Organism: Limnodromus scolopaceus; assembly: GCA_028565335.1. Classification (NCBI taxonomy): domain Eukaryota; kingdom Metazoa; phylum Chordata; class Aves; order Charadriiformes; family Scolopacidae; genus Limnodromus; species Limnodromus scolopaceus. The sequence goes on from JAOXNO010000013.1 coordinate 142,705,424, forward strand.
TGTGTTCAAGACTGAAAATCCAAATATGCATGCTTAATAATCTCAACAATGGAGGAGAAGGTCACTGTTTCTTTAAAGGATAGCAACAGAAAGAAAGAAAGAAATGAGGCTGTCCACAGTATCGCCAACTGCTCAAGTGCTTTGAGCACTGGAAGTTGGAGAATTTCATTTCTTCTCTGCTTAGAGCAGGAACTCTCCCACCACTGAAGATGATGAACCAAATGCAATAGGACAGCATCATTTCCTGCAGCTGAAGCTATTTTATTTTGCAGAAAGTAATTTGGATTCACTGGGCTATAAAGTCACATAATTCTGTCTCCTGATGTAGAATACTCTCATGCAGCACTAGGCTCCATCCCTTGCTCCAGTGGTTATTTCAATATTTGTATTTTGGATCTTGGCATTGAACCCAGGCCTTTTCTCTAAAAAAAATAAGAAGACATTCTAAAAAAAATAGACAAGAAAAGCAACTTCCTTCTCCTTGAGTGCAGTATTTTTCTGGATAAAAAGGAAACTTTAGCAAGAAGCACTGGGAATATTTTTCTTGAGAATAACTTTTAGTTTATTACAGAAGGCTTGCTCTTGGTATATAGATTAAAACTGGCATGAAAAAAGGGCAGGGGCTGGCACTCAACTGAGAGTTCTTATGGCCTGTTACTATGGTTGATTAGTCTCTATTTCCTCTCTGTTTTGAAAGAAACGTACTGAACTTCGCTGAACATGGTAGACCCGTAGAGTGTGCTTCAACAGCATATGATTGTGACCATATCAAGCTCAGGTTAGAAATATCTGGATCATACTTTCCAAAGGGCTATAGTATAAAAAGCTGCTGAGCTTGTCAGCCTTGTCAAGGTTGACACATTTCAAGTCAAGTTCAGAACTCAAATTTTAAATGCGAAATAAAATTTAAATACGAAATAAAATTTAAATACAAGTTTTAAACACAAACCCCAAACTAAAACAAGTTACCTATGAAATTTAAGTTTCTAGGTCCAGATTTTTGCTGAGTAGGACTTCCAAGATTGCAGTTTTGTATTGAAAGGACCAAATTGTGGTTTGATTCCCCTACAGATCCTTTTAGAGCTCTCAACTCCAAACGTTTTATTCCTTTACATCCATTTCTAAGTTATTACTCTGAAGTTCACAATCACAGGTGAAAAATTTAACCTGCTCCTCTCCCTTCCACAGGAGAGAGATGTTTCAACCCTCTCTAATAAGTAAAATTGAAAACATTTAAGAGATATTTTACTTCACCCTCAGTAAGTTTACAGATGATACCGAGTTAGGTGGGAGTGTCGATGTGCTTGAGGGTAGAAAGGCTTTGCAGAGGGATCTGGACAGGCTGGATCAATGGGCCAAGGCCAATGGTATGAGGTTCAACAAGACCAAGTACCGGGTCCTGCATTTGGGTCACAACAACCCTATGCAGCGCTACAGGCTTGCGGAAGAGTGGCTGGAGAGCTGCCTGCAGAAAAGGACCCAGGAGTGTTGGTTGATTGTTGGCTGAATATGAGCCAAGAAGGCCAACTGCATCCTGGCCTGTATCAGGAACAGCGTGGTGAGTAAGACTTGGGAGGTGATGGTTCCCCTGTGCTTGGAACTGGTGAGGCCCCACCCTGAGTACTGTGTCCACCTTTGGGCCCCTTACCACAAAAAAACCATTGAGGTGCTGGAGCAGGTCCAGAGAAGGGCAACGAAGCTGGTGAGGGATCTGGAGAGTAAGTCTTATGAGGCGAGGCTGAGGGAGCTGGGGTTGTTCAGCCTGGAGAAAAGAAGGCTAAGGGGAGACCTTATCACTCTCTACAACCACCTTTCAGGTAGTGGGGTAGTCAGGCAGGGGTTGGTCTCTTATTCAGGGGAGAATGGTTGTTCTCTTCTCCAGGGTTGCACCAGGGGAGGTTCAGATTGGATTTTAGGAAAAATTTTTACATTGAAAGGGTTATTAAGTATTGGAACGGGCTGCCCAGGGAAGGGGTTGGAGCACCATCCCTGGAGGTATTCAAAAGATGGTTGACATAGTGCTTAGTGACATGGTTCAGTGATGTGGCTTTTTGTTTTGGTTTGTTGTTGGTTTTTTGGTTTTTTTTAGTCAGAAATTAGGTTCACGGTTGGACTAGATGATCTTAAAGGTCCCTTCCAATCTAGACAATTCTATGATTCTACTTTATCTAATGAGACTTAATACTTTACAATATGTTGCTCACTCCTAGCTTTCTCCACTGCTAAAAAGCAAGAAGACAGACCTCTGATCCTGAAAGTTTTACATTTCTGTAACATTTTCTCAGGACACTGTGAAACTGAGTTATATGACAAGGTAGATATGCTCATAGTTACCACTTAATAATTAAAAAAATATAATCTTATAACGGTTCTTTATTATCAGAAAAGACAGCTAATACTACTTGTTTCAATGCCATCAGCAGAAAATTCTTGGATCAAAATACAATCCCTGAATCACATTTGGCCTGCCATAACACTTCCTGAGTACTGAACAAGTCATAAGCTTCCTGGCAGCTTGCTTTCCAACACTTTCCCAAAGCTCTGGTCTGTTTTCAGCCAGCACTTGCCTGGCATGTAATGCCACGACACCTGTTTTTTAGTGATACAAAATACTCATTTCCTATTTCCCTTCCAAGTAACAGTGTTTGGCTATATAGCCTTTGAATGCCTCTGTAAGAGCACTAGGGATAACCACATCTGAAACATTACATATCAGTAATCTGGAAAGTGCTTTAATTATTCAGGAAATCGGATTCCAAACAGTTGCTATGCTTGAGGATGTTTCTTATCTCACATGAAAAATACCATTTTCACCATGATTTTGCCATATTTTTCATGCCCTTTCGGTGAAGAATTTCATCCTACTACCCAGCCTAAACCTCCCTGGTGCAACTTGAGGCAATTTCCTCTTCTCCTCTTTGTCGTTACTTGGGAGAAGAGACCAAGCCCCACCTCGCTACAACCTCCTTTCAGACAGAGTGATAAGGTCTCCCCTCAGACTCCTTTTCTCCAGAGTAAACAACCCCACTTGCTTGAGCTGCTCCTCATAAGACTTGTTCTCCAGACCCCTCACCAGCTTCATTGCCCTTCTCTGAATACACTCCAGCACATCAATGTCCATCCTGTAGTGAGCGGCCCAAAACTGAACACACAATTCAAGGTGCAACCTCACCAGGGCTGAGTACAGTGGGATGATCACTTCCCTAGTCTACTCACCACACCATTCCTGATACAGGCCAGGATGCTGTTGGCCTTCTTGGCCAGCTGAGCACACTACTGGCTCATATTCAGCCAGCTGTCAACCCCCAGGTCCTTTTCTTCCAGGCAGCTTTCCAGCCATTCTTCCTCAAGCCTGTAGCGCTGCATGAGGTTGTTGTGACCCAAGTGCAGGACCTGGCGCTTGGCCTTGTTGAATCTCATACAATTGGCCTCAGCCCATGGATCCAGCCTGTCCAGAACCCTCTGCAATGACTTTCTGCCTTCAAGCAGATCAACACTCCTGCCCAGTTTGGAATTTTCTGCAAACCTACTGAGGTCCAAGGTGACGGTTCTGCTAATCCCCCTTCTCCGAGTAGTGAAAAACTCTATCATTTTATGATTACTGTACTCAAGACGGCCTCCAACCATCACAAGTCCTTCTCTGCTGGTGAACAACAGGTCCAGCAGGACACCTTCCCTAGTTGGCTCCCTCACCAGCTATGTCAGGAAGTTATCTTTCACACGCTCCAGGAACCTCCTAGACTGTTTACTCTCTGCTGTATTGTATTTCCAGAAGACATGGTAAGTTGAGTTCCCCCATGAGAACAAGGGCTAGAGATTGTGAGGTTTCTCCCACCTGCTTATAGAATATTTTGTCTGCCTCTTCATCTTGATTGGGTGGTCAGTAAGAAACTCCCACCATGATATCTGTTCTGTTGGCCTTCTCCCTGATTCTTAGCCATAAACATTAAGATTAGGGTTAGACAGTCAAAAGACTCCCTAACATAGAAGGCTACCCCACCAGCTCTCCTTCCTTGCCTATCTCTTCTGAAGAGATTGTAGCCATTCATTGCATCACTGCAGTTGTGTGAGTCATCCATCATGTTCCCATGATGGCAACTATATCATAGTAGTATTGCAACTTTCATAGCTGTCTTGCAGCTGACACAATCTCTGTAAAAGAAATTATCCTGATCTAAATTTAGTAAGTATGTGCAAAACCACTGAGATTCTTTCTCCACTTATGACAATGTAGTCCACACCTGACTCAATCAGAAATCTAAAAGCAGGTTTTACCCAAGTATTTGGCTTCCAGAATTATATCTGGAATTTACACCTCTGAGCATGCAAGCAAAAGACAAGTACATCAAAGCATATGTCACATCAAACACAACTGACAAAGGATTAGTTATCCTCTTAGATGTTCTCCCTCTTAGTTCTCCTTGCCATTGTGCCTTATCTTATTAGACTGCAGGTAAAGAAAATCACGTAATGATGAGAGATGCAGTGGGAAACTAAAGAATTTACCTTCACAAACTGGAACTTTCCCAGTCCATGTGCCATCAGACCTACAGGCTCTATGCTCTGATCCTCCTGCCAGGAAGAAGCCTGGCTGGCAAGTATAAATCAATGTATAACCAAGTGAGGGAAGATCCATTCCTGCAACATTAGCATGAATTGGTGTTTCTGGTTGTTTACAGCTGTGAGCTACAAAGAAAAGATAAAATATCCTTCAGTAAAAATGGTGAAAATATTTCTGAAAAAATAATCTATACCCATTCTGACAGGTAACTAATGAATAAAATAGTATCAATAAATACAACATATTAATATATTTTTAACTCAAATTAAAAATTACTACATAGTCTATGAATTGCTACCCTGAGCCTGCAAATACACCCTTGAAAATGGACCTTTCAATTTCAACATACCAAGAACCAATGTAAATGCACTTGCATGACCAAGATGATTTGTCTGTATATGCAAACACAAACAGCTCACATCTTACCACAGTTAAAAGCAGCGATGGCTTGTGACTTACATAACTTATGATATCTGTGTAGCAGTCAATAACAGTAAATAAATGGTTCATTTGGAAAACACTATGAAAGGTCACGGAAAAATTGTAGGCAAGGCAAGTTTTAAATATCGGGAAGAAAAATGAATTACAATTCCTAATTTCATGCAAAGTGTTTTCTATCTTTAACAACCACTAGAATCTGAGATTCTGGTGTTATCTCAAAACTAGCATATTTCCAGGAGCAGAGCTCACCTTTCAACACGTTGAGCTATTGATTTGCTGTTTGCTTAGGGGAATGCTAGCACCAACTGAAACATTAATGCTGCGGATACGCTCTCCATACATTAAAGTGATTCTACAACATCAGACTTGTAACCTGAGACTATTTACAGAAAAATACAGCTTGCTAGCTGAAAAACTAGAAAGATTAACCATGATGTTATACTTTCAGTAAATTAGCTCTATTTATTGAAGTCTGAAAGATCTAAGAAATGAAATGCTAATTCTTGTAACCAAGTAAGATGATTCTCTCCATTTCAGATGGAGAAAAAATTTCTAAAATTCTAAAAAATTTCTAATTACAAACCCTTTTTCCCCCTTCTAAAAATACCCTGACTCTTTAGCTGGGAAACAGCTCAAACTCTTTACTAGAACTGATTGTAACTATCTGCGCCAGTACAAGTTAGGGTTGTGCAGGGCTTTTCTATGTGTTCTGTTCTCACCACCTCCTCCCAACTCTTTCACTGTCTTCATTGAAAAGGTTGCACTATCTTCGAAAGAAACTTACAATTTTCAGCTTCTCTCTGGATGATTTTTTTTTGTTTTTCTCATTATTTTGTGGTTGCTTTTTTTTTTAATTCTATAGGCTATTGTTGAAAAATTCACTCACAAAATCACATTTCTAGCTACTGTAAGCTAGTAATCCAAATTTGTATTAAGTTAAAAAAACTATATAAATTAACTTTATAACAATGTTATTGTACCTAAATAGCCTAGATAAAAACTTGTTAGATCAAAAATCTATCATTTACTTACGTATACATTCAGGCTGGATTCCACTCCATGTAAGATCAGGAAGGCAAGTTCGTGTTGTTGAGCCATGGAGAAGGTGTCCTTTTTTACACTGAAATTGAACAACATTTCCCACCTGTTGAAAAGTGAAAAACATAGTAATGTTGTTATGAGGAAATAAGAGTTGGGGATGTTTTTTTCCAAAATTTGATAGCAAACTCCTCCACATAATACAGGGTCTATAAATTGTGATCCTTCATGGAAGAAAATCGAAACTTCATCTTCTATGGTCTCTCTGGTGTGATGCTTTGGGCTCAGAACAGTTGAGGCATGGTGAGTTTGGAAACCAAGCTCACTGTGGCTTCCTAACTCTGGACCAAGTAGGAGCCAGTTAGGCAATCTTGCAGCAAACCAGGGAAGCCGCAGAGCTAAAATGGTAGTAGATTCTGCTGGACCTTTGCTGAACTAGACCTATGGAATTCTGGATGAATTCAGAAATTATAATGAGAAATATTTCATTAGAACAAGCAAGGCCTGGTTGACAACACTGTCTCATGCTTCAGAAACTATAATGTTCCTATAATGTTTTACTTTGGTGTTTGATGATGAGGTAAAAAAATAATTGTCCTTTATACGATGCAGATAATAGAAACTTGAACACAAGTACATTACAATTTACAATAGCAATTCTTCTGAGATTAGTTTTTAATTATTATTCTTATTGTGTGTATGTATTACATAAAAAGAAAAATAGAATTCTTTAGTCAATAACAGTTTCTGCACAAACATAGCATGGAATAACTTGTTCAGCATGTCCAGTTATGGTGACATTGATGAAAATGCAAATCATTCTCATTTTCCATCAAAAGCAGGGAAGTAGGTTACAAGTATATCATTCAGAGAGTAGTTTATTACATGCTGTGAGTGGTTAACTCAAATATTAAGATGCATAGATCACATCATCTGTTCTGCAGAGACCTGTATTAATGTATTTATCAACTCGTATTTAAACAAGAAGCTGAAAACTTTGATCTGTTTGTGACAGCACATTTATCATTCTGGGGAGGTTTTTTTGGGGGAGGGGCTAGTTATTTTGATTAAATGTAAAACACTTGATTCAAATTGATGCTCAAAGGTAAAATGTGGACTCTTTCACAATAGTTTAGTCCTGGAAACAGTATTTTTCTGCTACAAGAAGTGATTTGAAACTTTATACTATTATTCCATTTCAGTTCAAGCTTCTCATCAGAACAAAATTTAATAATAACCCATGAACTACAGATAGTAGCTCATCAACAGAGTATGTGATTTGAAAATTCATTTCCCTTTTTTTTTTTCTCTTTACTGTGCTCACTGGACTATGTAATTACTTTCAAAAGAATTTGAAGAAAATGCATTAAATCACTTTCACAATTAAGCACAAAGTGGGAAAACACTAGAAGTTTTAGAAGTTGCACCAAATAGAAGTAGTGTTTTTGTGTGGTAAAGAGCTTAGTTAAAACAACCACCACCAATATATTACGTTACAGCAATAACTAGTCTTATGAAAGATTTGTTCATTTTAGTAATCTGCTTTTATTGAAGCTATCTCCATTCACAACTATGGAAGAAACACCTGCCCTATTAATATTTAGCTATCAAGGAAGACAATGGTTTGACACTGTCTTTAAGAATAGGACCCTTTCACCCTTGCTCACACCAAAAAAACTCCAACCAAAACAAAACCTCAATGGTTAAATGTAGTTTCTTAATATACATCTGAATACCAACTTAATTTTCTTTCCACTTTCTTCTTTCAAAGTTGACTGTATGATCTTCCTGAATATAAAATATTTTTAAAAAAATATAATTGTTTTGTGATATCGCGTAGCTGGACATCATAGAAGTCAATGAGGTAAAGAGGTTAATTGGCTACTTATACTCAGATATCGAATCCTAAACTGTAACTAAGTTAGAGATTCAAACTCTAGTAGTCAATAGCAACTCCAGAAGTAGCTACTGTATGGCTTGAACTGCTTGGTTACAGTTACATACCTCAATTATTTTCAATGAATATTTTATTATCTTTATAAAAAAGAAATATTCTTTTCAGAGTTCAAAAGTTATCGTGATGTGCTTATCTTTTCTGTATTAGCTCTACATCACTTAAATATGGGCAATACTGAATGAAACAGATAACTGCAATCTTGAAATTTTCACCTACTTTTTAGTAGGATCTTGCATAAAATAAATTTCTCATTGTACAGAATCTTTAGAGGAATTTAGGAATTTAGAGGAATTTAGAAATAAAAAATAAATAGATCAAGAAAATGAATTCAGTATATTCAGTGAAATTCAATATACTGTAATTCTACTCATCAAGAATGGCCTGAACAGAAAGTTCATACTTCATGAGTTGAAAGAGCTGAATCATGTACATGATTTAGACCTACGGGACTAAATGGGTAACAGTGAAGAAAGTTCTTTGTGAACTGAGTCTTTTGCCGGACTGATATATTGAAGGAAAACTGTCCACCTGAAGAGCAGAACCAAGAAATGCATTGAATTTTTTTCCACTGTCTGCCAACCTTAACTGCAGCTCTGTCTACCGTATGGTTTCACTGAAGCTTGGTTGCCTAAACATCAAACTGGTTCTTTAGTATGAGAAATCTATTGGTTAGACAAGGAAATGGCTCAAGTTGCCAAGTAAGTGGGCAGGTTGAGTTGCTAGCATTCCACAATTGAAAAAAAAAGGCCTAACCATTGTTGATATTGCAACCAGTTTTTGCAATACCAACTCTTCTACCCAAAACAGTAACTACTAGTGAAACTGTTTTCCTTATTTCCACCAAAAAAATGGACTTCACCTGTATTATCCTCATTAGGGAAACACAACCTTTATATATATAAGCCCCAAAAGTAGCATCAAAAATACAACAGTTGCACAAGTGATTAAGATGTTTTTAGAAGTGCTGCCATGCTACTCAAGAGAATGAATAAATAAATAAAGGAAAGAGGCTCCCTACTCCTAAAAAACAAAAAGCTTACAAGTAATAAGTAACTATTAAAAATTAAAAAATAAAAAGTAATTTAGAAATTACTTTTTGGAAATCTGTTTTGCAATACTCTTGTGCCAGAGGCACCAGGTGGCGCTACATTACAGCCTTCTACAGTCTTAAAAAATTCCCAGTCTTCAGATGTTCTGATTTGTTTGAATTTTTTGTTATACAGCTTGAATAGGAGCACTAGTGGGGAGAGCTGGGGAAGCAGCTGAAATAGCTTTGTTCACTGTACTCTGTTTTAGGGAAGAACTGCTCTGTGTGTAACAGCGTTTGCATCCAACCCTGAAAAAAATAATCTATATATGCTTGTATACTACTTTATCATCTTTATTCCATAGCTGCTTTCTCCATACTGTCAGTTATGGTTTGGATATTCCAAAAATCAGCCTCGCTAACTTTTCCTTTTGCTAAGAGCCGAAGTCCGTATATCTGCTATACCCTAACAGGAGAAATAGCAATTATCTGAGAAGAGATACATAAATATCAACCTGCACCCATTTATAAAGAATAGAATAGTACTCTAGATAATTATTTTCAACAAAAATAATATCATTATATTATTTAATACCAATAATACTAATAAAAATATCATTAATATTTCTTCTATTCCTTATAAGAATAGAAGATATTTCCAATTTTCATTAGTTATTCTACATTCAACTTTTTCTTGGTCTTCAGTTTGCCAAACTTTAACAAGCCGCTCCATCCCCAGCAATTCATGCCAAAGATCAAGAGGCTAAGTGAATATCTGTTATTTCTCTTCACTAAACTTTAGCATTCTATTTCACATGAACAAAACACAACTCTTTAAGTGTTTGCTATATTTGTAGTTTGGTAGCCCAGTAATACAGTATTGCCATTACTAGTATCAGGCTATTAAGTCTGCAAGACCTCTGGGCAGAGGGATGCCAGGCCTCCTTTGTCTAACAGTGTCTTGAGCTGCCTGGAGCTTTCTTTTTTTTTTTTTTTTTTTTTTTTTTTTAATATTTGGTTTAGCTGTAGCATCAAATTTCCTTGTGATCAATTGGCTAGGCCTAATTTTTATGCCTTCCTTTATCTTGGTATGGTATACAAACACAACTTTATATCCACAGTAATAACAAAAAGTTATTATGTGCAGAACGAGCTATTTACCACTAACATGATATGGTATAGAGAAGTCCAGACTGGCACTGGGATGATAACGAAAGCTTTGAGAAATGGGGACACACAATAACGTGAAGAAGACTACAGGCGTGGGTATGATAGAGATGTGACACAGGCTTGGCACCGGATACCCCATGGCTGTGAACAACTCACCCATGGTTACTTAAAAAAATGCAGATCTGGACAGGATCAGCCTTCAGGGGTAAAAACGAACTAGTATCTAACATAAATTAAATACACCTAATAGTAGATTGAAATATAATGCAGAGCTGCAGTCTGAATAGTGTAAAAGTATGTTAGAAACTTTATAAATAATCCCAGGTGAATCAAGAATTAAAAGGAAAAAAAAAGTCAAAATCACACTCCTGCGAGCGAAGCACTCCCAGTGCTGACACTAACATCCCCCAGTGGCTCCAGGCTGAAGCCACAGACACCAGGATCCTGAGAAGCAGAAGGAACCAGGAAAATTAGGTGGTGTCTGATGAGGCTTAAATTACATTTTCATTGATGCAGTGGTGATGCCAACTGTGCTAATGGAGACAGCTATACTGTGGTAGTACAGCACTCTTGGAAGTTCATCCTACAATTCAATCAACACTACAGTTTTCATAAGCATAACATTCACAGAAGGATGTCATTTGCAAGGTTGATGCTTGCATCTGAACTTGCAGATCAAGTTTCATAAGGCATTTCATCAAATAAAACCCAAAAGCTAACACAGGGCTACCACTACTGTAATGTGGCTATTTTCCTTTCTAAATTCAGACTGCACTTTGGCTTCCTTCAGGCTTTAATGTAGGGGAAAATAGCTGAATTTCTACAAAAACACATGTTGGAAAAGTATGAGAAGTAATAAATCTTACAAATATGACTGATTGGTCTAAGCAGTTCTAAACTGTTTCTTCAGTTCAGTAGTATCTTGTGTTACAACAGCTTATGGTGAAAGTTCTATAAGCAATTTTCTGTTACTAGCAATATATCTGAAGAAATATTTCAAAACCACATTTTCTTTCCGAGGAGCAATTTATTTTCCAGATTACAGATGAAGTCAGTATTCACTAAGTTCTGAAGATATTTTGTCTCTGTAACAGTTCTTTAGTGTAGAACCCTGTTAAGGCTGATCTGTCAGATCCAAAATACTCAGATGAAAGGTAAACATCCTAGAAGTGCATATTCATAACAATTAAAGCAGGTAATGCTACTCATTTACATGCCATGTCTGATATCCAAGTAACACTGAACTAATATTTTGGGTATTTGAACACACAAGAGCCTGATCTGCTTCTGGCTGCTGAATTCAACACCGAACAATAAAATCCATGCAAAATTTTGTTGTCTCTGTTACAAAACTACTATTTAATAGTTGAAACACCATTCAAAAGTGAGGTGGTGATATTTGTGCTTTTATTAGTGTAGGTTCCAGGAAGACAGGTTTTGATACATCTTTTAGTCAAGACTGGAATTATGCTGTATATGCCTGAACTTTCAATTCAATCAGTAAGATAGGAAAACAAATAATTAAGAGTCAGGGAACAAAAAAACCCCAGTGCTGTGGAAGTTCATGATTTGGTATTAGTATTGTGAAAAGCAAGTGTCAGTCAGTGATATAGTCAGGTAAAAAAGAAAGTATTGTAATTTATTGAAAAGTGCTTAAAGCAGGACTCCACATATGAAGACTCGAATTCTACTATCAGGCTACAGCTTGATTATTTTTTTTTTTCTGAGACAGAGACATAAATTTAAAACTTAACAATTAATTCACTTAAATGATCCTATTGATATTAGTTTAAATATGAAGTACTTAAGAGAGTTAAAAAAAACCCAAGCCAAAACTAAACCACAAAAAACCCCACAACAACCAACCAAACCCCCAAGGAGGAAAAACCCAAAACCCGACAACTCAAAACCTGGGTTAGAGTCATAAAACCATCTTATATATTCAACAGTAATAACTCCTTGTTATCAACTTGCCAACTGCAAATCATTTTGCTTAATTTTGCATAAGCTTCTTTAGTCTATTGTTTAAAACATTAGAGAATGGATCTATCAGACAAAGGAATATCAATGCCATCTCATCTTCCATGTTTTGGTACAATTTAGAATTTTTTTTTTTACCTTTCTGCTGTGGATGGAAGCACAAGTCATTATTATCCTGTTCATACAGGAAATTAAATTCATTTATAATATGTTTGTGGTTTAAATAAGTCATAATATTATTGAATATATGGTAATGTAATATTTCTTTCTAGGATTTACAGACAATAACTTGTCTAGAACTGATCATTTTTACTGTTGTTTCCACCCAATAAAGAGCTAAACTCAGCTCCAACTGTACAAAAGATACTCCTACCCTGTTCTGTATTAACTAAGCAATCATATTTAGAGTAACCAGAAATGTCATACAGACATTTAATCACTATATAAAACCGAGTTTGCTACAGGAGCTTGAGGATAAGTTGCTGACAAGGAAAGGACACTATAGCTCATGCAGTTTAAATCTGCAAGGCAGTAACCTTACAACTGTGGGATCAAGTTTGTAAATTCTACCAGCAGCTACACTTTTAGAAATTATCAGTTGACATTTTGCCTGGTATTTTGACAGTTAGCTACGCTAGCTGTGAGTGATGCTTTCATTCACAACAACTACATCACAAACGAGAAAGCCTTCACTAGCTTCTCCATTGATAGAAAGCTCATTAATATGACAGAGAAACTGTGGCAACAAAATTGTAGAAAATGATCATTGCAATAATTCCTTTCTTACACAGTTGAATAGAGTTGCCCTCTAACATAATATTGTATTATACTCAAAGGAAGTTAGCCCAAGGATTTGCCCTGCATATTCTATCTTGGCACAAAACAGCACTCCATTCACTGGAGAAAACTGAGACAATTATATTACCACTTGCATATGATTGTGATCTAGCACAATCTGGAAAACCAAAGATTGATAAGTTAATCACTAACTAGAGTCATTACTGCATAAAGGCCACCAAAAAAACAAACCAAAGAAGTTTTCGGCCATGAAAATTTGAAAAGTCTTTAGCTACACCCTTTCCTTTAAAAACGAACTTCATGTTGTAAATCTGATCAAATTTTAATCAGCCTTTTCTTGCATTTCTGGAAATCTGAAGTTTTTATTTAAGTCCTGCTACTAGACAGACACCGTATATAAGAAAAGAGGTGCTAGATTACTCGTCTGCCCAGTCGTCTTCACATGTCTAGAGCTTTCAGCCCTGACACCAAACACAGATGTAGCAGGGTACTTCAGGCTCTTCCTTTGTTTGTTTGCAGCTGCCTTATAGATTCCTAAAAAACTATAGGGCACATTTTTCCATCTGTACACATTCTACCCATGAAAATGTCTCAAAGATGTCACTGCTTTGTGAGATTCAGAAAATCAGAAATTCAAAAGCATTTTCAATTTCAGAGTTCTGTTTCCAACAGAAATATATGCAAACACCATTTTGAACAACACACCCACACAGTCATGGTGGCAAACAGCCTACCAGGCTGTATCAAGCAGAGCATGGGCAGCAGGTTGAGGGAGGTGATTCTTCCCCTCTGCTCAGCACTGGTGAGACACGAGTGGGTGCTGGGTTCAGTGCTGGTCTCACCAGTGTAAGAGAGCCAGGGACATACTGCACCGAGTCCAGTGGTGGGCCACAAAGGTGATTAAGGGACTAGAGCATCTGGCACACAAGGAGTGACCGAAAGAACTGAAATTGGCCAGCCTGCAAAAGAAAAGGCTCAAGGGGAATCTTAGCAGTGTGTATTACAACTTAGTGGGTGCAGGAAAGATGGCAGAGACAGACTTTATTTCAGTGATGCCTAGCGACAGGACAAGAGGCAATAGGCACAAATCAAAACATAGGGAATTCTGTTTAAAAAAAAAAAAGGCATTTTCACTGTAAGCGTGACCAGCTTGGAACAGGTTGCTCAGAGTAACTGTGGAGTCTCCATCTCTGAAAATATTCAAAACCACCTGAACAGAGCTCTTTCAACCTGCTCTAGCTGACCTTGCTTAGAGAAGAGGGGGTTAAACCGGAAGCTCTCCAGAGGTGCCTGTCAACCTCTCTGACTCTGTGATTTATTTATGGTCACAGAATTTCCAAATGGAACAACAGAGTTGCTCTCAGGAAAAAAAATTCCATTGTTTTTTAGAGTATGTCTACACTAGCAGTTTGGCACATAAGTATACACACTTCAGAAGAAAAAGCCTACTTGATAAAAAGTCGGGAACACATATATTGGTGGGGAAATAATGAGCTAACTTCTTCAAGGTGAAAACAACCAGAACTTGATCATCAGGGTTTCACGTAATACATTGCTAATAGGGACACAAGGTCAATGTAATGCAACAGCTAGAAATAAGGAAACACAGCAACACTCCAGCAACTGGCTCTTACAAGGCATGAACAGTTTCTGGACCTCTAATATGAAGTTTCTAGACTTTGAAGTAGTATAAAAATATTTCAATATGCAAGTTAACAAAAAATAGTATACTCTACCTGATAGCCAAATGTGTTGTTTTGTGACCCATGCCTTGGCACTCCTGGATTTTCACACGCTGTGCGAGTAGGTTCTTAAAATAAAAATTACAATAAATTAAAGACAAAAAAATTTACAATATTTTAATAAAAGGCATGAATGTATAACAAAATTAAGCTTGTTCAATAACATGCAATAAGCCAGAGAGAAACAAAAATAAAATGACTCGATTATTAAAGAATATAGAAAAACAATAGGATAATTTTGAATAGCTGAAAACTCCTAGATTTACTTAACAGGAAAAGGAATAATAATAATTTCAAGAAATTTCAGTACTATGGGTGTAACCTTACCTATACATCGAGGAGAAGAACCACTCCATGTGCCATCTGCTTGGCAAATCCTGGTGCTGGAGCCAACCAAAATAAAAGGAGGTGTGCAGCTGAAAGAGACTTCTGACTGATAGATGAAGCTTTTACCTTCTCTTTTCCCTTGAGCAGGTACTCCAGGGTCACCACAAAACTTTGCTGTGAGAAAAGCCATGATAGAAGTGCAATGTGTCATTTATTAATATACAAAAAATAACCCTTACCTGAAGTCAGTCAAGCAGTTACTCCAAATTTTATATTTATTTTATTAAATACTGAAATATTTAATAGGAATTCAAAGAGAGATTAGGTAGCCAATCTTTAGTCTGCTTCAGTTTGCAGTAGTTTTGTTCAAAATGCCTACATAGGCACTTGGTCAGTAGCTTGAAGTTAACACTCAAGGTTACACAACTTATTTCATTAAGGCCCAAATATACACAGTTCACGTCTGCTCTAAACCACATCAATCTGCAAATCCTCCTATAGGGAGCAATCAGAGAGCGTACCAAACCTTCATGTAAATCTCTCATCCTCTCCTGCTTTCTGTCACCTACCCAGTGCTCAACATTTTTGTATGATTAAAGGATTTGTCAGACAGATTTTAGGAATTGTAAATTCTTACTTTCTCATCTTTCACTGAAAGATAAGATTTGGTATGTATGGAAGTAAAACACTTGACAGTACAGCTGAAAAACAAAGCAAAGCAAAACAAAACAAAACAGTAAAGAAATTTGAGCAGCAATCTAAAAGTAAAACACTAATAATCTGTTACTATGTGGGATAAATTTGAGTGCTAAGAACATATTCTTAAATGGATCTTTTTTACTTTATACCTTTCTCCTAAAGATTCCTTATGTCTATAGCATAGCATAACTAAGTAAATGTACTGCTGGCAAATTTACTGGCCTTCTGCAATATAAAGCACTGATTATTGTCAGAAGCTGCATTTTGAATAATTGATTCAGGAAATGCAATCAGCTGTGGTAAACCCTGTGCCATCAGATTATACTATTCCCTAACACACCATGAATTCCAATATTGTAGTCTAATTTAATATCAAACAGAAAATGCTGTAATACACACCAAAAAAACCCCAAAACCCACCAACCCAGATGTGTGCAATGACATATTTCTAAAAAGGCACATTCACAGAATCATAGAATTGTCTAGGTTGGAAGGGACCTTTAAGATCATCTAGTCCAACCATCAACCTAACTCTGGTAAAAAAAAGTCACTAAACCATGTCACTAAAATACATGAAGCACTTACAGATTCTTAACACAGAAACTTGAAATTGTCTCCTGAACAGTTCTTTGTACGAACAAAGTAGCACCCATTCTCAAGGAAAAAGAATCCTCACATTAAAACATAGGTTTTTTTGAAAGTTTAATATTTTTTTATAAAACTAAGTAAATTCCACCACTTACTTGTCAGTCAACTTTAGCCAACCACTGAACACCTACTGATTTTCTGCCTTCTATATATGTAATCATGGAAAGCAAGTACCATGATAAAACATGGCAGTTTTCCTCTGATATTGGGACAGGGAACTACAGAACAAACTAAAGTTGCAGCAAACTAGAAGCTTTGTGAGTGCTCCCACTCCCATTGGAAATATTTTCCTAAGGACTCTGAGAACCTCTAACAGACACAGGGCCATGAAGTTCTGATACTGAGGCTGCAAGGCTAGTCTCATTCTTCAAAGACATTTAATTGATTAACAAGAAGTTATATCTGTAGTTAGAAATTTTCAGGCATAGGCCTATTTTTTTTTCCCCATCTCTTACCAACCTTCTAAAAATAGCAGTCCTTTACTCAAATTATTATAAGAATAATTAAGAAGACAAATTTACTAGGCCATAGATAACAAATACTCAACCAAAGACATTACTATATTCCATTCTGAATAATTATTTCATTTTTTAACTGTACCTTGCATATCTTCAGCTACAGGCTCTATGAAACCAAACTGGGAACTAAATTTCTGATGTCAAGAACTCTTTAAGATTGCTCACTGAGAATGACTTTCACCAGCTCCCTCTTCATTTCTGCCAGATGGCAGCTAGTTTAATCTCTTTGACAAGCACTGGCTGCCAATTGTTTTCTCTTGCAAGCCAATGGACATCATTGCACATCAACACCATTGCACATCAACACCATTCAGTTAATGTAATCTCTGCATGAAACAGCCTTTAATTCCCAGGCAGCTGCATTCTGTGCTAACTATACATTTTAAAAAATTTAAAGGTCAAGATGCTTTTTCAAAGAATATTGCAGTATTGAGTATTCCAACCTCAAAAATCATAAATAGCTTTTGGTAGCCAAAAAGGAACATAAGGGCACAGTATTCCAATCAAGAACAAATGATGAAAAGAATTTTTCATGGTCTTTGATGCTCATGATATAGTGGACTCTAGAAGAGCTTCATCTAGAGAACTTAAACAACAAATGGTGGGTCTTTTTCCTCCAGAAACAGTGCCTTTCAACATGTTCTGGCTCTGGCACATACAGCTTCAGCAGCATTGAGCAACTGTTGTTGATGATATGAGAGTATCATAAGGAAAAAAAAGAGGAAAATATCATCTATATGATACGGTTTCATAGTATTAGAATATCGCCAAAACAGAGACCATTTTTGACAGGGAGAGATGAAGAATGCAAAAAAATAGTAAAAGAACAGAAAACTGCATTTTGCAACATTTAGCAAGCTACCTGGAAAGCTCAGCTACTTGGCAAGCTCAAATTAAACTGCAGAAACTGTAAAGCCACAAAGATGAAATTATTGTCTTCCAATTAGACTCTTTGCTCAAGACCGTTACAGAGTTTCAGTGAAATAGCAATTGTATAAATAACTACAGAACCTCCTGCTTCGATACAATCATTTCAATATCTCTCGGAAGCATCACAATCACTTCTTTAAAAAGATTTTTTAAATATGAGTGGGATAGCACCAAACTAAAGAAAAATCACATTTGCTATTGTAATGGAATTTGTAGCAATATAAAAATCCATCATTGTTATATCTTTCAGGTTAACAAAATTTACTGCATAAAACATGTAATTTAGTGTAAAGGGAAAAACAGACAATTGTCAAGAAATCACTCTGGGGTCTAGTCAACATTACCAACAGAAAAAACTCTCTGTAACATCAGAAAAAGTTTAGGATGAGTAATGAGCAAATAAAAGAGATTACAATGAAATTTCCCCTGTTCAATATGTAGCTGGAAGAAAAAAAAGAGTGAAATTTTTAAAGAGGAGAAAAAGCTCTATAGTTGAATAAAGAAATACAAGACCATAAAGTAAATACATACGCAAGCACTGAGGTACTTCACCACTCCATGTTCCGTTCCCAACGCAAGTCAAAACAGCGGGAAAAGAGAGTTCATATCCTGGAGAGCAGACATAGCTAATGCTAAATCCCCAGTCCAAGTTTGTTCCTTCCAACCTTCCATTAGAGATCTGCGGAGGACTTGGGCAGGTAACAGCTGCAATAATATTCAAAGTAATTAGGCCCAGCTGCTGTAAATATCCCCAGTGTACACAATTACTAGAAGAACCATATGTGCTAATTTCACCTTTTTTAGAGGACAATACAGTCAGGACATGCTATGTTCCTCACTGTATTCTTGCCACATTTCCTGAAGTTAGTACTTCTGGTTTCCTCCATTTAGGAGACAGTGGCTGATTGATGAAATGTCTTAAATAAAACAGTATGCTGCATCAAACCAAATAAGAAGACAACCAAAAAAGCAGTATGGAGACTATGAAGTGTACATTTCAGATATGTCTGGTTGTATACTACAAAATTATTTTGTTTGTCTGTTTAGACAACATGGAGTACAACTATCTTTAGTTACCATGGTAATAGTCAACTACTCTCTTCCTGCTAACCAGCTTAGGCATTTCCTAGACATTAATGCTCAGGGATGAAATTCCAGGATGATTGTTCCAAAATATGACTTGAAAGCCTCTTTCTAAGTACTACAGCTTGGTTAGTATTTGCTTCATGAATAGTGCCTCACCAAAAAGCATAGATGCTTCTAGCTAGAGGGAGAAAATGTAAGGATTTGAAATTTCAGTGTTGCTACCCCTAAGAAGACCATCAAGAAGTATTTCAGTGTAGATTTGAATTTCAAGACCATCCAGAAAAAAATAAAAACATCTTCTTCTCACTTGTAGGAAAGAAGACTAAAAAGCACCACAGGAGGACAGCAGAAATAAACAGACATAACTGTAGTGATGAAGATAAAAGTGCTGTTCACTGGATAATGGGGTAGTAACAGACAATTGCTAATTGAGAGCTGAAGGGAAAATGGTATAAAAGAAGTTAAATTAAAAAAATAATCTGAATCAAAAAGAGAAAGGCAGAAATTTAGGCCAAAATTACCAGAACGGATGAAAAAGAGAAAAGGGGTAAAAAAGAGAAAATTTGGGAGAAACTCTGCTATCAAAAGAGAAAGAAAGTGAATAAAACAACCATGATTTAATTTAGTGAAGACATTTGGGGTATATGAGAAGAGGTGTTGACTAAAAATATAGCAGAGAACATACAGGTCACAAGAATGGAGGAAATGAAAAGCTTCACTCATAACCTTTAAACTTATGTTTAGACAGCTGTCATCTAGCAGGCTCAAAAGAAGTCAGAGTCACTAGATCAGGAGTACTGCGTATTTGAATGTGATCTCCAGAAGGTTCACCATGTGCCATCTCTTCATTCTTATTATACACTTCAGTGGGAGAATCTCAACTATTTATACCACAAAGATGCTCTGCAGCATCATTCATTGCTGTTTGAGAATGCTAGATGAAAGTGATCCTATTATCAAATAATCAATCCTTTTGCTACCAGTAAATCAAATCTAAAATTTAGGGCTTTATTTTTTATACTATCTGGTTCCGGTTCTTTTAAACTACCTAGTTTAAAAGAAACACATCAACCAACCAACTCAAAAAGGACATGATAGCTTTTGCAACACTTAATAAAAGTAAGGTAAAAAAAGTACTCGAAGCAGCAGAAGTCTGTCCGCATTCTCCAAGAGTTTAATGACCAGTTCTTTTAAAAAGATCTATGTGTTTTAACTTCGGAGCTGAATAATACAGGAAGAAATACCAGTCAATAGTTAGGAAAGGAGACAGAAGTAGCAGCATAAAAACAGGTGTAATATCAGAATTTTGGAGTGAAAAAAGCAGATCAAAACAACAGCCAGCAACAAGGCAGAATGCCTCTAAATATTTTTGTTGGAGATTTAACCATAAATAGGTACAGCAACATTTCTTAGTTTAAGAGTTGAAAGTATGCTACAAATGCAAGTGTGCAAAAAAGACAATGCTTGAATAGCCGAATATTTAGTTGCAGGTGAACATGCATCCTTTTCCAACTAGGAAAAGCCAGAGAATTATTTCTATCTTCTATTTCAATGGCATTGCAACAATTACACATCAATTTTCTGTCCAGTTCATTTTCCAATTTTTTTACTAAATGGTATCAAGGACCCTGGCATTTCCTCTTGAGAGTAAGAACTAATTGTTACACATTTCAAACACACTACTGCATATTACATAATACTTTTAATTACGCAATCAAAAAAATGGGGTTTATTAACTTACCTAGTGCACTCACACAAACCTGCGAATGAAATTCTGAGAACACTAGGGATTCTGCATATAATTATTATTTAGTATTTATGCAAGCCATCAATATGTACGACATGAACCCAGAAAGACTCAAAAACTCAAGGCCAAAACTGACAGTCTGACTCTTTCTTTGTATAGTTCTGTTTGAATCAAATCAGAGTTAGAACTCCTGCTCCCAGTTAGGTGCCCTGTAGTCTTTAAGAATTTGAGGCTGGGAGACTGTATCAGAAGTATTTTTTCTGTCTTATGATCTTCTAGCTGTTCCCTTACAGTCACTCTTAGAGACAGACAGACTCTTGATCAACAGGACCAGTACAGTCGTTCTTGGAATTGAAGATAAGGCTGGCTAAGAACACAATAAAACCAGAAAAAAGTGAACTGTTAAGAGCAACTCAAAGTCTGACGTCCTCAAAAATGTGTTGGGAAAATAACTTTAAGAATTGACATTATCAAAGGTGATTTAGAATTAAACTGAACTTGGTAAAATATTGGAGAATTGTACTCAGCAAGGAAAGTAATTGCAAATGTGATGGAGATCTGAAGTTTATTTGATCTGATTTGATGAATTAATTCAGGGGAGGAAAATTAGAACTGCTGACCTCCTGAAAACAAAACATAAAGTATCAGGATGAGAACAAAGTAAATACAAACTTAGCCTACCAAGTTTTAAAAGAATAGAGATCAGACATAGTGTGAACCCAGAAAGAAACCACCAAAAAAGGTAACGTTGCTTCTCTACAGCTGTGGTATCATGAAGAGTGAGAAAAATTACTCTAGAGGGAAGACGTTTCAGGGTTTAGCAAGCAAGTGGGTTTCTCAGAGAAAATTGTTTTGATGACACAGGTAAGGTGGTCTTTCAGTAGAGTTCAGATTTTTTGCTGTTTAAATTTCAACAGACAGCATTAAAAAATTCCAATAAAACAGAAAATTCAGGAATGCAACTAGTAAAAGAGAGAAAAGGAAGATCATGAGATTAATCCTTTCAGTTTTCACAGTAGAGAAAATAACATGAAGCAGAAAAACATTTATTAGGAAACCTGCTAGAAGGATTTAGTATTTTTGCTGAGTATGTTGATACAGAACAGTGACGCTCGAAGGTGCATGACTAATGAAGGAAGGATCAGAGAAAAATCTTGGTATTATGGATAGGGTAACCCAGCAAAATTTCTCTTTGACAAAGTTCAGTTGTATAAATGTAGACCTTTCCCAAAGGTGTCTATCACATACTTGAGTGGTCTTTTTGTAAAGACAGGGACATACATAAGCTCATTTTTGATATGACATGCTAACCTTAACAAATAAAAAACCAAATCCGAACCATCATTTCATATTGGCTAATTCGGTTTGGCAGCGAAGTAATAAAATGTTCTATAAATCTACAAAAAACTGTTCAACATATTGTGCTGATATGAAAAATAAAATGGAAAAAAAGCAAAGGATGAAGTGGCCATTCCTGCAACGAAAAAGTCAATTCAGTTTATTCATACTAACACTAAGTTTTGAATTCTGTGGAAATATCTGGCTGACTCGCAACAAGAAGCAGTGGATGTAAATGTCATAGAAGAAATAGTTGACAATCAAAATAAATGTTTTACCTTTACATGTTGGGATTACTCCACTCCATGTGCCATTGCTAGTACAAGTGCGAATTAAGGAGCCATTTGATTCCATTGTATAACCAGGTTGGCACATATAAGTAACATTTTGTCCAACAACATAATCATCACCATATCTCATGCCATTGGCTGGTACTCCTGGATCTCCGCAACTGATAACTGCAAGTAAATAGTTGAGTAACAGATTTTAAAACCTAAACATGATTTATTTATATGTGAGGAGAAAAACATAGTGCAAAACTAGGAATTTATTAGGGGAAAAAAGAGAGAAAAATTATCATATATCTTATCTGCATCAAGAGAAGATAAACATTTATGTCATCTGTATTAGCTGCCAAACAAAATATGTGAAGCTGTGTAACAGTTACATTTGGACAATATCAATACATCTGTTCAACAGTAGAAGTAACGGACTGCATGATTTTGATCAGTAAAATTTCAAGATTATAAAATGAAAAAAAAAAAAGCAGGAAATACTCCATATGTCACTACCATCCTTTGATACCTTCAAGTTTTCCTATCAGTTCAGAGCTTCATTATTAAACAAGCAGATATCAATTGTTTACTTTTCCATATGTACATCCTGAAAGGAAACAGTCTGGAAAATATAAGACATATGTCTGCAAAAAGTTTCCACTTTGTAAATGCTCACATGGTTACTACGTACGTAAACGGATGAGAATGTTCAGGCAACCCCCAAACATGGGCCATGGCTTATGACAAAATTAGGCCTATAGGACTTCAATCTTGAGAACCATAGTGGCAATGATAAAAAGATGCTGTTTTCAGGAGAAAAACAAACACCAGGAAAAAATAATCTAATTCATACAAAATACACCACACATGTGTTTTACAGTTTAGTTTACAATAAACTTGGCAATCCCTCTACAGCATTGTTATTATTTTGAAAAATTGTGGGGAGCAGCTTCCTGGGCAGAAAGCACATCCTGTCCACTTCTAACTCAATGCTAAAGCACGGCCGATTTGAATGGCACTCTCTCTATATCCTGTTTTCCTAAATAAGAAAACTCATGACTACATGTTTGTAGTGTATTCTGTCCAGGTCCCTTGATATAAATAATTGGGGAACTGAGAATCTAAGGTATACTGTATGCCTGCTCTACAGTTTATCAGTCTGAGTAATTAAGCTCCATGTATTAAATCTTAAAAAAAAAAATAAATAAAATGTCCCACACAATCCCTGTCTATTGATGCAGAATAGACTATAAAAAATACCACAGGGTTAGTCTAGAGGTAGCTAGCGCAGTAATAAAGAAAATTGGGGAGATCACCCTATTTTATTTTACCTAGTGACACGGTAATTTTAAATTGTTTTTAAAACTTTAAAAGTCATAGATTTTTCTTTGTCATTCTTTAAAAAATATAGAGCTGTGAAAGGCAGAAGTGTTTCTCTTAGTTACATGAGTATATTCAAATACTCTACGTATTCCACCTTTCTTTTTTTGCTATATTCCATTTACTATCCTTGACAACTGAAATCATCCTTGATATTTTTTCCAGGTATACTATTGCTTTGACAGGATTACAACATAATTCTCATGCATTTACCCTTTTTTTTTCCCCTAATCCCTGTTTCATCTCTTTAGATTCCCCTATATGAAGAATATTTCAAATCATGGCCTTAGAAATTTTAGAATATGCAATCACCATACACCATATATGATTAAAGAACTCCAAAACCTATCTATTTATTTTATATTGTTGAAAACTATTTTAATTGTTTATTTAAATCCGGCTTTTTCATTCACCTCCCTTGCATTTTCCATTTCTTTCTTTTGGTCATTAATACAAACTTTTTGTTTCTTCCACTGTTAATGTGACTGTAATGATTGTACCTTTTCCTGCTACTGAGACTTTGACATTGATCCATTACACAGTAAGAGCTACCCTGGCTTTACCAGATCTCTAGATTGCTCTACCTTCTTAAAATTACTATCTTCCCATCATTAACTTTTCCAGCCATATTTCAAAGAACAACAAAAAAAAACCCTGATTTTCTTTCATGTATTTTTGCTCTTTCATACTTTCTAGTCTTTATCTTACTATAGCAGTAAGAGTTGCATGAAAGAAAAGACTTAAGGGGAAAAAAGAGTCATTCTTCATATTACTGTGTTGTGACATTAGAACTGCTCGTAAAGGTGGATGTGAGTGGTAAGAAAAAGATCCTTTTGCTCTTTTGACTTACACTGTAGCATTTGACTTTCAAAGAAAGCAAAAGCAGATGTAAGGCGGTGACCTAAATTTTACTGAGATGCTGTGTTTTGTCATAAACATAGGAATAAAGCTTTAACTAAAAGAAACACGTCATAGCTACTTAGCGGGTTCAATTGCACTTTCTGAAGTTCATAGATTTCAAGCATCAGAGAATCACATAATATTTGAGGTTGGATGGGAGCTCTGGACATCATCCGGTCCAACTCCCCTGCTCAAGCTGTCCATCCAATGACCCAGAGCTGGACCACCTCCACTTAAGTCACTAAGGTAAGCAAAAAACATCTTAAATCACTTTGGTGATCCTGACCAGAATACCACTGTACATCAAGGATTCAGTGATCCACAATACTGCTAACCTGAGGAGCCCCAGGCCTCTGCACTGTGCTGCATGGCCTCCAGACCTTTGCTGTGTGCACAGATCCCTTGGCCAGGGCAAAACCGCAGCCAGCTCATTGGAACAGAGGAGCTGCAGGCAGCTCCAACGCATTATTAGCGGTTACACCAGCTGCATGTCCTTGCTTTTTATCTAGCACTGCAGCAAGAAGTTCTGCAGAACAGTGTTTCTGTTTGACTGTAGAAATGATAGAGTTGTTTCCTTGTAAAAAAATCCTATAATAGCTTGAACAATTGAATCATAAAGAATGGTTTGGGTTGAAAGGGACCTTAAAGATCATCTAGTTCCAACCACCCTGCCATGGGCAGGGACAACTCCCACTAGAGCAGGTTGCTCAAAGCCTCATCCAACCTGGCCTTGAACATTTCCAGGGAAGGGGCATTCACAACTTCTTTGGGAAACCCGTTCCAATGTCTCACCACCCTCACAGTAAAGGATCTCCTCCTGATACCTAAACTAAATCTACCCTCTTGCAGCTTAAAACTGTTACACCTTGTCCTGTCGCTACACTCCCTCATAAAGAGTTCCTCCTCATCTTTCCTGCAAGGCCTCCTTTAGGAATTAGGTAGCCTTTAGGAAGGCTGCTATAAGGACTCCTCAGAGTCTTCTGTTCTCAAGGCTGAACAATACCAATTCTCTCAGCCTGTCTTCATAGCAGAGATGACCTAGCCCTCTGATCATCTTTGTGCCCCTCCCCTAGACCTGCTCCAAAGGGTCCATGTCCTTTTTGGAGGGTTGTTGAAGACCCCCATGAGGACCTGGGTTTCTGAATGTGAGGGTGCTCCTATCTGTCTATAGAGGGCCTCATTCACTTGGTCTTCCTGTTCATGTGGCCTGTAGCAGACCCCCACTATAATGTCACCTGTTCCTGCCTTCCCTTTAGTCCTGACAGATATGCTCTCCTTGTGTGCACAGCTTTTGCTTCACCTATTAGATTGTCTTTAACTCAGTCACAAGTTTTTGCATTTTTACCCTTTTATTTCTCTCCGCCAACCCACCTGTGGGGAGGTTAGTGAGTGGGTGGCTGTGTGGTGCTTAGCTGCCTACCGGGGTTAAACAACAACAGCATGGTAGGGAGAGCTTGGAAAAGAAATAAAACTGCTCTGTCAACAAATTCTGTTGGCACTTACAAGCCTACTGCTTTGGATACACTTTGAAATCGTTATGAGAAAATTATTCTCTTACAATACATGACCTTCCATTATGAAGATTTTATAGACCTGGAAATAAAACTGGCAGGATAAAGAGAGGGTATTGTTAACTCATGATCTGTTAATTATCTGTTTAGCTAATATTGTCCATTGACTCTTGTTAATTATCTGTTAGTGATTTAAAATTGATACATTGTCATAGGAGATAAGATAACACATTAAGTATGATGATTAATTTGTTTTTCAATTTATATTTAGACATGCTAGGGTCTGTAGAAAGGGACGCAGACTGGACAAAGCTCTGAGCAACATGCTCCAGCTGATGCTTTAACAAGCAGAGGGGTCAGACTTGACAATCTCCAGAGATGACTGACGACCTCAGCCGTTCTGTGATGCTTTAAAATGCCTCTCCATTTCTCAGTATTTTAAAGCTGCTGCTAGTGCCTGTATCATATTAGATACAAGTTGTAGCCCTAGTAGTGCTTCTGCACCTCTTAAGGAATTAGTTAATAGTCAGCAATAAACAAAAAGGCAGAAATGAGTCAAGCTGAGATTCTCAGAGTTCGTACCTTTTTTTCATAAGATTTTCTTTCAACCATTCTGTTCATACTCTGACCATTTCAGAGGATACACAACAAGCTAAAACCCCTAAAGATTAAAACATATACTAGGAAAGAATTAAAATAGGTAGATCATGTAACTGTAGAACTCCTTTAAGCTGTAACAGCAGTCTATATTTTACTATGCTGTGTCTGTCTTCAAAAAACCATATGCTTCATCTTCTCATAGCACTACAGGTTTTTAAAAGTATTTCATGTACAAAATTATGTATGAAGTTATGCAAGAAAAAGATGAAAATTTAAATTATTTGCATCCAACATCTGTATTTTACTTTATTGTCTTTCAGAGGAGAAAAAAACAAAGACTATTCATTAGAGATGTGTCTTACTTGTGCAGTTTGGCAAGGATCCAGACCATGTTCCATTGGCAGTGCATTGTCTTACAGATGATCCAGAAAGTATGTAGCCTTCCATGCATGAATAAATTACTGAATTAGAGAACGTAGTTCCATCAATACGAAATACTTTTCCATTAGCGGTTGTTCCTGGGTTGCCACACTGCACAGCTATAAAGCAAATTGTTAAATACTTTTTTAAATGTAGTAAAGATAATTTTTGAAATAGTAATGTCTAAGGACAATCCTGCTGTCAGCAGTATTATGTGGTAGAAATCTGTGCTGCTGTTCTGAAAAATGTACCTTCCACCACCTACTGATAAGGCATGTTATACCGTAAATAGCTGTTTGCATGGATTATTTGTTTTTATCCTTTTGTATGTAGGGAAACACAGCCTACAAATTTAATTTTAAAATCTGCATTAAAGGAAAGCTAGTTTATCTGCAAAGACAAACTCCCAGTTATAAGAAAATGTCTGATCTACAATTATCACTGTAGATTTAATTTGACTCTGTAGTAAGTAAGCAATTACAGCATCACCTGTCCTGGTTTGGGGTGGAACAGAGCCAACTTTCTGTTCAGTGAGAGAGCCTCTTTCTTACACTTGTTTCTGTGGCAACCAGCATCAGCTGACTTGGTTGCTTACCCCATGGAGGGGTTGCACCTGTGGGGTGGAGTGGACAGGTTAGATGACCCAAACTGACCGATAGGGTATTCCATCCCATCTGCCATGCTCAGTATAAAAGCTGAGGGAGGAAAAGGTTGGTTCCCCTTCAAAGGCTCTTCTTCAATGGGGAGGAGGACGACCCTGTGAGTTTGTCTACCTTTGATTCCCCATCAGTGTGTTCTGGAATCCAGTTCCCATTTGTCACTGAGATCCGTCTAGAACTTTCCCGGTGCCTGCCAGTGACATCTCTCTGGGAGCTTGATATGGTTTTGTATATATATTTGTATATATTGTATCTATTTCATTATTTACTTTTTATTTTATTATTAATATTTCATTAAAGTAGCTAAGTTTTTTTTTTAAACTCATAAATTTCTTTATTTCTCTTTGGAGTGAGAGGGGGGAGAGCACCTGTCATCTTGTCATTGGCCAAACTGGCCCAAACTGTGACAATTACCAAAATACATCTCCTGTCTAATTCAAAGCACAGGATATTCGAACTATTATTTCATAGGCAGGTGTAAGCCTGATGTTTCCCAGTTCTTCAATGCTCGACTTTGGAATTTGAACATGTCTTTCATATGTGATTACATATATACATCTAGTCTATATGACCCAAACTAGAACAATATACCTGTGTCTGCATTACACATACTTTTATACGTGTATATCTATCTATCTATCTATCTGTGAACTAGATTCATCATTTTGAGATTTTTAAGGAGGAAAAAAATAACACCAAAGTATCTTAAAATTAAAAAAAAATCTTAACAGGGTAACTCACTTATGTAATAGATAAGATCAAAGAAGAAAATCAGAAAGTTCAGATGGGTTAAGCATATGTCTTCACATAGCAACATACAGACACATATATAGATTTACGTGGTGTCAGAATGGCAGAAAGGGTATTACAAAACCAGCTTGTGAAATAAGTTTTCAAAATGAGATGACTATTTCATACAGATAACACAGTCAACAGTGATAAAGCGGATAATAAGAGTAGAGATTCTCAAATTATTTTCTGCTTTTCTTTGATGAAGAGTCTGTTCGGAATTATTTCCTATGTTTGAATAAAGAGAATTAAGGTAATAATTGATTCTCCATAAATATCCCGTTAAAGCTTTCTTTTATGATAACACATCTAGCTTGAAATTTCTAGAATGATTTTTTCTATATAAAGTTTTCAGCATTTAATTTTCTATTAAAAAATAATAATGTTAAAATTAAATGACATTTTTAATCCAGTCATTTATGACATAGATGTATCTAATGAAATCCTGACATTGACATTTTTGCTGAAACTCGGCTTTTTTCTCTGAAATTCAGATGTATAATGGTTGTAATTAAAGATCTGTAATGGTGATCTTTTTAAGGAAAAAAAAATCTTTCAGCAAAAATTGAGTTGTAGAGGCCCTATCTATTTCTGTTTAGTTTTTCATGCTGGATGACATATATAGCAGACGCTGACACATGACTGAGAAGAGATAAACAATTCAGTACACTTTTTTTTCTCAAAACTTTGAAAACATGCAGCTTCATAGGTGCCAGGAACTGTTTTCCGTTTTGTCACCTGATGCCAAGCCATTGCTATGGTGCAACAAGTTATTAAAAAAAATGTAATTTTTAACATCAACTGTATACCATTCACAGCAAAAAAAATGGCAATGTAAAATTGGTTTTCTGACAAACGTTTTTAAGAAGATAGTTTAAAGCGGATCTCTTGTGATTTACCTTTGCACTCAGGTTGTCTTCCTGTCCAACTTCCATTTGCCATACATGTTCTCTCTTCTGAGCCATGGAGGATATATCCAATATCACAACTGAAATGTACTGTGCTTTTAATTTTAAAATTGTTTTCTTCTCTAGACCCATGACCTGGGATACCTGGATCACCACAAGAACCTGCTGTATCACCTAGAATTTCAAGTGCAAAGATTAGAATAAGTGTGAAATATTATTATAATATTGCATTTTAAAATTTTTGTTTCTATGTATTTATAAATGAATTTATATTTATGTTTTAAGAAATAAACATATATCTCAGTGGGTGTGAATCCCTGTAAATGCAAAATTACTTGATTTTCAAATAATTTTTTACATATTTTGTATAAGAACAGAAGAGAATTTAAAATTATCTCAAGGTTCCTCTTAGACCATGCTAAATTTTTGGTAACACAATTGTCAAACAAGAATAGGGAAACAAAAAGAAAGCTACAAACTCTTGGTCATTGTCCTGTGTATTTTAATGCTTGCAGAAATAACAAATTAACTAAGTTTAAGAGCTAGCTGACTGACTGGTTCAAAATCACAGACTCAAAAGTTTAGACTCTTCTCTGATTACCCATTTCATCATGTGACACAGATCAGTATAGCAGCCTGCCAGCCCTATTTAAAAAGAAATTGTAAATAGTTTCAAATTACAGTAAGTAAGATAATTTTACTAGCTTTCAAAATACTTCATGTCTAATCTACTTAGGTGGCCTTACATCCCTCTAGTTTGAAAAACGCATGCCACATAATTTTTCAATAATTTTAAAAAGTCCAACATTAAATGTTTTTCTGTTATTTTGGGAAACCATATGTTAAATTTTGCGGTATGATTTATGAAGAATTTGGGGCAGAAACAATTAATTATTCTATACTTCTAAAGTCTTTACAATAATAGCTAAGTTTTCAGCACATTACTTGTCAATGGGCCTATAATAATTTTATGATGAAGAAATGAAAATAGCCTTTTTGCTGTGGCAAGTATAAATAGTTTAGTACTGTAAAGCTAAAGAAAATAAGAGTTTGCATTCTGTCACAATGTTTCTTCATGTCTTGAGAAAAAATTATTAGACGTGATTAACGTTTCCTGTCTGCGGGTACAAAATTGTCAGCCAAAAAAAAAAAAAAAGCATTTTCATGTATATCACTTATGAATGCTTATCTCAAGGTATTTGAGCACTTATTTAATTTAATGAATGAATGATTATAGAATAGTCTTATTTTATGTAATGTTTCTTTGATATTTTCATTTACATTTTTAGGATTCCTATTTGTATTCCCTGATATTTTTGCCTATTTCTTTAATTATTATTTTTTTAATAAATAAATATTATTTATTTATTTCTATTTTTATTTGCCTATGGACAACTACAATAAGTAGTCTTAGATTTTATCAAAAGGGGATTTGTTCCCCCAAACAAATATGTATGCATACTAGCTGTAAAAACATTTTTGATGAACCTAGTCTGAATTTGTAATTCACATACATATACAATTATTTATTAAGTAATATTATTTTATATTAAACTGATTTCTGGTGCATAGCTCTAAACATCACAGGTTATAACAACTTGATCTTTGTTCCCATTGTGGCAAATTTCCACCTGATTTATTGATGTAAAGTTACGGGATTAGATTAGGTGTTCACATTTTGTAGTTTCTCTCACCTTTGAGGTTGTAATGGCAGATTAGGGAAAGATGAGGGACTCATAGAGCAGATAATAACATTTAGATTGTCCTTGTCTGCAAGCACTTCCTAAAATTTTGAAGTAGAAGGTTCAGATTCTTGAAAAATTCTTTCAACCCTTTGGAATTTAGTGCAAGATTTTAACTAAGTAGCACTATTTTAATTTTTGTTATTAATTTTTAACCATTTCTGTGCCACGGGCTGTAAAAAAATGCATATCCTGAAACCGCAGCTGATATAACCAGTTTACATCTGAATACACTAAAGAGATGAAGGAAGGAGGGGAAAAAGAAATGGATTGGGATATGTGTGACCCCAGCTGGAGTACTGCATCCAGTTCTGGGGTCCCCAGTACAAGAAGAATATAGACCTGTTAGAGGCGGTCCAGAGGAAGGGCACAAAAATTACCAGAGGGCTGGAACACCTCTCCTATGCAAGAGACTGAGAGAAACGGGGAGTTGTTCAGGCTGGAGAAGGGAAGGTTCCTGGGAAGACCTTATTGCAGCCTTTCACTATATAAAATACATAAGAAAGAATGATTGAGAGAGACTTTTTATCAAGGCCTGTAGGGACAGGAAAAGGGGCAATGGTTTTAAACTGAGAAGGTAGGTTTAGACTGGACATAAGGAATCCTTTTTTTATGATGAGTGTGGTGAGACGCTGGATCAGGTTGCCAAGAGTTGTGGATGCCCCACGGAATCATAGAAACATAGAATAGTTTAGGTTGTAAGGAACCTTTAAAGGCCATCTAATCCAACCACTCTGCAATGAGCAGGGACATCTTGAACTAGAACAGATTGCTCAAAGCCCCATCCAACCTGACCTTGAATGCTTCCAGGAATGACACATCTACCACCTCTCTAGGCAACCTGTTGAGTGTTTCACCACCCTCATTGTAAAAAATTTCTTCCTTATATCTAGTCTAAATCTACCCTCTTTTAGTTTGAAACCATTACTCTTTGTCCTATTGCAACAGGCCCTGCTAAATATTTTGCCCCCATCTTTCGTTTAAGCCACCTTTAAGTACTGACAGGCCACAATAAGGTCTCCCCAGAGCCTTCTCTTCTCCAGGCTGAACAGCCCCAGCTCTCTCATAAGAGAAGAGTCCTGTCCTCATAAGAGAAGTGTTCCAGCCCTTTGATCATTTTTGTGGCGCTCCTCTGGACCTGCTTCATGTCAATGTCTTTCCTGTGTTAGTGTTCAAGGTCAGGTTGGACAGGGTTTTGAACAAGCTGATCTAGTGGAAGACGTCCCTGCCCACAGCTGGGCATTGGACTAGACAATCTTTAAAGGTCCTTTCTGACCCAAACCATTCTATGATTCTATCATTTACTAATGGTGTAAAGAAACTTGAATTTTCAGTGTGGAACTGGTATAGCAGTATTGTCAGATTTGTGTATCGGTTATTTTTCACCTCTTGTTTTGCCACAGCTGTAACCCAAGAAATAATGGGTCACTTGTTTTCTTCCTATTTTCTGCCTTTGAAGATATCCATGTACTCAAAATTACGTAGGTCTGAATAAAGTTCAAAACCCCACTGATTTCTTTAACCTATATAATGAAAACATGAGGATGACAAGAAAGCATGTCCCCCCAAAATATTTATTGAGAATTAAAACTGATAACATGATTAATCTCTATCACAATCTGTATTTACACACTGTAATATAAGAAAAGGGATTTAGCCAGGTCCCCAAATTTGTGTGTGACTTGGATTTCTTGTTTTTATTTGATCACTGCTGGTAAAGAGAATCAAACTGAAGTTGTGAAACTGAACATTCTTAAGCATGAAGTGGTTCAGAAAACGCATCTCGACTTTGGTGAGGGCTAATCTATTACAAGAATTAGATGGTGTTCCCTCAAAACCAAGCATCCTACCCTGGTATTATATGGAGCCCCGTGGGCCTTATTATAAAGATGGATTTATGATGAAATTACAATATACCTGTGGTGTCATCAAGTGCGTAGACATTTTGCAAGTTAAAAAAAAATAAATGAACCAATCATCTTGAAGATGTGGAAGAAGTTTCCCTGTGAAAATTGATACTCTTTCCAGAACTTACATAGAAAATATTTTCAAAACAAACCAGTTCCTTTAACATGCTACTGAATGTGAACTTTCGTGTTGGTGTTAAATATCACTGACAAAGCCTACTTCTCCCAAACCATGTTCTTGCTAATAGAGTTTTTACTTATTTTGGTTTTATGTTTTTACTTCTATTGAGACAGTGCTTCAGTTTTATACATTATTTCACAGATTTATAATGCCCTTTTGAGAAAATAAAAATAAATTCAGAACAACTTCAGGGCTCACTCATTAATTAAAAAATATTACCTGAGCAATGTGGAAGAGATCCGCTCCAGTGTCCGTTTAACTGACACGTGCGAGACGACTGCCCTAACAGCGATCGTCTACCTGTGCAGGTATAATGAACAGTAGAACCGAACGTATATTTATCTCCAGACAGGACCGCGTTAGGAGGAACGCCAGGATGTCCACAGTCAATCACTACAATGCATAATTATTGGAGATAAAAAAAGGTTATTATCACTGATCAAACAGTTTGTAGTTATCATTTTCATAACCCCATGCAGAAACTTTGTGAAGAGGCTGATTTTTTTAAGGTTTAGGGGAGGGGAGCACATTATGTGATTAGAAATGCAAAATATATTACAGACCAAAAGCTGTGAAACAAATGTTTGGAGATTTCAAGAAGGTATTTTAGATATAGATATTGGTGCCCAAAACCACTTCCTCACTAATTTGATCTTTATGGCATGAACATACACACACACAGACAAACACACACTCATGCATGTACTCTTCAGAGAAAAAAATACAGGAAGACAGTATCTGCCAAAGTCACTGCTGAGACAGAATATGCAGACCTTCATCTCTCATCCACTGGTCCCAAATCATTGAACGTGAAGTCTATTAGGATTATAAACAAGACCATTTTTGCTAAATTTTGCTACCAATTTCATATTCATGGTATTAGTTCCTTAAAATATTGTATTGCATAAATAAAATATTTGTTTACATATTTTCAACCTATTCCTAGGTATCATGCATTGATGTTAACTGCTCAGAGACTGGAGGGAATTTCTACAGGATCCCAATCTTAGAAATGGTCATGGATAAACTACCAGTTGTTTATTGAGTACATTTTGATTAATAATTGTTAGTTATTTCCATTCTATAATTAATTTTTAGTACTCTTAATTTTGACATTTTTGTGATTTTCACTTAGAGTGCACATAGGAGTGTCCAACAATTAGCTTATACATACCTAACTTTGCTAACTGCCTCAAATGTAATGAAATACGCAATGTCAGGAAAGAAAATGGGAAAATTTAGCATGGTATCTTCTGTCCTTCAGTTGCCTCTTATACAGAATATTATTATAAGTGGGTCTTATTATAACTGGTCAAAAGCAGTCATTTTTTGGGGGAATAAAAGACAGGCTAAATGACAGAAGCCTCATCCGAAATCAAGATAACACCACTGAAATAATTTCAGCAGCCTCCTATCTACTGGAAAGTTGCATAAAGTAACAATGAAGCTACCTTGGCTAGATCAGCAGGAAGCTGACTACACCATAAGACTAAAGGAAAATGACAAAAGGTGTCATACATCATTATGGAGAATATTATATACATGGACAATATATGTAATGGAAACAAAGTTCTGTATTAAAAAGAAATAGCTAGTCTGTCTTCTAAGATTAAGAGCACATATTAAAAATGTACAAAAGAAACTCCCT
>JAOXNO010000013.1:142740450-142784123 GCA_028565335.1 Limnodromus scolopaceus
ATGTACAAAAGAAACTCCCTCACATGACAAGTTAATGCAGAGAAAACTTTTAAGAATTCAGAGCAAGGAGTTAATCTAAAAGCAAGCTAAACTTGTCAAGTTCTGGAAATGCACAGCTAGAATTCACAAACAAAACTCACTCTGTTCAGATTAATCTAGGCTTGTATGTTTGATTTCTCTTTATCTTACACCTGTCCATGGCATGTGGCATATCTTGGCCAAAGATATTTGTATTTATGCATCATGAAAACCACAAATTATAGCTGTTCTAGTACCAGGGTACACCCCTAGTACTAGGAACAACCCCTAAATCATACAAGTGTAGTTTTTACCAATACTTCATTGTCTCCAATACCATAATATTTTCAGCAGAATTTTTTTTTTATCAAAAAAGCCAGATCAGAAGCTTGATGAGAGTTGAGAATGTATTAAATTCCCTAGCACTTCAAATGTACCCAACAGTACAATGGCCGTAAAATACAATATATGACCAAAGTCATGTCTTATGATTTATCTTCCTCTAATGATCATTCTCATTCTTCAAGCTTTAAATTTATACACACACTGATCTGCGTTAAGTGAGTCATGTTCTCTTAGGGGTCCAGCTTGCAAGGTGCAGGATCTTTCTGATAACCCCACAAAAGATTTAGGAATGTGGTGTGTGATTGATTGACTTTGATTCCAACCTAGTGCCACTGACCCCTGTGACCATTTTGTAGGCTTGCAGGACTTTGAATAAAATGGTTAGAACGGCCAACTTTGCAAACTGGGCACTTCCTGTTAGCAAGTTATATGTTTAATCAAATGCTTATAAATGAAATTTACTATTAATTATGATTCAGTTTTGGGCTTTCCTATACATAGTTCTCTTTTATTTTTACATTTATGTTTAAAAGTCTTGATTCCTAATAACTGATTTAGAAAATTATACCACCCTGTAATGGGACTCTTAACTTGATTATATGTTCTACAAAATTTAATTTTATATTCATGTTCTCAGGTGGGAATTTCATATGAAAAGTTGATCATATTTATTCTTTTTTATCCTAATGGTAATTCATCCTCCATTTTACTTCCATCAATTTCTTCATTTCTGCATCTCTATTATCTACCCCTGTTCCATCACAAACCAGCACAGTACCTTTTTATAGCTATGTAAATGTAATTTTGCATTAAGCTTTGAATGAGATTTAAAGAACTAATAATAAAGGATGAAGAAAAATAAAAGGTAATATTATT
Source organism: Limnodromus scolopaceus (assembly GCA_028565335.1). Classification (NCBI taxonomy): domain Eukaryota; kingdom Metazoa; phylum Chordata; class Aves; order Charadriiformes; family Scolopacidae; genus Limnodromus; species Limnodromus scolopaceus. The sequence continues at coordinate 142,741,690 of JAOXNO010000013.1, forward strand.
AATCTTCAGGGTATGAAAACTGTCAGGTCAAATTATATCTTTTCATTATTATGGACAATTATCAATCTATTTCTGTCACACCCAAACCTCATAAACCACCAAAAAATCTGAGAGAACGATATGCAAATAGTTCTTTTGTCTATGTGACATTTCAATGTCTGAGAGAATAATATGCAAATAGTTCTTTTGTCTATGTGACATTTCAATGGCTATTTCATTTTCCCTGAAACATCCAAATAAGCAAAATACACAGTTAATACTGATTACGGAAGAGATATATAACACAGAATGAAGTATAAAATCACGTCTTCTTGTGGTCAAATGTGATGACATATCAGTAAAATTACAGCACTATCAGTTTAAAGACCAAATAAATTTACAAATGTTCAATTAAATTTACAGATGTTATACCCTGATTATTGAGTACTGAATTAAAAAGTACACTCTAAGTTTCTTTAATCTGTATAACTGTCAACAATTCTTTTCATTGTATCTGACAACAGGGAATGGCTGTATATGTCATATTGTGAGAGAAGTATTGTCAGGAGAATATGCTGCTATAGAATTATTGAGAGGATGGCACAGACACCAGCAAAAAAGAGTAGTCTACATTATTTAGATTTCAAGCTGGGAAGGTGTGGATTGTGTGTACTCAGTAGCTTAAAAACAGCAAATCAGAGCATGTCTTTCAGAACTAAATTAAGAATATTTTGCAATACAAAAAAACCTGATACGGTCACTGAAGGCATATTGTCCAAACATGTCCTTCGGTTTGAGTACATTTCAAATTTAAAGTATTTTTCTAGCAACACATACCTAAGTAGCGTACGCCCCTGAAAGTCTTTAATTCATAGGGAGATTTGAAAGGGCATTATAATCCAGGCCAATGCTGAATTCTGCTTCTTACAGGAATTATAGTAGCTAGAAGCACTCTAGCTACAACACATTTCAAAGGAATTGAGTCACTTTACAGGTGAACAACTTTTCCTTTGTTACCGTGTCTCTTCTCCATTACTGTAGCAATATTTCAAAAAAGGTATGTTCTCTGAGACTAGTTAGAGAGAGACTGAAATCCAGCTAGGTCAAGAAAATAATCCATCCTGGGTCTAAGAAAAACATCCAGCCATCTTTCCACTTCTTTTCCATTGCTTTTAAAGTGGAAAAATGTGCAAACTACTAAATGACCACGCTGCATATGTCAAAAAGGAAAACAATTTGCAAAACGCTCCAGAAGCTGAAATACAAAATATAAAAATATTTTATATTAATTAAATTTATAAATTTATATTAATTAAAAATATAAAAATATAAATATATTCTTATAAAAATATTCAGTAGCTGCATCAGAATAAGTTTTGGTAAACTTTATGATTACAAAATATCACAGATAGTGCCTAGGTTAGAATTCATTGACCACTCTATCTAAATGAGACTCTATCTAAATAAAGCTGAGGATGCCCTTTCAAAAGTCCATGTAGCACCCTTACTTCCACAGGTCCGCTGAAAAGAAGAGGAAAATCTGTACTATTAAATTACTTCTGACAATTCAGAGAGAAGATGAAGAGATAAAAATACAAAAGGAAAAAGAAGAAATTTTTGCACCTCTACCTTTAGAATTTTTTTTGTTTGAGGATATGTTACTATTAAGTGACATTTATCTTTTTGAAATCATTACCTTAAAATATAATGTGAAAGCATTAGACTCTTTGTTATAACTTTAACTGTGACTTGCAATCAAGCTATTTATCCCATCAAAGAAAGGGAACTTCCAGAACTAAAGGTTTTAAGAAGAAATAAAATTTCAGATTTTTTTAATTTTTATTTTTTTTACAGAGAAAATGCCAGAACTGGAGAAACCTCAAACATGGAAGACCAATAAAGGTAAAACTGGGAACTAATATCTACAATATTGCAAATGTTGGTCCATGATTCCAAAATAAGGAACACTTAGCCTGTTATCCCTTTAATCTCTAGAAAATAAAGCTTTCAGCCTTTCTCAGAGAGAAATTTTGATCATAAACCAAAAACTTTTCCATAGACTTATAGGGATCTGGGGAAACCAGCTGTCCTAGCCATTTAAAAACCTATGAGACATCTGTGGCTATATCTACATAACAGTTAGAAAGTTGTTCATGACACGCCAGAAAAAACCCAACCTCCTGATGTTGATCCACTTGCTTTAGTGGATAGATTGTATATGACTATGATATTCAGGTACATCTGGTAGTCTGGTAAATTGAGGACATCATCCAGAGGATACTTTTGGTGCTCTTTGGTGCCAGTACTATTTGCTTACTGTCTTCATAGTCTGATCTTACTGTTGACCCAAGAGAAGTCCAGAAGTACTATAGTGACATAAGCCAATAATTGGGTACTATAGTTTTAAGTTTCAGTGTAATTATAGCTCTGTGGCTGATGAAGGCCATCTACAGGCACATTAAATGGACATCTTTTTACCTTCTATCCCTGTTATCAGGGATCATTGTGCTGAAGCATTCAGAAATGTTTGTTTCAGTCATTGAATTTCCCAAGGTTTCTTTGTTATTTGCTACATACAATAACAATATAACTGTGCTACTTCAGCTGCTACTGAGATCTTCAATCATTCATGCACATACACAGATCTATATAGACATGATTATTCTAATTGCTGTTATGAGACTGATAGAAATGTGAAAATAATACCTAATGTAGTTCACATTCTTTATAGAAGCATACACATTATCTACTTACTAATGCATTCAGGTAAGGGTTTGTCCCAGTGGCCATTTGGTTGGCAAATTAAAACTGAAGATCCAAATAAAAAATATCCAGGATTACAGTCATAAAATACCACCGTGCCATATGTGAAATTTCCATGTTCGATTTTACTTTCTCTTATGGAATTTGCGGGAATTCCAGGATCAGAACAATTAACCACTAAAAAGAAAAAGAGCATAGACTTGAGAATCATACAAAAATAGTCTACTAAAACGGTCTTTGAATTGTCTCCTATCCCTTGTAGGAGAAACTTCCAGTGTGTTGTTACCCTGATTTATACACCCTGATTTTATATATAATGACACTGAATTAGGAAAATTATATGAAACAAGGAGGTGCTAAATCCAGGAGATGCTAAATTCAGAGCGAATAAAAGAAAATGTTTCTTCACAGAGTGTGATGATGTTGTAAAAGTATTTGCCACCAAAATTCACTAGACATATGAATATATTCAATTTATACTCTTGCCTTGACATAAACTATTGCTCACAACTGAAACAGGTTATGAGGCTTTTGGTCTGACCCACAAAGCCATGCAAATATACTTATGTTCCCATGCTAAGATAATGGATAATGGAGCAAAACCTTTGAGGCAGATGTTTTCAGACAAAGCACATGATCAGTCAGGTAAGACTGGTGATTTTGCTACAACAGGGAAACATCCCAACAAATGGGTATGTGCTTTTAAAAATATAAGTATACTTTGATGGTTAAGAATACTGATGGCTTTTCTGAGTCCTCAACTACTTTGGGATTCATATCATTCACTGAAGACCGAGTTTTGGATTTTTATTTCTTATTTGCAATTTACAGCTGTCTGGTGGGAGGATTATAATACTTATTTTGGGAGCCATGGAGATTTTTGTAACAGTTTCATGAAATACACTCCTCTGGTCAAGTAAACACATCATCACCTATTTAAAAAATAACTTCTCATCAGCAAAAAGATCCTTCGAAATTCGAGTTCTGTAACCTATTTGCCAGTATTGCTTAAGGCAAAGTGATCAAAGGAAAGTAGAGGACACCTATTGGAAAGAAGATATAGTAAATAAAATTACTGTAAATGCATAACATGACTTCGCCTGTATACTGATAAAAATTCAAAGAAGCTGCTGGGAAGATGCTGAAAAAGAATCAATACAATTGCTGCATATGTGCAAACAGATTACTGTAAAAAGTACATTTTTCTAAATGAATACAATTAAAACATTTAAAAAGCACATAACGACAGAGTTAGAAAGGATGATGGTGATAATACCTTTCTAAAAGTGCTTATGAAAACTCAAACAGAACGAATTTCATAATATTCTTTTATTTTCAAAACTTAATAGAATTTGCCATGCAGTAATTTTATTTTCAGTGAAAGATTTTTAAATACATCTAGAAATGTTGAGAACCAAACCAAAGGGATTATGCTAACAAATTAGAATAAAAAATAAAAAAAGTTAAGATGAGCAGTCAGATCAATGCAAATGTAAAAGAAAAAAAATAGTATGCTTTCTTATGCACCTAGCAGAACTATATTGGCTAAAAATGCAGAGAATACTATTTCATTATTTAAGATCTAATTTATCTATGCATAATTTTTCTTAAGGAACTTGTAGAAACCACACAAAAAAAAAATCAATACAAACTACAGACACTTAAGAAAATTTTTCTGCAACAGTTATCCCGACAACTTTCTGACTGTAGAACAGATCTAACTGAGAAATTAAACATGTTCTTTAATAAATTGATGCTTGTTAGTATGAGACAGTTTCCCTTTACCTTCAGTTTATTTTTCAACCATAATTTTCCAACTAAGTTTGAAATCTGTAAATGCTTGCATTCTTACCTTTGCATATTGGAGGTGGGTGGCTCCACTGCCTATTAGCCTGACACTGTGCTTTGGTTGGTCCTTGCATAACATACCCAGTATTACATGAGAATGTCACAACATCATTGAAGTTGAAACCATTTCCACTTGTTCTTCCATAAATAGGACTACCAGGGTGACCACAGCTAACGGCTAGCAAAGCACAAAAGAAAGAAACAAAAAACAGAGCATGCTGTTATCAGTTTTCATTATTTATGATATAATAGATAATCATTATAATCTATATATAATTGTACTTTAAAGTTTTGATATTATAAGATACTGAGTACTTTCCATGGACAATTCACATTTCTCTGAACTCAATAGGAACACATACTTTAGTAAATGTTCAAGCACTTATTCATATATTTAAACAAACTTAACAGAATTTGCCATGCAGTAATCAAGGCAAATGAAGAAAACTTTTCTGAAGAGTCAAGGGAAAAACAAGCACTTGATTTTCATTACATACAGACTGAAATTGAAACAAAATATTCCAGTGCATTAGTTCCTGAGGAAATATTTCTTACAAATATGTCTTAATACTGCCTAAATCTGTTTTATCTTTGAGGCCTAAGTACTAAGTGAAGTTATAAATTTATGACTGGATGTAGGAAACATTATGAGCACTGTGAAACTGTTCTTGTATTTATACAAAAACTGACCACAGAAGGTAAAGTTCCTTTTCTGTGCCTACAAAGACCAGATGCAAAAACAGTAAGGAAAATAAATCACAAATTAATTTTCCCAAAATAATTTAAAAAAATGTATAAATATTTTCTTCTGTTCTGCCAAACTCCAGTAGTTGATAAATAAACTGTTAATCAGTAAAGTGAAAAAAATAATAATCACAGAATAAGTTGATTAACTGAATTTTTTATCACTTTAGAAACATCATTATTTTTCTAAATTAATTTTGTTAAGTCTGACAAATATATGTTCTTTTTCTCTGTGTAGAATTGACTTATCATGGTAACTCTAAAAGATACCCATTCTTATAATCTAAATGAAATAAAATTTTTAGTAATCTTAAAAAAGTGAAAATAGTCCTTAAAAATTAGTATATCGTACAGACAAATCACAGTATATTCTATGAATGAAAGTTAAATTGAATTCTGTATGTTCTACTTATATCACTAAGTTATTTTAATTAAGTATATCATCTTTATGTTGCTGGCATCAGAACTTTTTATATAAGGAATTGCATTTTTTCCTGCAAAGAATAATTGGAATTCAACACTAAACTGTTAGCATTTGTAAAAATGTCAGGCAAAGATATACATTCAGTCTACAGTTGTGTTTTTTAATGTATATAGGATAACAATAAAAATTATTATTGTGAAAACAGGAGTATGAAATTTGCATAAAAGTTTGATTCATAACCATGCATATACAGTAGCAATACACAACAGTAGTAATCCGTCTGCCCACTGTATAAGCAAGAATGGTGATTTCAAAAGTGAAAAGGTCAGAATCACTAAATTTAAACACATAATCTCAAAAATTTAATTAAAACATCTGAAGTTAAATAAATAATGACATATGTGACTATTTTTTTTCACTTTATTTGAATCTTTGATCTGAAGTGGACTTATTCCTAAATATCTACCAAAAAGTCAGACCTAGCTGCTGTTTATAGCAGCCTTTTGCATATGTAAGCTTTTTCCCAAGTCTTTATTCAAACAAGGGGTTTCTATTTGATTAGAGGAAGAAAACATGTCCATTTTCTCTGCTGTTAGCATAGCCAAAACATTTATTTTTCAGTTCTAATATTGATATTAAAATTTTAATTTTGAAATTCTTGATTAACAATGTCTAATTTTATGGCCTTAACAGTTACCTATAAAGAAGTCTGTTGGTCTGAAATGTAATACAAAGAAGTAATAATTTATTACTAGATCATAAAGTGGAAACAAAATTAAGAACTACAATTATTATAGTAGTATATGTATATCTAGTTCTATGTAAAACAAAGTAAACATTGAGCAGTGAGTGTAATGAATTAACTTCTCATCTTGTCCTACATAGACATTCCTGTAACATAAATCAGGATGTGTTGCCATGCTTACTTACGCACACAGGATGGAAGCTGACCAGACCAGTTGTGATCCTGTTGACATATTCGTACAGAGGAACCAATCAACCGAAAACCAGGACTGCACTGGTATACAACTGTGTCTCTATATCCATAATTTTCTCCAATTACTTGCCCATTGACTATAACATCTGGAATACCACAGTGACCAGCTAGATTTTTCAAAGTAAATAAAAAAAAACAAACCACACACACACAAAAAAAAAAAGAGAAGAAATGATCAGTAAATATAGTAAATAAGCAGGAGAAATTTTAAATATAACTCCTTAATTAAAGAAATTATAAACATCTTTCAATTTTTTCTATTGACTTCTTTCAAAGGTTTATTTTTCTTAACTTGGAGCAAAGCAAACATTCTGAAATGAATTTTTGAAGTGCCATTCAGTAGCCTTTTATGCTTTTCTTTGTGTGTTATGTGTTTGTATCTATACAAATAGATACACATATATATAAAAATAGTGAATTTGGGGGTTTGGAGGGTTTTTTTGATTGTGGAAAGTTTTCAAAACTTTCAGATTACTGCTGATTCTTTGGTAGTCTGAGAAAAACAAATACTGTACGTGTATAGTTTTCTGAGAAACTGCCTTTGATTCTGAACGAAACATACTTACTGTGCAAGTCCATTCCTTCATTTTTATCTCACAGCTGTATCCCCTAAACCTTTTTTCACTCGCTTGTACTATATATATATATCATCTACCATGTAATTGATGTCAGTTTTGCCACACTGGTAAAAACAAGGAGTAACATACAACTTTAGTACTGCAAAAAGTAGTGCAAGGCCGTAAAGGGATGTAATTTAAAATCTGTTCTCATTTGATAAATATGGCATGCTTACCCCAATTGTATCATTATGGAAGAGGAACAGTTTTAGTTATTAAATTTGGTATAATGAAACTGAATGAAATAATAAAACTGATTGTTGTACTAAGTAGCCTTCATTCAATATAACCAGAAGGTGTGGCTGTCTTTTGTAATGAGACAGCTAACTTATTCCTCCTAAATGCAATCCAGATACAAAACTGCTCAGGAGCTAGGCTCTGCAGGTGGAGTGTTTTCACTGGGGACTGAATGGAAATATTGGAAACTGAGTCTCATATTGTAAGAGCTCTCTGTAAATACAAACAAAATCTGCCAGAAAAAACTATGGCAGAAAACCAAAAACAGATGCAAAAAGACAAGGATGTAGAAAGCAAAGGACTGATGAGAAAAAACTAAAGAGTACTGCTGGGAAAACAAAGATTCAAATACTGAGCAACAATGCTGCCTCTTGGGTTTTTATTTTTCTTGTTTGCCAGGAAATTTATTTTGCAAATATATAAGAAAGCATTTAAGAAATACTGATTCTATAATAAATTTACACTCCCATTTAAACAGCCAATAAGTCATTCAATATGTACTTACCATGGATAAAAGACTTAATAGTACTGTTACTATCAAATTGAATATCACTTTTTTTATTCCCAAAGAAACATTCTGATTCTAGGACCAATGACAAACAAATATAAAACTGTTGTAGTCACTTTAGAATTCTACCGAAAACCAAAAATTAAAAACAATCATATAAGATTTGTGGGAAATATGGTACAGATGAAGTGGTTCAAGTAGTAAGATCAATATTGTACTTCTGATCTGCATTTATCAGAATGAAAGAGAGAAAATAAAATACATCCTTGCATGGTACATTGCCAAATACAAACACATAACAAATAGAACATTTACTGCACTGCATTAAGAACTGGGCTATGGATAGAAGAAAAGCTAAAATAAAATTAGCAAAGGTTAAGCAAAATCTCCATTCCATGATTTGCAACAATGGGATTATCATAATTAAAATTACTGGGGGGAAAAAGCACCCTGGTGGTAAATAGCTGACCTCGCACCAGGTTAGAATTCTAGATCATTTCAGACTAGTCTGTTATACATTGTTTTCAGGATATACTTGTTGATTGTCCATGTCTTTATTTTAGTGCTGTATTGTAAGACTAAGTGTATTTTCATCTTTTCTATGATATGGATATAAAAGACCTACGCTTTGGAGTTCTATGGAGTCTCCAGTTCCATAGAACTGGAGTTATGTGACTGCAGTTGAGGCCCTTAGGTCTCAATGTAACCCATAATTTATAACACTGAATCAAAAGACGTCACTTTTGTGAAGGCAATGAGTGAATGCTCAAAGAGAGATTAGAAGTGATGGTTTTACCGAGTAGTAGATTTGAGGGAGGAAATAAGGACTATAACATTCTCAATTTCCAGTCTAGCAAAGCTTGAGAAGAATAACTACATGAAATATTTTTAAGAAAAAAAATTAGTCAAAAAGTAGGAATGAAGGATATTAATAACATGCGAACACCAAATAAATTACCTAACTTGACATAAAATCCAGCTCTAGCAATGAAGAATGAGCATAATAACTTAGTGTCAGAACCTTAGAAACCTCAGCTGCAAATGAGGTTTTTTTCCTGCAGGTTACTTTCTGAGCTGCAAGAGTACGAATAAATGAATACAGAATCTTTACATTAAATAGCAAATACGTGCCCATGCTTACTTTATCTGTCAGTAATGTCAAACATGAGCATAGTAGTGAAAGAAATCTACATATCAATATTTTATTGGAAGAAGAGATTTATGTTATTATTCAACAGAGTTAATTAACCTGTCAAGATGACCTCAGCTCAAGAGGGAAGAATTATTTGATAGAATTTCTTTCTTCTCTACAGGGCTTGCAGGATATATTTTTGTACATCCTCCTGTTCACAAGCAGTATCTTCTGTAGAAAATCACAGTATGGAAATGCACCGGCACAGGTCTGGACAAAACAAGGTTTGGTGTCTTTCTCCTGCCAGTTTCAGAAGAGCTTCACCTTGCCAGCTGTTCAACCTGTACTAAAACTGTTCAGGATGAACGGTAACATTCTTTTAAATCTTTTTTAATTCATGGCCCAGAGAAGTTCTCTGCTGGATTCCTTGAAATGACTGAATAATTTTTTAAAGATGAGACATCATCTACCTCATTTGAAAGTCTAGTTGTTATTATTATGCAGTAGTAGTGAAAAATAAAGAGAACCATATGGCTAACTCTAGATATATTAATTCAGTATCACTGGACATACAGATTCTCTTTAAGTTGAAGTGCCATAAGTTTAAAAAAAGATGTTTAAAAACAGTGAAGAGGAAAAATTCTGTTGCTTGTATGTTTTTCCAAAAGTTTTAAGGATGAAAATAGTGGCAGAAAGGCTACACTTCAGAGGATACATAGCCACAGAAACCTTCTTGGCTGTTGGGCAAGAACATGGTTTAAAGATAGACTGGGCAGTGTAAATGATTCTATGATTCTATGATTCCATGAGCAATGACAACATTTAGTCCAGAGGACTAGACCAGATACTGTCCAAAGAAAATTCTCTGAACCATATGTAATGCAGATAGAGAGAATTCAGAACCAATTACTTGTCTCATGATGTGCTCCTTTCTGCTGAATTATTTGTTAATGCAGACAAAGACACAGTATGTGAGGTTCACTGTTTCTCTTAAGAGAAGAGATTAAAGGTATTCTTGGTATTACTGTATGGTGAGTATGAACAAATAGTGACATTTAATGCTCACTCTAAGTCAATTAGCTTTTTTGCGCTACTTGTCTGTCTTTTTGAAAACTCCTCTAGTATTAGTCATGTATTGGAAACACAACTCCACGTATCTTCCTGATTGAGTAAACTCCATTCTTCATTCCTGCATTTTAATTCATATGGATACTTAGCATTTTATAAAGGTATGTTTAGTTCTCTAAGTGAACTAAATATAACATCATCTAGTAACATTAAGATTAACAACAAAATATGATATCTTACAGGACTTTAAAAATTCAATTGTATTTCATTGTTTATTCTGACTTCAGATTTGATACTAACTTGGAGAACTGAACACACCTATCATTCCAGCAATTGCTGATTCTTCCTAGGACATATGTTGGAAATGACAGCAATGAATTTCAGTAAATAAGGAGAGAATATCAACAGATCTGTTTCATCAATATGTTTACATGTCAGGAGGAACTGAGAAAGAAGAAGGAATTAAGAAATAAGTGTGAAGTGCAGTCCAGCTGAGTTGAAGAGGATGGATTCACAACTTCAAAGAAATGTGAAAAGCTACAAACACACATACTATGGTCTCTCAAAACTTTGAGATTCAAAAAAGTCTGTCTTAACATTTCTGACAACTTAGAAGAAAAAGAAGATTAAACACGAAGATCTTTTCTTTCCCCCCCCTGCTCTGCTAAATGGTTTTCACTGTAAAAGTGAAACATAAACAAAGCTTACCTGTTCCCCTCAGCAGCTTCAGACTTGTAGATTGATATGCAACATTTTTACTTACTCATGAGTCATTCAAATTAAGCTTAAGTGAAGATTTGCACAAAATAATGCTGCATTACAGAAGGAAAATTATTTGGGATGGAGCGTAGGGGGTGTTGGTGGATGAGAAGCTCAACGTGAGCTGGCAATGTGTGCTGGCAGCTCAGGAAGCCAACTGCATCCTGGGCTGCATCAAAAGCAGCGTGGCCAGCAGGTTGAGGGAGGTGATTCTACCCCTCTACTCTCATGAGACCCCACGTGGAGTATTGTGTCCAGCTCTGGAGTCCTCAGCACAGGAAGGACATAAACCTGTTGGAACAGGTCCAGAGCAGGGCCATGAAGGTGATCAGAGGCTGGAGCACTTCTGCTATGAAGACAGACTGATTTGGTGGTGTTCAGTCTGGAGAAGGGAAGGCGGAGAAGGGAAGGCTCCAGGGAGACCTTCTAGCAGCCTTTCAGTACCCTAAGTGGCCCTACAGAAGAGATCAGGAGGGACTCGTTATGAGGGAGTGTAGTGCTAGGAAGAGGGGTAATGGTTTTAAATTGAAGGAGGGGAAATTTATATTAGATACCAGGAAGAAATTCTTTATTGTGAGGGTGGTGAGGCACTGGAACAGGTTGCCCAGAGAAGTTGTGCATGCCCCTGGAAATGTTCAAGGCCAGGCTGGATGGGGCTTTGAGTCACCTGGTCTAGTGGGAGGTGTCCCTACCCATGGCAGGGGAGTTGGAACTCAATGATCTTTAAGGACCCCTCCAACCCAAACCATTCTATGATTCTATGAAAAAGGTAAATGGCAATCTGCACAAAAAGATATTATAACAAACCCCTATATTTAATGTATAAAATAGTTCAGATTCTTCTGAAAGTCTCAGTTTATGGATACTTTTTTATATTCTCATGCCCCCCCAAATAACAACGTACAATACAATTTCCATATTACATTCTAAAATCAGAACACTATCATAGCTTTGATTTCAACTGAAACTAAAAAGTTAATTGCATATAGATTTAAAATCAATGTCTGTACTGTTAACACAATAACCCAGATCAAGGTACACATGATAATAATGAATCAAAAAGAAGCCCTGAAATTGTTTCACTGAGATCACATGTTCATTTTATTCATAAATGATTCAGTGACTGGTGTCTGAGTATTTAAAAAGACTGAAGGTGCCTAAATATGTACAACTAAAGGGTGTAAAATTCTATAAACAGTGTCTGGATAGTGATTTTCTCTCAGAACTAAGACTGCAGTTCTCTTTTTTTTTTTTTTTTTTTTAAATAAATCTTTGACAAATGTGCAGATTAATTCTAGAACATAACCACTGAATTCAGTTCTACTACGCAGATATTTTCCTGAGGATAAATATTAAGGCTGACACATCTGGAATCAATCAGTCTTGCTGTTTAGGTACAGGTCTACTTTAGAGACATACGCAGTATCCAGTGACACAGGCTTTGCGTTTGGGGCAAAAGGGATATCCCCTGATAAAGGGATTCAGTCTGTGGAAAGGTAACCATAGTTATATTTTGATGGGCAAAACAATTCAGCCACACATATTTTTAAAATGCAAAGCTGTCTTTATATCTGTGCTAACAGAAGGAGACAGGCTGACACGCTTTGCTTGCTTTTGTCTGCTAGATAGAAGAAAATAGGTAAGCTATGACAACAGTATCCATACCTAAACACCTGGTCTCAATTCCGCTCCAGAGTCCAGAAGACAGACACTCCCTCACGGCAGAGCCAACTAGCATGTATCCTGAGTCACAAGTAAATATAGCCGTAGATCCGTATGTAATTTGAGTTCCAATCTTATTCCCATTTGGAGGTGTAGGAAGTTCTCCACAAGAAATAACTTTATGGCAAAACCAAAACAAAAGAGAAGTGTACAGCTGAGAGTCACAAACACAGATACAATAATACTTATCAACCAGTCAAGCAGATAAATAAATTTCACATCTTGAAATGTTTTGCTCTGTAGAAAAAAACGGTGAAAAACTCTGCATACAAAGACTTTTACTTCCCCAGAAATAATACTCAAGAAAGAGGGGGGTGGAGGGGAGGCAAATTAAAATTGTCTTTGTGAAGTTAAAAAACCCCACTGTTAAGAACATTATTAATTGCTATTTAATTACCCTGGCTTTATCAATGACTTTTTCTTAATATTGGATTATCATAATTGTTACCATTTTTTAAATTATGTTTCTTTGGAAATATGTAATTTTTACCTTTTTAGTTCATAATGAGGTGCTTGCCATAGCATTCACACAGATTATAATGAGTGAATGATGTGCATGGAATTCCTTGCTATTTATTTAGAAATTACATATTCAAAGCATCTTTTCATTGAAAATAATAATTTTGCTTTAATAATTTTCTTTAAGAATTAGTAAAAAGAACTTTACTATTACAAGATGGTGGATTATCAAAGGGTGAAAGCACCTAGTGCACATTATGCTAAAAAAATGTAAGTGGTAATTTTGCAAAAAAAAATGCCCAAAACATAGTGAAAAATATTCATCTTTTAAAGAAAAAAGGGTTACAAATACTTATATATTATGTAAAGTGTCTATATACACAGGGACAGATATAGATATATAAATATACACAATATTTTTAACACTAGCATAGGTGAAATACTGCAATTAACTTTTAAAAATCCTCTAAGTTATGAATGAAATTTCCAGTAGGTTAAAAAGAACTCAAATTAAGGTTGATTTCCAATATAATTAATCTGTCTACAGAATTGCATTTTTCAGCCCCTTTTTTTATTAGTTTAACATATATTCTCAATAAATTCTAAATATATTCTAAACCACTGTTATCTGGCTTACCTACACTTTTTTTTCCCATGATTTTTAGATTGGTATTTATACACATACATGCAGATGCACATTGTTTAGATACATGCATGACAACCACAGTCATATCCCATTCTATCAAAGTGTATGTCATGTGGTGTTCCACAAAGAGGAAGAATTTTGGGGCTTCAAAACATATCCAAAAACCCCACACTTTTGAAAATATATGTCTAAATTTAAATACATAAAGAAACCTGCTTTCCACAGAGGTAGGTTAGGGGAGCTTTTAGCTTGTTTACAGTATCTCAATATTCATTACTTATTTTTTTGAAAAGTAGCTATTGCAGGTTATCAGGATACCAGCTAATGGTAGGAATGATGTGGACTTGTACACTGTATTTATGGTAACCAGCTGAAAGGAGAGACTATTTCATTTATCAAGTGTGCAGACAAGATACAAAGTTATTGTATTTTTCTAGACTGTACAGCATTCCTGACCTAGAAAAACATATAGGGAAATGTTCTCTATTGCTATTTGAACGCTTACAGATATAGGGACCTTTAAAATCCAGAAGCCTACAGATAATTCCTTGTCACTAAACCTAATGGATTGTGTATTTGTAAATAATAGCCTTTAGGATACCCAGGAATTCCAGCCAGGAAACATCTTTCTAATTAACTAATTCCAATATTTACTTAGTTAACTTCTAATTCAGCAAAATAAATTATTTTTATCTGAAGTCTGCACAGCAGATACAGATACAACATGTACTCACTTTGGCAGTAAGGCCGCTCATTTCTCCAACTCCAGGTGCCATTAGCAAGACACTCGATAGATGCTGGTCCCAAACCATAATATCCTGGATCACAGCTGAAAACTACTTTTGTTTTATACTCATAATGTGAACCATTCACTATTCTCCATCTTCCATGTTCCAGTGTAAAAGAATTGATGCTTGGACATGTAACAACTTCCAGAATAACAAAAACACAGTTATTTGTGGGCTAGTATAGGCAAATTAGGAAAATCTGTACCATTATTAATTCAGGAATGTATTTCAGACTCAGTGTCATAATGTTTGAAGAGTAAGAGTATTTGAAATTGCCTGTGGATAGCAGATAGGAGTTCTCTTGTTTCATTAATAATGATCAATGGCCCAGACAGAGCAGTAACTGCATATGCAGAGCTATGCAATTGATGCAGACAGAATCTATACCATGGTTGAATTCACTGTAGATTGATAGTCATAGAATTTAAGTGACACTTTTCATCAGACATCAGAATCTTTAGTAAAACATTAGCTATGTTTCAACATAGGAATTATTTTTCTACCCAGAAAAACTCTGTGAGATCTTAAAGACTCATTTAGAGAGGCTGTACATTGGTGACAGATAAAAAAATATCCATATCCAAGAAGGATTTTCAGCAGCTACACATTTGTATCTCATGTCTTAATTCTATGTCTTCTTCCTCCAAAAGCCAAACAAAAACATTCTACAACTCTAATCTAATAGAAAAAGGTTAACAAGCATAACATTTTTTTTCCATGATCAAAATGCACACAGGAAGATCTTTCTTGGATACTGCTTTCCTTCTCTCCATTAGGATTGGTTCTTTAGATAGAGGAAAAGGCATGAGGGAATAAAATTTACAGCAACAAGAAAAAGAAAAAAATGAAAAAGGGAAAAATCTTGAAAATTATTCTAGATGTTTTTTTCTTTTCCAGAGTCGATTGGGTGAGATAATCCAAATCTTAATGTGTATCAGACACTCTAACATTTCTGTATCAGTCTTATGATCATCCAGGTTTTCATACCCCATTTATAATTTTGATGGTTTCCACTTCTCTTTGGAGCTGAACATGCATTTTCTCCTCAGTGATGTTCCCCCAAGTTTAGATGGAGTAGTATTATAATGATGGGCTGAATATAAATAATAGGCAGCAGTTTCAACCAGGTATCCTAGAGTACCAAAGACTTTCCAATTCTGGATAGTAAATGGGGTTTGCTAACAATATATGAACTGTGCAGCCCTCACTTGAAGAGATAGCTTTTGTATAAACTTCTGCAACCATTAACTTCAATTTTGCTGCAAATTAATCACCAGTTTGAACGTATTCTATAATCTGTACTGTATTTCTTCTGCTGTCACAGAAAGTTTTTATAAATATCTCAGATATACACATTTCAAATATGGATTTCACAATACTTTGATACCAGCAATTATTCATAGATTTAAGTAAACTGAAGCTGAAAGTTTCAGTAATGTGAAGATTTGTGCCTTGGATAAATAAAATGTACAGCCAGTTTTTTACTCACTGGAGAGTTTTTACATTTTACTTACCTACACAGCGAGGTGTTTTATTGTGATTGCTCCAGGTACCATCTGGCTGGCAGACTGCAGTAGTAAGTTCCTTGGCTGATAGTCTATACCCATCATTGCAAAAATAAGTAACACGAGTGCCCACTAAGTAATCTGTAGTTAATATCCCACCATTCAATGGAGCTTTAGGAATTCCACAAGATATTGCTGAGTAAAGAGAAGGACATAGTTATTTTATATAACTATAACACTGTGAGCTTCTGCTCATCTCAAAGGCTTTACGCATTGTAACATGACTTTGAAACTCATTAATGTGTGTTTTAAGCCTACAAATAAGTTCCCTTAAAATTTTAGGGAATTAAATTTCAGGAAGCTTTTGTCTTTTGATGGAGGAGGTCAAAAACAAGAACAATGGTTCCTAACTCCGCAGCTATCTATTCAAAATGCAGAAGATAACCAAAGAAGAGGCAATAGAGAGTATCTGGAAAAAATATGATCAGCATGGATGAATGAATAAAGCAGTAGTCGGAGACATTAGGAATCTAGTTTGTACTTTAGTTTTTTTCCATCAGATGTACTGTGTGACCTCTGTCAAAGCACTACAATTAACTTTCAACTTTCTATTTTTCCTCTGGCAAAGCAGAAAGAAAATACCCCTTTGAAAATATTGAAAATTGGCAAATGGAAGTGTAAGTCTTTTTTTTTTTTTTTAAATTATTCAGGAGAAAGAAAGTACCAAGAAAAGATCTGACTCTAAATAATGCTCTATTTTGGGAATAAAATCAAAACTAATCTTTTTCACAGTTCAACACCATGCATCTCATGTAAGTCAGATCAAAAAAAAAAAAGGGGGCTTAGGCACTTAACTCTTAAGTACTTCCCTTTGAAGTAGAATCTTGAACCCTGAGAGACCATCTATTCTGCCTACACAGAGATATGAAAAGTTAAGCCTCTGAGAATATGTATAAATCCTTGATAAAGAAGAGTAATCTATCTTTGCCCCTGTTGTGAGTTGATCTATGTAAGACAGATCTGCTTCAATAAGCGATATAACAGGGCTAGCAGCACTGTACCAAAGTTAATAATCACAGCTGAGACACAGGTAAAGTAAATGGTATCACAACTTGCAGATCAGAGGTGACAGGATCAATGTTAAAATATGCTTTAATTGCTATAAAAAGAAACTGCATATGGAATATAATAATAATAATAATATATAATAATATAATAGTAATGCTACAGCACTACTTGTTCATATACTGCAAATTCTGCCTCTTTTAGCAATCAGCAAAATATATAACAGATATTTTGTAGATAGAACCTGAGATGTTTTATATCCACCATTGACATTAATTACTCCTTCAGCATTCAAAAATCTCTATTTGTGACTTGATAAATTTTGAGTCATATTATGGATGTTAACAGAATCAATCTTGTGGCACAAGAAAAATATATCCCTCCCTTAACCTTAAATATTTTAAGAAGTTTCATCCCAGCACACCAAATGCTTGATAGCAGCCTTTTATATAAGCAACAAAGCTCCCAAGGAATCAGTCAATGACGTTTCTAGTTTACAGCAGTTATGAGCTGAATTTTACATATGTGGAAACTTGCACAGAAATTTAGCTTTCAGTTAAGGGAAAAATGTGAAAAGATCAAGACAAGTTATTGCCACATCTGACAGCTTGACAGGAAAAAAATGACAAATATGGAACATCCACAGTCCCCAAAACCCAGGTCTATCACAGAAATATTTGGTCGTTATATGTCAGCTTGGACAGTATTGCAAGTCAACATCATAAGTGTAATTACAACTGGAAAAAATCTATTATTTGTTCATAAACTTCAGAACACAGTTCCAGTTCCAAAGACATATACATACAGGCCTTGGAAGACCTTAACGTTATTAGTTCTTAAAGACCACCAGAACATTCTAAAGACTTATCTAAAATTTCAGAATTTACTATTAGACCAGTTCTTAAATACCCTTCATTAAATGTTAAGGCACTATTAAATGTTTCTGTGATTATAATTTCCCTAACAGAATCAGACTATTCACCCTACAAAGGATCTCTGATCCTTGGATTTGCTCTGCCTCAGTTAAGAACAACCCTTAGCAGATGTAGCTACCTCTCATGTCTCAGGGATATGAGAAAAAAATTGAGTATTGATTCAGACATCACTCTAGAGCTGACAACGTTTACCAGGAGCATTTCAAACATAGGCAAGACTACTAAAACTGTTCACTGACAAACTTCTCTGAACTCAACTACTTGGACATTCAACTTGTGAAGAATTAAGAAATGTTATGAAAACTAAATTTCCTGTAGATTGCCTTACAAATCACTTTAAAAGGTGCCAACTATTTGGCATTCAGTAAGTTATTGAATTTTTCACACCTGTCCTAAGAGAGCCATGCATTTGGAAATAAACAGTTGCAATAAACTTGGTTTAGTTGCAAGAGAGATCTTTCATAATTAAAACCAAGAATCATGTAATGCTGGGATAAAAAATAAAATGTAAAAAATAACTGGGAGAAAACCAAAAGTTTTAAAACACTTTGAATCTCCTGAGATCTACAGTCAGTTGCAAATATTCAACCATTTATATGAATTCATGTTAATTCTTGTATATCAATAGATCATTGTAAACCTATTCATTCCTTCAAAAGTTTATCATAATCAGACCTCATAATTTAGTTACCTGTAGGAATGTTTTATTGGCTTGTGATCAGGGGCTTAATATCATTAAAACTGAGATGAACACATGGGTGACACTACTTTCACTTTATGATTCATTTAATGCATTTCTATATATAAACAGAATAGTTAAAATCTAACAGAACAGTAAAAGTTATAATTAATTTTTATTATTGTTATCATTATACTTATACAATGCTAAATTTTGAAGCAGGTTCCTTGGGCTTCTGTTCATGACAATGGAAAGGTGCTTTTGTATTAACTTTGAAACATTTCAGGTTTCATGTTTCTCTGGTTTGAGGCATTTGCTTTTGATTCCTTAATACTGCATAGAATCTCTTCTACTCTATTCATATCTCTTCTACTGAAATATGTTTAGTTCTATAAACAACGAACGTAAAAAAAATTTCATCCATGGTTAAAGTGTATATTTGGATTTTTCAGGTTCTGCAAGTCCTGTAGTGCAAGTGATTTGAAGAATGGCTGGTATTATCTATTTAGAGGTTCAGAGATCAAGATTTCTATTCATATAAGAATGACAATATTAAAAATTACTCTAACATTACTCATGAATCTGGGAATAAAAAAAAAGCTGTAGTGGAAAAGGGTATTGGCTTTCATTAGTTACAGGAGAGGATTCAGAAGTGATAATCACACAGATACAAAATGAAAAATGTAAAGAGAAAGCATTAGTTTAATTACAGTCATGAAATATTCTGCAGGCAGTAAAAAGTGTTTGACGAGAAATGGACTTAGTATTGTTAAAAAAACCCACCAAACTACTTCAAACCACTAGCTGTGTTGATTGTAGAGGTATCATTAAAGAATTCATAAAGTTTGGGGCCTTAGATTTCTCATTTCCTGTAGGATGATGCCAGAAACTACTACTGCGATTTGTCATTCATTTGTCTTCATTTAGGAGACAGAAAACAAATAGATTGAAATGAGATGCATTGTTTTTAAAGAAATTGCAAATATCTTTTTTTTTTCTTGCACTGATATGCTAAAAAAAAAAAGTCTAATACTTTTATTTTTGTTGTGTTAAATGGTCATCTGTGACAATCCTACATTCAGATGTGTTAAAGAACTGATTAAAATCGCTTTCCTGGTTATGCTAGAAATGATAGAGAATGTGAAATAGACTGTGACGTTGCCATCTGATATCACCTGGCAAAATAGTTGGTAAATTCTGACTGGCAGTTATAATAGTTGTTAAAACAACGTCCATCCCCCCTATCATGAAGGTCTAAAACCCACCTGCCCATAGTCAAAAGAGTTAGAACTACTTTGCCATAAACCTGTACTTCTCAGTAGTAGGAGGAATGGCAAAGCCCTTGTGTCATGTAAATATCCCCTGTGAAAGAACAGGAGGAATATTCGTTGGTGGTGTTCTCAACCTTTTCATACAAGAGATCGTGTCATAAATCTTCTGTATCATCTGGGTACGGGGGATAATTTTCACCTCAGCTGAAAATGGGAAGCTTAGATGTATGATTCATGTTGTGAGTTGCAGCTCCATATCATGGCCACAAACCACTTCTCACGCACAAGGACTAGCTGGAAGAACTGAATAAAGTTCACATCATGTATCAAAGCTATCCCTTATTAAATGCAAAATTAGAATTAACTGTTTTTCACTTAATACATACATTAAATTATTTCAATATGCTATCAGTTGTTACCAACAGTCTTTGTACTTGATCAGACACCACGAGATTACTAAGCACTGACTTCCACTTCTTCCTAAAGTATTAACTGAATACTGCAACTATTTCCATTACTGAACTCTACTCAGTATGTTGGCAATAATCATCTGCTATTTGAATTTGGTAAGTTGTGTGGTGGGTTGGTTTTTTTCATTCCATGTTGTTTGACACATCTAATTAACAATCTGATCAAGTTCTAGAAACTGTCATGAAGGCAATCCTGAGATAACTGATGAGGAGGAAAAACAAAAGAATGATATGTAGCAAATGCACTGCTTGGTTGGTTGGGTTTTTTTGAGAACTTTCAACTTTTAAAAATACAGGTACACTTTTTATATATTAGCAGTAATTTACCAAAGAACTTTGAAACTAAGATTGTTTCACCTTTGACAAAGGTTGGGTAGTTTTGCTTTAGAAACATACAGTTCAAAGACTTTTTGTCAAAAAGCCTCACAGGAAATTAGCATAGAACATTCCTATAGCATTTATCTCCACTGGTCAACAGGAAGAAATTGTCCATATTTTGAATACAGACATCTGCAAATTTTTGTGAAAAAATCATTCTAATAGTTCGCTGAAGAGTGACATAGGTAAGGTATGAGAAAAATAGCATTCTTTTCAGGAAAGGAAGAATTAGGAGACAATTGTGGTGTGTATTAAATAACCATTTTCTTTTCCTTGTTAATTGTAACGTATTTTGATTTTGTAAGGCAGAAGAAACTAAATATACAGGTAACTCAATAAATTCTCTTTAAAATTTCAATTTAAACCATGAAAGATTAGACTGGTATCACAGGCAATGCTTTTTTGGTCCAGTTTCCTGTTCTAAGAAATGTAGCAAGTTTAAGGTCTCTAATTTTTTTACACAGTGCTTGGGTCATTATAAATGAACTTTATTAAATATTCAGTTTTAAATTAACTTTTTGAATCATTTAATATTTTAAATTTTTGATTTTTTTTTCTTTCACAGAGATGTAGATTGTTTTTAGCATCAGCCAGTCTTAGCAAATTCTGTTGAAATGAAACTCTGTTTGTTAAAAATACATTTGCTTTTGTAAATTTTACTAGGTGGAAAGATTTTGGTACAGAGGCATGACCATTAAATAATTACCCGCTATTCATTTAAGTCAGAAAACAGATGGCTTACATTAGAAAAAAAAAAAAAAAAGAAAGCTTCTTAGGGCGTATTATTTCATAACAAAAAAATTTACCTTGACAAGCTGGGACTGGAACATCCCATGAGTAATAACCATACGAAGACTTCCTGCATACAGCAGTACTTTTCCCAACGAGCCGAAAACCTCGATCGCAAGCCCAGCGAACCATACTGTTGAGCTGCCCACCTGTCTGACTGACAATGAAACCATGTGGAGGGGACTCTGGAGTACTACAGTAGAGAGCTTTAAACATAAATATTGAATAAATAAAAGATGCATTTAGAATCTAGATGACAATTCTTGACAAATTCTTGTTGAATTCAGTGGACATGTGACAACAAGGTGATAAAACATCACTAAAAGTTGTATTTTGTATCCTGATCATGCATGCATCAAGCAATTTCAGGAAGTATAAAAGTGAAAGGATAGGCTTTTATAAGGGCTTCAGGTTTTAGTAGCCTCAAAGGAAATGTAGTGATACATCACTTCTATAACTATTTTTTTTCACTATCTTCTTTTTTAAAACAGGTAATCTACAGTATCATCAAGGGCATACTGCACATAAATATTTTCAAATAACCTTTCCCTTCTGGTCCTAAATAAGTTATTTCTTTCAAGTTCTGTGACACAATGAGCTGAAGTGAACTAGCAAATCTAAAATAGATTTTAATCATATTTATGAATGTCATCATAAATCCATGACAAAAACACTGAATCTGGTGTTTGGGTGTGTGTTTTGTGATTTATTCAGAACACAAAAAGTGCTACAGAAGTCTTTAGATACTATGAAAAAAAAAAAATCAGAAGCCTTTATGAGAGCAAAAAGATCTTTAAGAGATATAGTTGTTATAGTCTGAAAGAACTTATGTACTTTAAGTCTCTCTGACATTAAGATTGCTTACTTATTATACTGTCATTATGCTTATATTTCTTTTAACTCCCTTGTTCATTAAGTCCATGAGTACAAAGTCTTAAGGTTTTGGCTGCCTTGACAAAGGAGTGGACTAGAAGGGACTTACCATATGGTAGCCAGTTTATGATATGTTGTTTGCTTAATAATTTAACTTGGTTTCTGATCGTTTTGGTTCAAGGATGAGCTAAGACTGTTTAGCCAAGATGGCAATTTTCCAATTTTGTAGGAAAGAAAATTGTTGGAAGCTTTCTTCCAAGTGCTTTCATCATGCTTTGGAGAAATGTTGACAACCATTTGTATCTATTTTCTCAGGCAAATATAAAAATACTGCTTCACTTGAACTTTAAACCTTTCCATGTTCCATGACTTAACTCAGGTCAATGATTTTGTCAAGGAAAGTTTTCCTCTGATCAGGATGGAGTTGTGGCTGTTTAATAATTTTTTATTACAGCAAGCAGCAGAATGAGAAACATTGCCATATTTTTCAGAGGACATACTATGAAAATATTTTCTTCCGTACACTAAATTGCTCCTGCTCTTGGAAGAATCAGAGATACTGACACCTATACTTCTTTAGTGTATAAGAAAATATATTAGTAAATATCACTAGTAAATATCTTCTGTCTACCTCTCAATAGTTCTCTTGCTGTCAGTCGGGAAAGAGTTTTAAGAACTTTCTCTTCTTTCTCTTTTAACAGATCCAACAGGTACTACAGGCAATAAATATAGCTGCCATATAATATTTTGTGTCTAGCCAACAGTGAAAGCTGTGCTCTCCTAGAGGGAAAGATCACACTGATACTGTTTGCAGACTGTTGTGAGCCTAATTGTTTTTCCACAATAGTGAAAAAGCCAACAGTTGAGTAAGGAAAACCAAAAAAATACAGCAGAAAGAGGAATTTTGTATTTCTTCTTTATTGCTTTCTCCACTTAGTAAATTGTAAATGTTTTATGCCAATAACTTCTATAGTATCTAAAGATACTATCCCCAGTACTTTTTATTCTGTGTATTTCATGTCTTTGGTTATCATAAAATATCAAATATGGTTTTTGTGTAATTGCTGTAAATTGCAGCAGATTTACTTCAGCTTGAATAATGAATATTACTATTCTTTAAACATGGGTATGATATAATAATTCTATAAAAGCAATTATATAAAAATCAATTTTATTATCATCTTCACGCACTATTAATAAATATGTTCATTTGAATTAATAACACAATGTTGGCTTTTTTGACATATTAACTGATCTCTTTTAATATGGTTTGCTGCTTTTGTTGAACCTTAAATTAAAGAATTCAGTTCCTTCAGGGTCTCACATTTTCGCTTATAGCTGCTCACTCCTGCCTTGTTGCCACCTCATCCTCTGTCCCACCAAAAGTGTTAATGATGAATTGCATAAAGATCCACTGTGAAGAAGTGGATATTTAGTATTCATATTTAGTACTGGATTATGAGATTTTAAAATCCTGTGAAACTTTTACTTAAATCTCTACAGAGCACATGTGTTTCATATATCCTACTTAGGGTGTGGTGGTGTTTTTTTTCTCAAAAGATTTGTATCATCAGGTTTATGTATAAAACAGATTGTATTACCTTTTAGTCTGGGCAATTGAAGTCACAAAATATAGCTTACATTACCCTTGTCTCACAAATAAGTATGTTCCATACTGAAATTTTATAGACATTAAAGAAAGTCTGATTTGCATACCTATATATCTTATCCTGAAACCTTTTTTATTGGTACCATGATCTGCTGACCATCGGAGAAATACTTCATGGCTGTTGCTGGTTATATTTAGAGAAGATGAATAGTCCCCACTGAGAGAAATGAGCAATGGGCTATGACTATTTGGTCCTTGATACAAGGAAGAAAAAGGAAAAAAAAAATAAAGGAGTTACAAAGTTAAAAACCCCCCATATAATAAATTATATGCATACAATTAATATACATAGAAAACAGCCTCCAAGCAAATGGTAAATAATTCTGAATTAGAAATGGAAGTTGACATTATATGTTATCCCGTTACCAGTTCTTTTTAGCACAACAAATAAAATAATAGCTTATTTAAGATTTTTTATATTGCCAAATTATAGTATGCATAAACAACAGTGATGACACAGATGCAATGTAAAAATACATATATAGAGAAAAAGTATGATCCAAAGTAGTGTCCTATAGTTACCGTCAAACACCTCAAGTATATCAAATTCCTTTTCTGTCTGGAAGAATTCGAAGAACATGCTGATATTATAACCCTTTTCCACAGTAATGGTCCACGCACACATCTGGAGATTTGGGTAGCTGTCAGGATATCCAGGGCTCAGTATTACTCCTGTTGAATCCAGACGCATTTCATTGGCTGGACATAGCACTGTGACACAGAAAGATTGGTAAAAAAATCTAAAGTTGCTATTTGTGTTTCATATGACTGGCAAGATTTTCCTGAGTTTGAAAGATGTCCATTACTCATTTAATTTCCATAAATGCAGAAAGACTGACAACATTTTAGAAAGAAGTTAGTAGAAAAAAAACCCTAAAGTACTGTTTATCTTGAAAATAATACTTGCAACCCTCAGAAGTTATCAATTCATGGCATTTTTCTTCTCTCATTCTCTAGAAGATAAGATATTCTTGTAGGCTGTGCTTAAGTACTAAATTGTTGCACAGTTAAAAAAGTGAACCATAGACTTTTGTTTTTCCCCCCAGTTACTATTACTGTCAGCAATAATTCCAGGTAGAGTCTTGCGCTGAAAGACAAACTTGAAGACACTGTAATTTTGAGTTGTCAGATTCTAAATAAAGTGTAATCAATTCCTCCAACAAACTGTATAAAGCAGCACCTAAATTTTGAGATTCTTAATCAAGCTCCAAAAACATTGATGTACCTACACATGATGTAAGCACTATTCAGACATGATGCCTTTGGTATAGAAAATAAAACACACTTCAGGCTGACATTTTGTTGCTTAGACAAGAAGATGATGTGCGTTAATTCAGCTTGGTTTTTAGATTCATAAAAACCTCAGGAAACTGTTGATTGCCTTTAGGTGCAATGAAAAATACTTGAAATTCTATTTTGCCTTCACCACACCTAATACAGACCCAATTATTTCCTTTCTCTTACCAAAAAAAAAAATAAAAGAAAGCAGAAAAGACTTCTTAAAATCAACGTCTATAACTAGCAGTCAAGAAATTGGTGTCATAATCCTGAATGAGCTAGAGAATCTCAGGCTGACTTTGGACAATTAATCTAATTGCTCCTCCTTTTATAAACAGATACAACAGTTCACCATATGACAAACACTTTCTCAGGAAATAATGCTGAAATTAGGACCAAAAAAAAAAGTAGGCGATTTCTGCCCCACTTAAAAGTAAAAATCCAAATATCACCCTGAAATTGATAAATATATTTATTTGTTTTAACTCCATAGTCCTCATCATCCTTCAGTTCTTTGGTAAGCATAGCAGATGTGTAACCGTGTCAATATATGTTATGTGCATATTGAATCTATACCTACAAACCACTTCCTTTTTATTATGTCTGTGTATGAGAGATTTTTGGTTATATATTCACATTTCTAGTGAACTCTGAAATTCAGACAACCTGGTATTTTCCTCCTTCTAACAAAGAGACAGACTATTTCCCTGATGAGTAGATGTAAGTCAGCTGAAGAAGAAATTATAAAAATCTGAATTTCTTAAATGCTGACAGGCTTTTTCACACATTTAACTCTAGAAAATAAGAAAGGGAAAATGTTTTACCCTTTTCTCTAAAACACTGCTGGGAGAGGTTAGACCCCACAACATGCAAGCGTTTCCTGCAGGGATAAAAGAATATACCTGTTCCATCCCTGCTGACTTCTTCAGCAGGAATTGCCTACCATACCTTCACCTTACTGTAAGGAATTTTTTTTTTTCTTATATTCCACATCATTTTCTGATGTCATTAGTCTTCCACTTACAGCTGTGCTGGAAAACACATAGCAGGACTGTCTATTCTTAACTGTCATAGTTTCAGGAGGGATGGAGGATACTAGCAGGATAAAAGCTAATTTGTAAATAAGTCATCACCACTATTTCAAGAAGCTGTTGAAATTGAGCAAAGTGGTGTTGTAAAGGGCGATGAAGAGGCTTGATTTTGAATTTATCTGGATTCACCAGGTCTGCTGAGAATAACAATGTCATTAAATAAAAATATTTGGAATTACCATGTTACTGGAACTTTTTTCAAGAACTCGCCTTGCTTCATGTTATATGAACAAGTGCCTACAGTAGTAGATTTATACACTATTAATTTACTATTTACAAATAAATCTTTCATCATGAGTGTTTTATAGATATGTTAATTAATTAAAATTGCTGCCCAAACAACATCTGATTGGTAGAAAATCCAGATGGCAGTACTTTTTATTTAATACAAATGTAAATCAAGTGCATTTATTATGACTGATTTGGGAAAGTATTTTAATCTTGCAGTAGAAGTTAGAATATTAAGCTCAGGAGTAGATGGATCACAAAGGAATATCACAACAGCTACCAGGATAAAAAATTTCCTTTTGTTTACATAAATTGTACTTTTATAGGGCTGTGGGGTTTTGGTTTTGGGGTTTTTTCCCCCCTCAAAATATTTT
Source organism: Limnodromus scolopaceus (assembly GCA_028565335.1). Lineage (NCBI taxonomy): Eukaryota > Metazoa > Chordata > Aves > Charadriiformes > Scolopacidae > Limnodromus > Limnodromus scolopaceus. The sequence continues at coordinate 142,768,986 of JAOXNO010000013.1, forward strand.
ACTATATACATTTACCTTTCTGGAAATACATGGTAGAATTAGTAAGAATCATAGAATCATAGAATGATCTAGGTTGGAAAGGACCTTAAAGATCATTTGATTCCAACCCCCCTGCCATGGTTAGGAACACCTCCCCTAAACCAGGTTGTTCAATGACCCAGGCAGCCTGGTCCTGAACACTTGCAGGGATGGGTCATGACAACTTCTCTAGTCAACCTGTTCCAGTCATGAAATGTGCTCATCACTGAAACTTTTAAGTGATTACATTTTTTTAAATAAATTGTGTGGAAGGTTTATCTCCATTAGCTCCCTAATCAGTTTGATATGAAAGAAAACTCGTATTTTCTTCAAAAATGATGGAAAAATTCTATTCTAGCATAACACATCAAATGTCATCTTAATAAAAACTGGTTTAAACTGTGATGTTTGTAGTTGGTGAGACTGTAATCCTGTTTTGACCTTAAAAATGAGGTAATGTTATATCTCTCTATTCACATTTTTCAATAAAAGAAGGAAAAAATGAATGCATGGATGTGGACACACACATACAGAAAACCTATTCTTTAGAATACACTGAATAAAAATGGAAGCACCTAAAGTTGCACTGAAAAATGACGTTGTAATCTTGTTCACCCAAATCCATGCTGTTAATTTTAGCATTTTTAAAAATTTCCATATAAATTTTCATAATATTATGTTCTAGATAAAATGAAATAATCTCATTATTTATTAAAATTAGATTCCCTCCAAAAAACAAATTGTGAATTATTTTCACAAAGTAGAGCAGCAGTCCCTTAAACTTATAAAATTCATCAAAACATTACTAATTAATTTGCCTTAATATTTGACACATATTCACTCTAACTAACCGATAATATTGGGAGTAGCACCAAATAGTCTGAAATATTTTCAGTGTGCTATCTTATGTAAAGAGGGAATGGAGGATATTTAAGGAATCACCACTTAGCTGGTCTGGAAGTAGGAACAGAAAAAAGGAGAAAAAAACCTTGACAAGTAGGTGGTGCTCCATCCATCTGAAGCCTTTCACCCAGTCGACATGTCAGAATCTCATTACCAACCAACGTAAAGCCTGGTTGACACTGGTATCTTATTATGTCTCCTGTTTGGAAAAATAAGACAAGACAAAACACAAACAAAGAAAAGAAACATTAAACAGCAATTAACTGGGACTTTTAGCTTTGAAAACATTATTGATTAATGAAGTTTCTTGCCACTATATATAATGGGCTAAATGACCTCTGGCATAAACAACTTTGATTAGGCTAAGAAATGTGGTAAATGAGCATTGTGTTGCACACTATGCTGCATCTATCACTGTTTTCCACCACATTATTAGTTGGACAGTTTGCTAATTTGTCTTGGTTTGACTGATGCTGTGTGAACCATGTGTCCACAAAGCTTTAAGCAATATAATTTATTGGATAGCCATTATGGAAGTAAATAAATAAATAGATAAGAAAAGTCAGTAACCTATACAACCCTGAGGGAAAAAAAAAATTAAATAGGAACTGGATTTAGTTGATGATATTTAAATTTGTCATAGTGAGAATGAGAAATTGGCATTTTTTAATTAAGAAATTAAAAATTCATACAGTTTTAGGTACCAGTAAAAATAAAAATCTATACATCCCAACAATTTTCTTTGGTACAGATTACAGAAAGAAAGAAAGTATTTTCTTTTTGTTACCATTATAACTTCTCAAATATTGGTATATATTAAAAATAAATTTATTTTTCTGTGCTATAATGTGAGCAAAACTAGCTGATTGTATTAATCATATTTCTTTTAACTGGCTAAGTAATATTATTAACACGTCTTAGAAGGTCAGAATGTCAGTCTCTCAGATCCTCCTAATTTTCAAAAATTTGATTTTACCCTTCAGGTCATGGAACCTTAATTCTGATACAGAATATACCATTGTCTATAAGGGTTTTTTGTGTTTTTTTTTTTGTTTGTTTTAGTATAAGACAATGTTTTACATCAAAAATTATGAATTATGTATTTTAAAATGAAGTTAATTAGAAAGAAGCTACTGTATTGCTTATATGTGATCTCTAAAACAGAGATGGGATTCAGGAAGTATAGGGTAGAGGAATGACTTCATAAAAATTTTATCTTCAAATATAAATCTAACATATTACAGGGATGATTTGGATCCTGAAAAGCAAGAAATTTCTGTGTATAGCAGTCCTTTTTTTTGAAACAAATGTTGCTTTTATTTTCTCTTATATTACCTATTTCAAATTCATCGTCCTCAGTTAGAATTTCGGCATTTGGTATATTTGTTGGAGGCTGGCAGACCCGGAGCTGATAGGCTATAACCAGGAAAAAAGCAGAGTTGACATTCCCGTACTTAGACAGTTAACACAGCTATGCAAACATGAGTTAATACCCACACTAACAGGATAAAAATAAACGTATACTCATTTACTTTGAAACTTTCAAGCGTATCTAAAAAAAGAAAACATATGAATTTCAGAATTAATGAAAAATTGCAAGTTACATCTATGTTCTTAATTAGTTATTTAATTTCAGTGGCAAAACCTTATTCATAAATAACTTAGAAGCTTAGAATTGGTCATCAATTTTCTCACTGAAAAGCAAAGATTTTTTGTATTGTGCAATTGTTGCTTTGTTTGTTTTATTTTTTTTTTACAATACGTTTTTACTGCTGAACTCTTCCACTTTTGAAATTTTGTAATGAAGACAAGTTTTAGAATCCAAAAGATTCTACCCAGATGCAGCGTAACTAATGGACAGGAGCATTTTGAACGTTAAAATTCCCAGTAAATGGAGTTGTAGAACATATCTCACCCGGAGATAGGGTCAGAGAATAATTCTGCTTTCAAACTTCTCATTTGAAGTCTCACATGAAATAATTTTCTGAGTTTTAACACAGGTATACAACAGCCAGACAAAATAATTAGTTGAAACAAATGATAAAAAAGACAAGTAGGAAGAGTAAGCAGAAGCTATATAGCTTTTTTTTTTTTTTACAGAGAACCTATGAGGATGGGCCTGTGTTTGGACACGGACAAAATTCCCTTCAATCTAAATTGCAGTAAAGACAGAAATTCGTCCAAAGAAATCACACTGAAGTATTTATGCTGATGGTGTAGTCTTCTGCCTTTTAAGGTATACACTCAAGGAGTCAAGTATGCCTGATTTTCACTGATACTACATTTTCATGTAACATTGTTTTATAGCATCTCTCATTAGCAAGGAAACATCATCTACTTATGGCAGCTTCAGCTGTCATTGGGATGATGATTCTGCTTCAGTTATACACATCTTTGTTATTTCCTGTGCTTGGATCCTTTAGTAATCAAATTAGTCAAACATTTCTCAGTCATAAAATTTATATTTAATCCAGGTAAGATCTTCTGCTGCTACTGTGTCACCCATATTTGACATCTTCCTATTCCACTCTTTTTTGTCAACTGTATAATGAAGAGCCAATTAAATCAGTGTGTCAGATAGCTAACATACTGCCTTTGGATAAAGTAATTTAAAATAAAACACATCAAGCAAACATGGAACAGCTGTGCTAAATGCAGTTAAAAAAAAAATCACCAACATAATTAAAAAATGAGTTTGATAAACAATTCATATAATTTATCTCAAATGTCTTGTTTAGGGGTATCATTCACTTTAATCCCCAAATTATCCATTTTAAATAAATTTGACTCCTCTCATTGTCTTGCCTTTATTGCTATAAATTGTATGTAGCCGTATGAAGGATCACAGACTCAAGGATACTGAGATACTTATTTATCTTGACAACATCAATCCAAAAAGTGTTTTAAGTTTCTTCTTTTTGCTGCTCAGTTTGAATCTTTAATATGCATTAGAGCACACACATGACAATTTCCACAATAACAAAAGAAACAAATATAAGGAGATCAAGTTCTTTAGACACACCTTATTACTAGGTACGAGCATTGTTAGGTATCTTTAGTCATACAGTGGTCATATATTAAAACCAATCCATATATTGATGAACACAAAGGGCCCTTCACAAACTGCTACATGCAGTTCTGAAGCCCAGACTTGGAATTAAAATTCTGACCCCCCTCTGCCTAATTGTACTGGAGCCTATATTTCATAATCAATTCAAGTGCTGTTGCTGTGGGATTTAAGTTTGGGAGGGGGTGGGGACAAGGATTGTCCGAGGCTTTTTTTATTTTGTTTTGTTTAGATTAAAGTTTCTTTAATCCCCAAAATTCTGTCTATCTGTATTCATCTTAGTCTCTACTAAGTCAAAAAGAAATCTCTCCAGTCTCAAAATCTTCTCAGGATCCAGAAAACAGACTGTAGTCTGTCCATGTTTCCTGGAACAGTCAATCCAAAAGGCACCTAAAAACATCCTTACTTCTGAATCTGTCTCCTTGTAATGATAGGAATGCAGAAGAACACGTGGTCACAGAAGGTTTGAATGACTACAAAAAGAGGTACAATTTGGTACAGTAATACTTAGGAATTTTCATTCAGTCAGTATTTAATTCAAGGGCAGTTTCACGTTAACTACACAGTATAGTTAACTAACATTGAAATCTCTAGAACAACAGTACTTTTTTCAAAATATTCAAATATCTACAAGAAATGTAATGAACCCCACAAACTTTTAGATTACAAAGGAATTTTAGAACCATTTTACACAGTGAGAAGATGAGTACCTTGAACTGCAGGGTCTTCTTTACTCATGTCTTTTCACAGTGCTTTTTTTTTTTTTTTTGCTTGACTACTAGTAAATTTAATACCTGGTCAAGAAAAAAGCTTGTTTTCATCATTCATATTAGTCTTTCATATGTTTGCATTACCCTAGTGGTGGTCAGTCATATGAGTAACAACAACTCTTTTTAGAAAAAGTAGTTAAAGTCATTTTTTTCATTTCAGTAGTTTTCTTCCTGCAGTAAATGCTACAGACAGTGAAAAAGTGCAACTTGTCACACTTACCATGGTAACTAAGTACAAAGTAGCCACTGGTAGTAAAGTCACTGTGGAACTTGATCAGAATCTGATTGGAAGTACTATAGACTGATTCTAATGCCGTGTTGCCACTAAATTGTCCAATCTGAGGAGAAGTTTGATCTGGTCCATCCCTAAGAAAAACAGATTCAAAAAGATTTTTTTGCCGAAACAAATAATTTAATTTCTTCAAATTTTAATATTATGTAATAGAATTTCCCTACTTTAAAAGACATGAATCATCTAAAATCAGATAAAACAAACACTGAGGGCTGAAAGCCTTTTGAAATTCTGTATGTGGATTGGAGTAGCTTAGAGAACCATGAAAATTTATAAGAAAGTAAGATGCTCTGTTCAATCACCTTTTGGAAGTAATATTCAAAATGATTCAATTTGTGATTGTACATTACCTTCCTGCCACAAAGTCTGCTCACATTTACTTACCTGTGCTTTCCTATATGTCTATCAGAAAATAAATAAACCTAATACTGCTCATGTCCTCAATTCTTTTGAATTTGATCATTTCTAGTAAAGTTAAGAGAGAAATACTATTTATTTTTTAAAAGACAATTAGTGAATATTGGCTTCACTTAAAATAAAAACAAAATGCTTATGCTCTACTGAATAAAAGATTCCACTTGAAATCTGCATGTAGGCTTTTGTAAATGCAGAGTTTATTTTTATGATTATTTTAAGGATGCTACTTTTAGAAATTCTGTAATATGAAAAATTTTTCTCCTAGCTTCCCACCCCCCACAATTAAATATTATAATGCTATCATTGATAATTTGTAGTAAATATGGACACATAAGAATTAATTTAAATTTTATTTTTATGACTAGTTCAGAGCTTTCTAAATCAATTTCTTGCTGAGAGAGATGAGCTATGCATTTTATATAAATGGTTGTGTCTCTTTGGCTCGGGTTAACATACATATGAATGTTGGTAGTTTTAACCAAACTAAGTATGACATGCAGTTCACGAATTTCTTAAATCCTTGTTCACATACATTGATTGATATTATTTTGTACTATTTATTATGATGTAGAAAATACATGTACTGCTGGTAAGATCAGTACTACCTTATGGAAGAATGAAACACTCATTTTAATAGAAAAATTAAGTCAAATTTAGTACTAAACAATACTGGAATTGTACAGCGGACAAAATCATGATTCAAGGGCATTACATTTTTGTACTCCCTTCCTTCCAGATCAGAACTGATGAACCTTAAAGGCTAAAATTTTGTAATTGTTACTGGCATAAGATATTTTAAGTGAAAACAATTTCAAGATAAAAAACCAGATATTTTTTGCTTTGAAAATTTTGCAGTAATACATTTGTCCAAATTCTTTCACATTGCCCCTTCCCCTTCAGTTTTATTAGGGAAATTATATGATTGGAAGAATCATTTGAATTGTGAATAAAATGCATTTTTTCCATTGGAAATGCCTATCAAAATTTATGATCAATTCTGTAAATAAATAATATCCCAGAAATGGCATAAGTTATTTAATTCTATAGCCATCGTGTATTTAATACTACTTATACAGGTATAAATCATACATAAGTAGCACAGCCAGGAGTAAAACTGAAAGCACATGAAATCACTTGGTAGAAAGGAAGAGACGAATAGAAGAAGCACTAGAAGGGGACAGTAGTGTTCTAGTATGTGTGTGGGATGAAATGGAAAAAAGATGTCTGTATGCACACAAAAGTGTGATTTAATTCAGGAAAGATTCTGAAGGTCAGCCTAATGATACACAAAATAAGTGGTGAAGAGTTAAAGGGATTCAAAATTATCTGAGTTCTATGAGGGAAATAGTCTGGGTACGTATCAGATCAAATCATACATATCTGATCAAATTTTAGTTAGACTTTAAGGCAAAGCAATCAAGTATCTGAGATACAGGACAAGACAGTTTGTAGAACACATTATGAAAAAAAACCCCAGGACCTACAGAAATTATCACAAAAGTGTGGAGAAAACTGTTCAGTATTTAGGAAAGTCAGAATGAAATCCTGAGCTATATGAATTTACATGAATCCAAATTAGATTTCTGTGCAACAGAAACATAAAATGAATAATTAATATTCCAAAGTGGCTCTCATTATTTTGCACTACTCAGACTACAACACTACTCTCTCAACCTGCAGATTGTCAGTCAATGGATTATTGCTTTAGGTAAGCTTCCAAAAGGTCTTAGCCACTGTTGAAATGTTGTTATGTACTCTTAATAGTTTAAAAGAAGTCAACTTGGAAGAAGTGAAGAAAGTGTTGCTGTAGTTTCTTGTATTAACACACTAAAACATTGTAATACACACAGCTGCAACTGCTTATTATCACTCTTTTCTTTATTACTTCTCTTGGTTGTTGATAGGCTGTCATAACATACTTGTGAATGTTTTCTTCATTGACAAGCTAAGGCACATTATTATTGTTTTTTAATTCTTAATGGTATATTGGAAAACACGGATTAGTGCGAATGACTCATTTCCCCAAGACAGAACACTAGTGCCAAGGAAGAAATCGCAAATATACTCTTTTTAATTCATACTTTGTTGAATAGCATCACATGAAGATTAAATAAATGTCAAAAGTGTTTTCTTACCAGACAGTTATGAAATCATATATTGGCTCTGTTTGGAGAACTGTAAAATTGATATATATTCCATTTCCAGGTGGTACTCTTACAAGCCAAAAGCAGTCTTGAAAGTTTGGGTACTCATCCGGGTATCCTGGAGAGTATATGGTGCCATTCATTGCAGTTATATTTCCTCCGCAGAGGGCTATAAAAAAGATTTGTTTTGAAAGAAATATTAGAAGCTTCTTGCATTCTTCTTAGACCATGTAAAAGCAACACTTTTAAACACTTTTGTTATACTATAACTATATTATGTAAAACCATTACTACGTATAGAAAATAAATTTACTGAGCTTTTTGCAAAGGGTCAGAAGCCTATTTTGACATTATTGGTCAAATCTAAAAGAAAAAAAAGGTAACTCATGTCATAAATACTACCAGAACTGGAACTAAAGTTATATTTAGACACTGGGTTTAATTATTCCCTGCACAATTGAAAACCACTTTGTTACAGCTTTGTGTAAATGCCAGATACAAATTGTCAATGAAACACACTAATTGCTTTCATTTCTTGTCACAAAGAAGTAGCCAACCAAAATTATCAGGTGAGAGGGGAGATATGCTAAGTTGATGGAAGATGGGGGGGTGGGGAGGAAATTAGAGGGGAATTTGAAAATGAAAATTTTGCGTGCAATATGAACAGCAATTTTGCATTTCCTGATATAAGTTGTAGTAGACAAAGTAAGAGTCCTTTCTGTAATTCTTGTTGAAGTGCACTAATTTTAGACATCATACAGTGCAAGACTGACCATACAGCTTTTGGACTTTCATATCTATGCATTTCAGGAAAACTGTTAGTCCAAACTACATGATTTTCTCCACAGATGGTACAGATGCATGTTGAATATGACACCACTCTATTATTACAGAAGAGAAATTACGTTATAGAAGCCTAGTTATGTAAAAGTGAGAAGAGCCTAAAATGGTATCATTTGCTTTATTTTGCATACATTCCTTCCTAACTCCACCCCAAAAGGGCCTGGAATGGCAACCCAGATTCCCTAAAGTATGTTTAAGAACCTCTAACCAGAGAACAGGTTGCTGGAAATATAGGTTTCACATATAGGAATTATGCATTGTTTGTATTTAGGTAAAGCATGTGCTATGGTTTATATATATATATACTTTGGTGCTGAATTGTAAGGTAAGGAGACTTTCACAGTCACACCTCATCCATTCAGACTCAACACCTGGTATACTGCTTTTCCTCAGCTTTTCGCTTCACAGTCTCAAGGGGTTTTGAGCAGTGCAGACAGAACTGATTTTGCAGCAGAGTCTTAGGGGAATGAAGACATGGGCTGATGATTGTAAGCCAATGAGATTTCTTGGAAAAAAAAGAGGGAACAGATTCCAAAAGGATGAAAATGAGGGAGGTGGGTTAAGAAGGATCAAAGAGTGTTAGGTGGTGCTGAGCACAGGTTAGAGGGATTTTAACTGCATGAGGATGCAAGGAGAAGAGAATAAAACTTTTAAACAGGAACCACATATAGTGATATTTTATTCAGATTTTCTGCCTCGAGAAGTTTGTGGCATTAAACAAGTCTTAGTATATGCTGCCCTACAATAAAGATATTAAAGTAAATACAAATTTAAAACATACTGTACATTTTTGGAACTAGGCATACATAAAAAAAAGCCCACTTCATTTTAATGCTTTTGAACACAAGGCATTAATCTAAAATCAAACTAAGTACAAATAGAACATACCTAATTATCTTTTTCGTTCAGCAATAAAGCAAATAACAAACCCCCAAACTCAAAAACATCAGTAGCATATAAAAATGTCAGAAACTCTTTACTAAAAATACCACAGTAAATATTTGCACAAAGCCCCATGTAATTTAAGAAATTTCTCTGGGAGCTGAATAATGTTGGCAGGCTGTAATCATGCAGCACAGCACACATGTTAGATCGCCATTATCAACCAGGCTGATTTTCTTATCTACATCTTTTCATCTCACATTAAGTAGAAACAATGAATTTGCAGCCACTGTTCAGAACTTCATCAAAAGTGATACTCAGAACAGCAACATACTTTGGGTATCTTAGAATTTCCTAATTAAATTCTGGGTTCCAGTAAGGTAATTCAAAGAAACAGAATCATTCCGTTCAGTAAATTATTTTTCTGGATTCCAAGGCATAGAAAATACAGCTAGAACTAAGTAATAGGGAAAAGCTAAGCTGTTAAGCAGTTAAGATATGGACCATTAATATTTCCTCAGGATAAAGAAAATAGGGGTTGAAAACTAATTGTGATGAATTAACTTCTTCCCCTTTCAAAAGACAGACAGTGGAGGCATCACCTCTCTTTTATATGATAAAGCTTCTTGTTCTGAATTCAGTATCAGATAGGTCTTAATTTAGCTACCACATCCCCCAGAAATGCCTGTGGCTCACTGACTCCAGAAAGAATTTTGAGTAATGAAGCTTCTAATTTAAGTATGTAAATTTACATAGATGATTCAAAATTCAGAACATTGCAAAAATCTGGAAAAGAAGGCAGCTTGTTATTTTTATTATGTTTATTCTTTTTTCTCCAGGCATTTGTCATCATCTTGCTTGGTATTGAGGATACCTTTCTTAATGCTGAGCTTTTAACATTCAATATAGAGGGAAGTTAGGTTTTTGACTCAAATCCTGAGTACCCCTCCTGAAACTGTGGAGGGTCTCTATGGCATATGAAAGTGGGCACTCAACACCCTGTACAGAACTCATCTCTGTGGAAACCTATTACAGTCAATAACTGAATTGCTAAATGTGCTTGGATCTTGTGGTCCCAGGAGTGTAGGATTTTGGGATGACAGTTTTAGGTATGAAGTATCTTCACTGTGTCTATGTTTTTCCAGGAACCTAATATTGCTGTCTGAGTGTTGCCACAATTGTGACAAACCTGGAAGTTCTAGAAGAAAGTAATTATTTCATATGGAAGAAAATTCAGTCCTCAGTTCCACAAATAGATTTTGTGGTGCACAGATACTTCTCAAAAGATATTTCTGTGTTACCAAAGCATCCATCCCTGTCTGTTTCAGAGTCTGACTCAGCATAGCTAGGGATTAGACAAACACCTCTACAGAATCATCATATACATTCTTTCTGTCTCTTTAAAATTTTAGCTATGTGCCAGCCACAGTTCCTTGAATCTGCTTACCTGCTGGAAGCATATCAGTGTAAAAAAATGTAAAAGGTTAGAAGACATAGTCTAAAAAAATTCCCATTCACAAAAAATATATGTAGAAAGGACTTCACACAGCATTGACTGGAGGATGCCACTTTATGCCACCTCTGACATTTCTTTCTAACTGATAAGGCAGAACACAAGTGGCCAGAGTTGGGAAATTCAATTTTTCAATCCTTTTTTCTTGATTCAGTGCAGAGCTTTTACTTTGTAGCACCACCTAGATTAAAAAGCAGCACAGGCCTCCACACTCCAGACCTTAATCCTAACCTTCCAAAAATAAACTTATTATCTCAGGTAAGTTTTCAGAGATTTCATGTTTCTATGAAACGTTTCAGCTTCTCTGCAAAAATTTTCACGTGAAAAACTGAATACTTCCACTGCAAAGGCCACAATATAAAAATACAGGTCTCTATAAACTGAAAAGCTGAAATGATCTCAGTTAACAGTCCTTAGGAAGATTTACAAATAATGAAGGCTTCACAGGTCACCCAGAACATACCTTCACATCTGGGGAGAGGATGATTCCAGTTACGGCTGATGCCATGAAGACAAGTCAGAGCTGAATTTCCGATTAATGTGTAGCCAGGAAAACACTCAAATGAAATAGTCTGTCCCACTGTGAAGTCATTCCCAATAACAAAACCATTGCGAAATGGTCGAGGGTCAGGACAGCTTTGTAGCTGATATGCTGAAATAAATAAATAATAATAAGGGGCGTGGGGGGAGGGAGTAAAATACAAATTCTTATTACTTCAAAAATAAAATATTTTCATTAGAATAATATTAAAAAATCATGGACATTCCATATGTCTTAAGTTCCATCACGGTGACAATCAAAATCAAGGGTCCTACACCATGAGAAGTGCAGTGAAACATTCCCTCAGCAATTCTGGAAATATGCATAAAATTAATCTCCAATTCTGAATCTCATAACAAAAAGAAATGCTATAACCACAATTTAAATGGTCTTATGTTCTTTACACTTTGATAATGTGTAATATGTGTGTGTGTGTCTGTGTATAAACAAATGAACAAACAAATACCCCACACCCTACCCTACAGGTATTCAGAACAGAGTCCATGAAAGCAAAAATGGAACTAGCCTCTTAATATTACCTTTTACTTTTAGTAACTACAGGAGTACTGCACTAGAGAAGAAGAGAGTGTAAAGGAATTAAGACTGTGTTTTCTCCACTTAGATCTACAAAAAGGTAGGCCATACTGGCTCTTTAAGTCTACAAATTGCTTGCTGGTGCACCCTTTAAGTACAACGTAATCAAAATGGATCCAAGCTGCTGACAATGAAAATTAAAAAGGCTGTAGAAAAGCATCTAAGCTAGAAGCACAGGGAAAAAACTGACAGGTACATAAGACTGATGTGATGCCATGACAGGGAGGAGCCTAACAGCCAATGCACCTGTAACAAAAGTGTAGGAGGATGACAAAGAGCAGAATTTCAGTAAATGGGAAAAGCAAATCAGGTAGCCTACACTGCATGTTGAGGGATGTTAAGGAAGAGAACAAGGGCCAAACTAAGAAGCCCTTTCACACCAATGTTGGAGCCTAAAGCACAGGAGGTGGGATCTAAAATGCTTGACCCAACCAAGAGCCCTGAAGTGAAAGGCATGGCATAGAGCAGCAGGATGCAGTGTTGCCAGGCAAACACCCTTCCAAGACTGAGAGGGCAGAGACTTCCTGGTGGGAGAGCAACACTGTTGTTTAGAAATTATATTAAGTGCCACATAAAAAAAAATATTACCAGAAAAAAAAAAGGAGCACTATAAAATACTCATAGGTGGAAACTGAAACTCCAGAAATATAAGTGTTGTATTGAGCTGCTTCTACAAATGTCTAAACAGGAAAATCATAGTGAACAGGAAATGTTAAGTAAAATTTGATAATGTGCGAAAATATGGCAGGTTGTAGTAATGGAATACCCAAATATCCACCTCACCAGGATGACTTCAGGAAATAAAATTCTGAATGGGGGAAATAATTCTTCCCTAGAACAAACAGTTTGAGCCCACAAGAAAATATTTTATTTCAGATTTGAACCAACTTGATACTCAAGCCTTAGTTAGAGAAGTGTTCATGGGAATGCTGCTCCAAAATACTAGTCGTAACACGCTTTGATTGTACTGGGAGGGAGCAAGTCAAATAAACTCAGCACATGGACATTCAATTTTCTGGAAACAAATTCATACAAAAATGAGGTAATGCAGACTGGAATCTGCTAATTGACACTACTTTCAAAGACCAGGTAAAACATGTTCTACAATTCAAAAATACGAAAGTGATTCAGAAAAATGCCTGTGTGACCGAGTAGGAAAGTTAAAGCAGCTACAATAGGGAAAAGGTTGGCATTTAAATAATGAAAGTCTGCCTTTCCAAAAAGTCATAAGACATAGCAGGTCAAATTTAAATAGACAATAAAGAGAGCAAAAATAATTTGAAAAATGTCTTCCAGAAGATGTTTCGGCTGATCATAAAAAATTATTTGACAACATCAGAAGCAAGAAGTCAGCTAGGGAACTGATGGGACAATTCATGACAAATGAGAAAAAAAGGGCTTTTATGGTTTAGGATGTCATAGAGGGAAAAATTCAATAACTTCTTTGTAACAGTCTTTACTGTAGACATTTCCAAATAAGATACAGTGCTTGTATTACGCAAGTCTAAGGCACTAGATCAATTTGAAGTAAATACAAAAATACTACACTAAATAGGTAAGGCAAAGGATCAGTAGCAGATGGCTTTCACCCAGAAGACTGCTAAACCAAGATATATATCATAACGTTTCAAGATCTGATCTAGAGGAGTGGTGATTTCCCAATGTAAATCCCATCTATGTCTAGAGACTATCCTTGAAATTACAGAACAGTGAGTACGACTTCTATACCTGGTATGACATAGGCTATAATAGTGAATAACATTACCGAGCAGATGGATAAACATGGTTTCTTAGGGAAGAAATTTGGGGTGATATAACTGAAGTTCATAAAAATCAGGAAGACAGCGGAAAGGCTGAATGCAAAAATGCCATCAAATCCCACAGTAATAAAATTAAGAGTCTGACAACAGCTATGGATGATGGGAGAGTACAAAAGAAACTTGCTAGGCTTCAGTGCTGCTAAGTAGCATTTCTTTTTACCATTTGGAAATACCATACTGAGCTAGATGGAGCTTTTTTCTGATCCAGTAGGGATTTTCTATTTTTACATTCTTATGTTTGAAGAAAAGAAGAAACAAACCTATCTATAATTTTACTTGTTTTTCTCAGGAGAATTAAAAGGCTTTATAATAAACTATGAATATAAAATATTTCATAGCAAACAAGTAAGATTTGAAAACATGCCTCTCACACATCTTAGTGATCTTCTCCAAGAAGATTTGAAACATTGACTTCTTATTACAGAACTGAAAACAAATACACTATGCAGAATCTTCAAAATCATATCACAGATTGTATATGTCTGAAAGAAACAGTTGTCTCTTATGTGGTTAAAAAGAGACGGGAACTTTTATTTTTTTAAAATTCTTTGACAAATAACAGCATCTTCAAAATGATTACTGTTACTATTAATAACAGTAGTAGCATATGCTCTTAAGTCTTTTACTGCCCTCTTAGCAGTATATTTTAAAGTTTCATTACTCTTACAAATTATAACATATTCCAAATAAAAGGTGAATAAAATCTTACCAGGCAATTTAAGTCATAAACTGACTTTTTCTTTAAAAGTTAACGCTTTTTACAGTGGTTTACTTCCAGGATGTTACACATGCTTGGACTTATTACTATTGAAAGAGTAATCGGAGACTGCTCTAAAGTAAAAACTGCTTAAATCATCCTCTGACGTTATTCATATCATGAAAACAGATATAGTTTAAAATATACATTTGACCTTTTTTTTTGAACAGTGGTGATCTAATCCCTTTTAAATGAATCTGCAATTATATAAATAGAATTATGATCTTGCTCAGCATGACCTATTTGAGTACAACAGAACAAGAACCTTCCAGCAATATTGCCAAATAGGAAATAAAATAGATTTGGAGATTTCCGAGTTGGCATTATTCTGTACTAGCCTACATGGAGCCAGTACTCTAAAACAATATTTGGATCTACCTCTTCCAGATCCCAAGACACAAAATTTAGAATCATAGACTCATAGAATGGTTAGAGTTGGAAGGGACCTGAAAGATCATTGAGTTCCAACCCCCCTGCCATGGGCCGGGACACCTCCCACTAGACCAGGTTGCTCAAAGCCCCATCCAGCCTGGCCTTGAACACTTCCAAGGATGGGGCAGCCACAACTTCTCTGGGC
>JAOXNO010000013.1:142803508-142823591 GCA_028565335.1 Limnodromus scolopaceus
TCCCTCTTTGTTTGTCAGTACTAGGTCCAGTAGTGCCTCTCCCCTTGTTGGCTCTTCCACCAGCTGGGTTAAGAAGTAATCATGAATACACTGGAGGAACCTCTTTGACTGTAAATTCCTAGCTGTGTGGCCTTTCCAGGTTGTATCTATGATGATTTAGTTGTTCTTCCATAGCGTCTTTACATTTTTCTAAAGTATTTTTAGTTATTTAAAACAAAAAATAGATTTTTCCGAATGCTTATAAAATAGCAAAGTATAAACTCATACTATTTTTAAAATTTTACTTGACACAGTAAAATACTTTAAAAGCTCTGTGATGTAATTTATTAAAAAGAGAGCTTTCATAAACTGCCCACAGTGGTTTTTCCTGATTCTCATTATTAAATCTTTGCATACAGAAACTGAGCTTTTTATTTATTAATTTTCTACAGTAGCTATATTTTGAACCATGTTTGGACATAGAAAACTTGCTATCCTGATTTCTTGATATGAGTTTTTCTAGGAATTTGATCAGGTGATACTGAAAAGTCCTAATTTAATAAACACAATTGCCTTTCGAATAACCAGATTTCTGACAGTTTCTTTAGTGAATTAGAAAAAGTGAGATATACATGACTTAGCTTAATGGATACTTTTCTACTAAGTGTTCCATGAAGTTTTAAATCTAAATGTTAGCAAATGAGAATTCTGACAATATTTTAAAGGATCCATTCCCTTGTCATCTTGAAACACTAAAGTGTCTTTATATCACAGTGAAATTCCATAACTATAAACTAATAACAGTTTCTAGGAAAACATATATAACTTGTTCAGAAAAGAAACCCACTTAATTTCACTCTGTAAGAGAAGATTTATCCAATTTTTAGAGAAGAAAAAAATATAACAGGAAAGCCTCTCTATTTCCTCTGGCTTACAAGGAATCACTGACCTATTGAAATAACACATTTTAAGGTATTGGTGATTTTCTTCTAAGTCAAAAGTTTCAAGTGTATCTTTTTAAGATTTTTGTAAATATTGTAACTTTTAAAAGCTGCGTGAATAAAAAGATGTGCAATAAATTCCATTGTGAGAATCATTAGTGAGATAGAAAAATGTATTAATAAATGACCTTTCTATGCTCTTGCATCAGGAAAAACAGTTTTAAACATGATGATAACAAGCAAATAGCAAGTATACTTACTTGAATCCCAGCTCCCTCTGGTACTGTGATCTTCCACACACAATTCAGATTGTTGTCATAAGGCTCAGGGTAACCAGGAGACAAAATGGTCCCTTTGCGCTTTGTTAAAACTCCACCACAGGGCACTGAAAGGAAATGCACAAGGCACAAATAGAAGTATGGAGTTTCAGAAGGGAGAAAAGTTATTACAAAAGCTTACACAATGTTCAGCATACCGTGGTTGAAAACTTTTGTAAATTTATGCTACATCAAAAAATTTATATTTGCCTCAGGAAAATAAAACCTTCTATCTCAGAAACTGTATTTTAAATGAGCAAAAAAGAATAGGAGAAAATTAGAATTATGTCCGTTTTCTACCTGACAGAATCATTCTTATACTTATATTCCCCTTATTTATTTGACCTTTAACAAAGTGAAATCCATTCCATTTCTTCTTAGAAATCTTACAAAAATAAAGCGTCACTTTTAGGGGTTGAGAATGAAGTTTGAACAGTTATGTATTTTGTTACTATAAAAATTAAAAACTAAAAAAAGCAAAATATTGCTACTTTGTTGTTATCTAAATAATTAATAGCACCAGTTTCAACTCCTTGACTGCTTTCTTTGCTTGTGTGAGTTATCCCATTACAGACTATGGATCTATCACATTAGTAAAGAAATTGCTAAATGCTTGCAAGGCTGCACTCATCATATCTGTGCCCATGGATTAATAAAAGTGTTATGCATGAAATTGGACGGAGGCATTTGGTACCATCAAGTTTCTCTTCTCTTCTGAATGTTCAACTTAAATATATCTTGTCTAGATCATTAGATGCTCTAACAGAGACAAAGAGCTTAATCTAGATACTGATATTCTGTTGGTATTTAAGAAGTTGAAGGAAAAGATTGATGAGATGGTTTATCAAAACCATTAGAAGTTAATGTATCACTTCTGCGCAACACTACTAAGTTCTAGACTGATTTCATTACATACAAATACGAGGAGTTAGAAAGTATGTAGGAGAATGCAACTTATCTTAATAATGAATACTATAGCCACATTTTATGTTGCATATAATTGATAGAATCTATTGGGAACTACATGGATAAACTAAAGGTCAGTGTCACTTGAAGTGTTTAAATAATTACTCATAAAAGGACGAACAGACAGAATGATTGATGTCTGCTATCTGTAAGGAAATATTCAAGCATTCACTAGAGTTAAGGCAATTTAATATGGTCATGTCTACCACTTCAATTATTAAACTGATTTAGTTCGATGCAATTTTCACCTCATATATATTTTATCACTTTTATTGGCACAATGATTTTCACACATAAAGCGGCCTGTAACCCTTTCCCAGTTCAACTTGCTTAGAGACAGATATCTCTCTCTTTCACAGCCTAAATAATGTATAAAAATATCAGTAATATACTGTGATCAATGGCCAATATAATGATTTCAACACTATTGAGTTGTTATATCTGAAAAACAAAGGAACTACATTTCAAGGGAGAAAATATTACAATTCTACTGATTTAACCATAATCACTGAGAATAAATGAAGTACAGTTATATACTTCAGCTTCTTATTGATATGTAAATTGTGGTTCCATTCCTATCCCTGAAACAGTCTAAATAAACATTATTTGTGTATAATGGCAGATTAATCATCTTTTATTACTATTACTCCAGTGGTACTTAGTCTTGATCTCTATCAGGATTTTAGTATTTTGGAGAAAATCTTTTATTTTACTGAAAATCACTTAGACTCTACCACGCACCGCCAGCTGATTAGCACAGAAGATTCAAAATCAACCTAATGAAAAAATGTTATCTATTTTCTTTTTCACCACTAATCTAAAACTCTGCATATAGAACCATAGAACCATAGAATTGCCTTTTGGAAGGGACCTTTCAGATCATCGAGCCCAACCATCATATGTACTGTGTACATACATACATACATGTGTACAAGCATATGTACTTCTTAATGCTGAAGTCAATATCATAATGCAGTTTTGGCATGGATTAGGATCACTTTTTATAAGAAATCTGTTCTATGTCAAGAAAAGTAAAGTAACTAACTCATACATATATTTACTGTTTTGGTTGGGAACGGAGTTCTTCAGATGCCTTCATCCTCAAAATGAATAGTTTTCGTGTATTCAATTTGCACAAAATGAATGTGTAATGCAGTCAGAACTGCAACAGATGTTACAGGTTGAAAAGTTTGATGGCATTGCAAAAACATCTGTGCAAATGATAACCATTTTAAATTCATTTCTAAACAAATGATTTTTTTCATATAAAAAACCAAGCCAAACTCCAATAAAATATAGTATGCAAATGTATCGTATTTGCCCTTGACATGAAAAAGGAAAAATGTACCATTACAATTTTATCTCTTTACTGTGGGGCTTTTCAGCACAATCACCAGATTTCCAGTTGGTGCAAATCAGCTTTATAAATGTCAATGGATGCACATTAATTTAAGAATTTAATTTTGAGAATTTAATCTTGTATGATTAGAACCATACAAAGTATGTTTTCTGATCTGAAAAATTACTGCTTTGTTTTCCTGACAAGCAAAGAAATATTAGCATAACTCTTTCTAAATCTTTAATATGGTAATGTTCCTTCTAATAGCTTGTAAAATCTTGTTAGAGATCTGCAAGGTGAGATCATACTAGTCTTGCAAGCACTCAAGGCACAAACAGATATTTCTGAGTCCTGATTAAAGGACAGGCAGGGACTGTCACTAACGTTAACATAAAAGAAGCTAACATATAATTTATAGCAGCAGAGTATGTTCATGAAACTCATGAAATGTCACAGCAAGGTTAGAATAGAAAGGGGAATAAAATCTTAACCTTGAATGAAGAAGAAAGTGAACAAAAGTAAGCAAGAATAAAGTAGTTTAGAGATGACATAAAATACAAAGAGATGACAAAGAAGGAACACATTCCACTGGAGAGAATGGTCTAAACTTTAGGCAGTAATAAATGATATTAAAAAGCCGTAAGAACTCACCAACACATGTAGGGAGTGAATCATTCCACTGTGCCAGTGCATTTGGTACTGTATCACATCTAATTGCTGTTGACCCATGGAGAATATAGCCTGGATTGCACTCAAAAAGAACCAATGACCCAACTGCAAATTCATTGCCAATCCTTTTTCCAAATCTTGGTTCAGGCACAGAGCTACACTGTGTTGCACTTGTTCTTGGAACAGCTGCAAACATACAAACAATTGTGGATTCTTAATTTTAGATTTCGTGGAGGAATACAAATTTTGACTGGAAGTAACATTTGTTATTTGCCAGTTAAGAACATTTTCATAATCCCCAAACAAATCTTCACAATACGGATTGCATACTTTTGATGTCTGAGTTACTATTTGTAAGAGCATAGCACTGATTATCTCACCAAGATTAAAAGCAATGCATAAAATCCACATTGAAACCTTTCCAAAATGGCACTGGAAAAACTACTACGATGAAATATTCAGCTAATACATGGTTTCAAAATAACAATTCTGTGTCAGGTAGATATTTACGTTTATTCCTGTGGATTTCTAAATGTGTATTCTGACTGTCGGATCAGGATTTACATTTAATGAAAGAATGAATTGCATTTGCAAGTATTTATGTATAACCATTTCTGTGTATGACCCATAAAAAGGGAAATAACATAACCCAATAAGAAGGTTCTTAATAACAGCAAGATCACTGATTCAGTAATAACACTTACAGTTATTCATATTTAAATTGAGAAATAAACCAGCCAGATGGATCTAGCATTAGTCAATCAGATTAGCAAACAGAAACAGCTGCTTTATATAACCGTCTTCTCAAATTTGGTACCTTTCTTATGCTTCTTAAATATCTGATTTAAGCTTTAAAATACAGATGAAAGAACGGTCCTAAACATTTTTCAAACCTTACAGAAATAGTGAAACTTATTGTATTGTTAACAGGCTATTACTTCCCTCTACGTTCTCAGTCTGTTCCTCTCTGATGATCTACAATTTGTGAATAAATGTACACATTTTTCCACTTGTCTCACCTTGATAAACAAAATGAAATCCTTTAGCTGTTATTGGTCCAACTGAAGTAAATCTAACCGTGATCTGGTTACCTGAGCTCAATGGAAGGGATTCACCTACTCAAACAAAGCAAATACAAAGCTATCATAAGCATTTTTTACTAAAGAAGCATTCAAAATACTTGTCAATACCTTTTCAGCTAGAAATAACCCTCCCAAAACCCTGTTCTGCTTCAATAAACTTTGCAAGATATAGATTATTTCATTATTTTACGTTGCTAGTATTATGTTGTTCTCTTCCTTTACCAAAAAAAACCCCGAACCCAATAACTTTTTTTTAACTAAGTCAATTTTAAATTTTAAATTTTAACAATTTTACTTTATTAAAAAGTATACATTGCTTTCCCTTTAAATATATAATACTCATTTCAAATTGCTCACTAGACAAAAGTCATAAAGGCACAGAGTAAGAAGCCCAAAACACTCACTATAATAGCTAAATATCAGAAGAAAAAAAATAGATTCAATTTTTCTCCCATTTATTCATTAATGTGAAGAGTTCTGAGTGATCAGCTTTTAGTTCAATATTGCAATTTTATATGTTTGCCTGAATTGCATGTAAGAAATTATGACAATAATTTTTTTTCTTTTTTTTCTGCCTACATTCTCTTTGTAGGTTCATAAAAAACAAGTAACAGTTTAATGACAGTTCTATTAAAGGATACCTGAATGAGATCCTGAGAGAGAGGATAACAAAGATGACTGCAGAGTTGGGCCATCATATACTTCAACTACATCATGGAGTGATGTCTGGAAAAATACAAACTGGCCAAAAACCACTGACCGAACAGGAAGCAGAAAAAGCAAGAGGTACCCATGGTAAAAACAAAACAAAACAAAAAACCGGGACAGAATATGAAGAGGAAAAACAAACAAACAAACAAACAAACCATTAATATATATATTTTTAAAATATTTAAATAAAAAATGTTACTTATTGGTTGATTTCTCTGATCACTTAATCAACTGTCATGGTGTTTAAAGTATTTTTTTCATACCATTACAGCAGTAAATGAATAAAAATGTAATTCTATATTTATAAAAGAGGCAATGGAGGTACATAAACCATACATATACTTATTGAAAGATTCTAGTAATGATGGAACAAACCCATTTTTCTGCTGTTGAATGTACTTTCAAATTCTCTGCTCTCCCCTACCCAACACACATCTAAATTCTGAGTGCAATATCCTCTTTTGTAATTCTAGGCATATTGCTACATGCTGTATTTTATTAATTAATTTTGTTGATAAGCCTCTGCAAGTTTTACTTACCTTGGCATGTTTCATTTTTCTTAAGAACATTAACATTCAGTGCATATTTACCTTTGTGAAATAAATGAGCAAGTGATTCAAAGCAACAAACGCTTTTCAGAATACATATACTGAATCACAAAAATTATTATTTTTTAAAGTCATACTAGTAGACCAACTCAATTCAATAATGTTAATTTTGCACTGTTCAAAGTTCTGTGCAGCACATTCACATCACAGGTGTTTGCACTTTCAATACAAGTAAACAGTGAAAAGAAAAATAATTGTTTAAATTAATTCTGTCCCAAGTACCTACAAAGCATTTACATCCTGATTTTATCACCATTACGAGCAATGGAGAGGGAAGTAGTTAGGTACTGTAACACCTATAACGAGAGACAGAAATAGTTCTAGTTCATTATGCAGGTTAGACATTTTGGGCTAAATGTTCCAATGTGTTGCTACTAGATTATATTTGTTTGCCAGTATATTTGTACAGAATCTTTATTTGGCATATTTTGTTGTAAAGGATGAAGTAGGCACCTACAATTCTTCCAATTTATACACCCTTAAATCTTTAAAAACAGCATATAAAAATATTAAAAAAACAGCATATATTTGACTTCTTCAAATTTTTGACTAATTTCTTTTTTTTTTTTTTTTTTTGTTCCACCTTCCCAACCCAGCTATTGTTCCTGAACTTGGAAGCAGTAAAAATTAATTCTAACTGTATAAGCCTCTTGGGTGCGCTGCAGACTAGACGTCAAAATAAGGCTTGTGATGGGTTTATGTGTAAACCACTAGAAGAGGTATTTTACTGACAGGACTAAGAGTAGAGAACTACTTATCCTCAACAGATAATTATTAACAAGAGTGACTGAACAACTTAATGGAATTGATAAACAAAGAAATGATGTTATAAAAAACAATCAGATATAGAAATAAAGAGAAAACATGAAATAACTGAAAATTAAAAGAAGTTAAAGATGTCAAAAGGTAAAAGGAATACATATAGAGATCCATAATACACATAAAATCATAATTAAATAATTTTTCTGTAGCTACTGAAGATATAGATTGCCCTTACACGTTTTTCCCAATGTATAAAGGTATGACTATACAACACAAACCTACAGAAGCCCTGAAATATAATGGAATTGTATTTCTATTTCATCATATGTATATCGTAAGTTTACTGTTATTAGCAAATTAAATATACTCAAATAAGTTTACATTTAATATCAATAGTCAACATTACAGTAGTGGAGATTTTCCATACCACACACAGATTTGCCAGCTAACTGTACTTGGATAAGGCAAATTAATGTGAATTTATACTACTGCACAGTGTATCTGACATGCACAACTGTCTAGTTCTTGATCTCTTAATCTGTGGAAAAAGCTTTTATTGAACTATATGCCTTTCATTGCAATCTATTGGTGTTCTATTGGTAGTCTCAGGTATTGTTCTCTCAGGTGGAGTCCTCAATTTCCTGGCAGGGCATCCAGAAGATTAGGGAGAATAAGGAAGAATAAAAGATTCTCTCTGCAAACAAGGTACAGGTTAGGAAGGGCAAAAAGAGTTGTAATTCGTAAAGCTCTCAGGTGTTGTTTTCCTGCCCTTCATGAAGGCAAAGAAAATACCTTGTGTCTTAGAGACACAAAAAGCAGGAGTGCACAGATCTAGGTCTGAGCTGTAAACCATACGTTGTTGTTCTTCCTTTGTTTTTCTTCTGTAAATAAAGCATTGACTGAAAACATGCTGGTCTGTCCTCTTTCTTGTTACTGCATTCCTGCACTCCCAGACTAGGAAGGGAAGGAGAAGATGGGAAATGCTACATCTTCTCATGTTTAAGAAAATAAACTGTTTTTCTGAATGCACGAAAAGACAAAAAGAACATGTTTGTGGAAAGGAGATGGGGAAGTCAGAAACACTAGAACCTCAGAATGTGGAATTCAAGTGAAATTGCACAGAAAAAGATACATGCATATTTTCCCAGAAATGGTCATAATTCCATATAAAATGGGAGAAGAATGAGACTCAGGCCTTTTCCCGGAGCGGGAACAGGAATGAACTCTCCTAATTAACACATTTCTTGCTTGGTCCTAAAATCAGTGAAATTAATTACATTACATAAATTATCATTCTCCTCCAGGCTTTAAACCTCAATCTCCCTTTCTGCAGCTTACATTCATCTTTCCTCATCTGACTTATTATGCATACATGTGAAACCCTTTCTGGATCTGCAACACACAATAATAAAGGAAAAAAAGTCAAAACAGTAAACTTCATTTTAAATGCTATATATATTATATTATATTAGCAACAATAATAAATAATACTAATATGTTGCATCTGCGATATAATACAGAAGCCTGAAAGAAACACCACACCACACCATACCACCTCCTGTTCTCTATATTGGTTTGTTTCAATTTGACTAAACTGAAGTTCAAGGATCTATTATTATTATTATTTGTTTAAACAGATAACATTGGTTTATTTACACTTACAGAGAAAAAATTGTGTCTCACTATTTTAATTGCCTTTAAAGCTCTTAAGATTGATTGTATACCGAAAATGTTGAATGTTTCTCACTTTGCCTACACTACCTAAAAGTTAGATAGTTTTTCAGGGCTTATTTCTTGAAATTTTTCCTGAAGCAGAATGAATCATGTTCTGGAGGGGCCTATCTTTCTCCATTAACTAGAGTGGGAACCTACACAACTAGTGTAAACTAGATATTCAATTTTTAGGTGACTGAAGAAAGCTTAGATGAACCTCATCCATAGTCTTTTGACCTTACAGACACAATTTATTCTTCTTGTCTTACAAAGCAGTCTTTTAAAAACTTGACTATACACTGAAGACCTGAAATTATATCCCACTAAATATTAAATAAATAAATGTGTGCTAAATAAACAAATGTGGTTTTATCCATGCACAAGCTGAGATGTTATAACATGTCATGTGTCCAGCAACAGAAAACATTAGTTTCCACCAGAGCATACTGGTTTGTGTTGTGTTTTTTTTAAGAAGGAAATAAGGACATATGTTGTGAAAAGAACAAGGGCAGAGCTCAAGAAAAGGGTATGTTCGTTTTTCATCAATATCAAAGTATTCCATTGTATACTGACAGACAATTTGCCTTTAATGACAGTTATTATGCCCTATTTTCTTTTGTGTCCTTTTGAAAGTGAAAGAATAAGATGTCTCCAAAATTTGCTTTAAAATATATAAAACTAATGACCCATTCAAATACTAACAATTTCCACTGGGCTTTCCTCCAATTAATGTGATTCACCAATTATAACGAACAGTAAACATTCAATACGAAAGAAGTTGACATGTCAGTAAAACAAGAAGTGTTAAACTATGACAAGCTCCTAGTGCTACAAGTTCATAGTGCTTTAACTGGCATGAAGCGGGGGTGCTGCTCGTCAGCAAAGAACTTCCCAAATGGTTTACAAATGCTTGCTTAGTTGTGTCCTAGTGTTCTGCTGATGTATGTACTTATCACATACAGATCACATTCAGCTCCCACTTAAGGAAAAGTTGTTGGATATATTTTTATCCAATCTTACAGCATATAAAGTGTAAAACAGTAACAGCTAATGAAAAAACACTTCACAAATATTATCTATTTTGGTATTCTGTTTAATATGGAGAATATTTGCTCTACTTCCAGTCAAAAAACTGACTGTACTTATGCTGAATAAGAAGCGGTGGTGCTCAACATCGAAACCAATCAAACATCACAGACTGGACCGTTCAACACCAACACACACGCTCTTTCATTTACTGTCATTTCATTCCCATATAATAGGAAGAATGCTTAGAAAAACAAAGAGAATAATAATACTGGCAAAAGAGGGAAAACAAAGCACTTGTGAAAGCTAGTGAAAAGTACAAGAGAAAAATAAATGTACAGAAGAAAAATAAAAGATACAAACCAGGATAGAAGCATATACAATAGACAGGAAAAAAATAAAACTACTACATTTAAATCGTATTACATTTACATCATTATTACATTACTATTACATTTAAATAATAACATTACATTTATAAAGAAAAGGCCTCTATTCCTGTGACATTTGCTTACGGCTTACTATTTTTTTTTCTTGCTTTATTTTTTGGAAGAATGTCAGTCTCAAAGCTTTGAGTGAAAAATATACTTTTTCCTCTCGAATATGCCAATGGTATTTCTAAACCAGGGAAAGGAGGTTGAAATGATAATACAGCCCAAGTAGAACAACTTGTCAAAAACAGAGATAGATGGCTATAAGCAATAACCATACTTCATTTAATAGGCTGAGAGTGAGTGAACAGACCCAGAGCACTGATTAGAGTGAGAATAAGAAATTTAGAATTGATTTAATCTGAAGAAAAGTTGCATGGAAAAGCTTACTGGTAAGTTATGTACTATATTGTTTGACAGAAAAGTAGACCATGCTTTCACAGCATCCTATTGGAACACTTTTATCATTAGATGTGCAGTCATTTTCCTGTATTATTTCAGTCCTATACAGTCTTTCTTAACAACTAAGATAGGTCTTTGGTCACTACTAATGGTTTTTAATTAGGTATTTTTCTGGTATCTAATACAATACATCTTAAATCTATGATCAAGCCTCCCAGATCCATTAGTAATTAGTGCTATATTCCTAACTAAAACAAGAATAATGAGAGAATTGTGTTTCAGATGTGCCTTGCACATGCTGTGTTTTCTGAGGTTGTTTTACCAAACCAATAGGCAAAGCTTGAGAGCTTAAACATCCATGACACCAGATAAATTATTGCTCCTCATACTAAGTGATTCTGCAAGATGACCCTTATCTAGCATGGCTTTAACTTTATAACTACTTGGGCCATAATCACTATGATACGTTATCAGTTAGAAAGCCTTTATCCCCTATTTCCATGGAGTCTCACGACATGACATTTCTACGCAATCATGTAGGACACAAGTTAGATTTTTTATCTTAAGGAAATGATGCATATGTTAACTATAAAAAGAATCTTATTTCATAATTTCCAAAAAACAGTCAAAAAGGTATTTCAGCAATTGCTGTTTAAAAAAAAAACAACGTACATGGTTTAGGAAATTTAGGAAAACAACAGTAGGCATAAACAGTTTTTTTCATGCAAAGAGCTGTGCAGGGATGTGTGTTCAGGAATTATGCTTTTCTATATATTTTAAGCTGTTTTTAAAAGATGTAAGTAACAGTTACAAAATACCTTGATGGCACTAAGTTTTCCAAGTAAAAGCAAGAACTAACCATAAAGTTACAGAAAGGCATTATGGTAATGAATGACTAGTGATAAAATATTAGATGAAATTTACTGTAAAGTAATGCACATGAGGAAAATATAAACCTACTTTATATTCACTTTGAATTAGCTATTAACCACTCTGGACTGAGGGAACAAAATATTAGCAGTTATCAAAAAAAAGAGCAGAGAACAACAAGCAATTATAATACAAATGTGAAAATCCAGGGTGCAAGGGACAGACTCATAAAACATAAGTGAAATTAGGAAATACACAGAGAGGGATGAGCAGGATAACAGCAATTATGTAATGGTCTCTTTTGAGTCATAAATAGATTTGAATTCTTCATTCTGAAAAGAAGATTATTAAGGGGCAAATAAGACAGGAATATATAAAGCCATGAAAAGTATGGAGAAATCAAACAGGGAACAATTTTTACAGTCCTTTCAAGTATAAGAGTTGGAGATCATCAAGTGAAAAAACACAATAGCATGTTTAAAACTGGGCTCATATTTCTTTACACAATACATGCTTAAGGAGTGGAAGTGCTTGCTACAGGATGTCATAAATGCTAAATCTAAATGGGCTAAAAAAAGCAGTTATGTAAATTAATGGAAGAACCCACGAAGAGCTATTAAAAACAAAAGTACTATGTATAGATCAACAGTTCCTTCAGTTACAGATTAATGGAGACTGAGAAAGCACTTCTGCAAACCCTCAGTAAGTATTGTCCTAAGATTATATTCTTCCTGGATTTCCACATTTATTGCTGCTAAAAGGACACTGTTGTACAGATCCTTGTTTTCTGACCTGGTATTATGATGATTCTTATGCTCCAGGTCTATGGCTTCAGAATTTATAGCTATTAAGCCCAGAAAGTCTTGATTTAAATACTTTAAGTGATGGAACTACAGCATGTATTTAGGCAAATTATTCCATTGTCCAATACTTTTATTGTTTTAAATTTTTCCCCTCTGTGCATTCCTTATTTATTTAGGTCTAAATTTTAATCACTATGACCCTGTCTAAGTCTCCATGATTTTAATATGAATACTGATGTACTCAGACTTCAGCTGTGATAATACAAGTAATAATTTCTAATGTAGGTGAGTATAAGGATATTTTTTCAAAAATTTTTATTTTACAAAGGTACCAAGTTTCAAAATCTGAAATAATTTCAATTTCACTACACATAGCATACAACAGTATCTTCTTTAAGCACAAAGGAGTATGCACTCAGCAAAAGGACAGTAGCAAAGACGTTTATACTCCACTTTATAGTATCTAGTTATATATGCCCATTACAATCACATATGTTGCAGGTAGCATTACATCATTCTACATTTGACTACACTATTGACAGCCTTAATTTTCTCAAATGGTATTCAAAAATCCAGAAAGCTTTGGTCTCAGGAACTGGCAATTTACAAACATTAAAAATGAAGAACTGATTGAATACATTAAAATATATTACATGGAATACATATAATTACACTTTGAACTGTTTTCTCAACCAGAAGGTTGAATCTCCTTCAACTATTTTTCTCTCAGCAAGAAATTAACCTTCACTGCTGGGAGATCAGATGAAACTTTCAGAACTATTAGTTGACATTTTATTTGAACTGTGAAAATTTATAAAGAAATAAAAACCGTTCCTAGCTGCTCATTTTAAATTAACTCTTTTTTTCCTGTGTCCCAAAGAAAATATCACTATTTTTAGAAGCCAGTTTTCAGCTTTTGTCCCTCAATTCTTAGAGCTTTCTGTATTGAACTTCTAGCTTCAAATCTTCCTTGAAGGAAACAGCAAGGGAGAAAGAAGTATGTGTTCACTTCTCTGAATGTTCATCAGTGAGCAAACTAAGTGTAGCAGGTAAGAAAATAAATTTTTGAAAAGCATCATTAATACCTTTTTTAATACTCACACTAACTATGAGACTTTAAAGAGCAAAAAATTTTTTCTACCTCAATAAATTGCATTAGATTTTACCAAATAATAGAAAAGTGTACCTACTGTTCATGTCCATATACTTTTTGTTGTTGAAATATTCAGGTTTTTTTAGCCTGCAAACCCTGTATCACATTGTGATATGTCATAGGTAACAACTCAATGGTACATTAGTTACAAGAAAATGGTAGGGCTTCGAAGAGAATATGTGAGACCATAAAAAACAGTTCACTGCTTACTTCCAGGTTTCATGCATTTTCTTGGTGTAACATAAAACATAGGACTCGTATTTCACTTCAGGGTTACATAGAATCTTTTTGTACTTGATTGTTACTCCAATTAATTTTTATAGGATTTGAGGTTAATGTTATGATTCTGTCTCACAGATAGATAAATAGAGATACCAGAGAGGCTTTGCCCAACTAACATATACATGCAAATATTTATTCTCCCTGACTATTTTTTAAACATTTTTACAGAATGGTTTCTGGTTCCTTCTCTCTATTGTTCCTCTTACATGAAAAGAACTACATATTTAAAGAAAAAAGGAAAAACAAGAAAAAAGAAATTATTTAAATAAAATTCTCACATCCTCTGATTAGCCCTAATGAACACAATCCCACCAGAAAGAGACCGAGTGTCAAGTATCTCACAGCAGAGGCTTTCCTTACTGCTAAGGAACTTTCTTTTCCTAAGGGGACCAGGAGTACTCTGCTATTCACTTTTAAAAAACAGTTTTCAAAACAATAGTCTGGACTCCACCTAACTTATTGTCTGTGTAACTGCCTATGTTTGACCATTCTACCAAAAAAAGGATATTTTGTCAATTTCTTAAGCCCTTGGGCTTGCATGGTGTGAATACATGTCCACATTGCAGTTATTAAGCTATTTACAGCTACATTCAATGAAGCTAAATTCAAAGAAGCTAGTTGCTGGCATATCCTCTTATCTTGTACTGTGTTTCATGATGTACCTTATTGAATAGTGTAAACTCACTTGAGCAATACGATTTCTATCCCTGAAGCTGTATGATTTTAGCAGCAAATTCTATTGTTTCTTATTTGACATCCCATTAATGGAGAAAAATGGATTAGTATGTCCCAGAGGCAGACTCTTCTCTGGGTTACTTTATTTGACTTCCTTGGGTTTTAAAACTGAATCTTGGACAAGATTCCCAGTTATACTTATACAGGTCCCCTGAAGTAAAGAAAATATCTATAATACTTGTTAGCTCTGGATCTGCTTTTCACTGCACATCAGATGTTCTGTTGTTGACACATAAAGCAAACCCAATTTTTCAAAGTACTTTTCTTCCATTTTCTTTCTGGTTTCTTTGTATATACCATATAAATAGGCACGGGTTTTAAACTAAAAGAGGGTAAGTTTAGATTGGATGTAAGGAAGAAATTTTTTTTTATGATGATAGTGGTGAGACACTGGAAAAGGTTGCCCAGAGAAGTTGCGGATTCCCCATCCCTGGAAGTGTTCAAGGTCAGGTTGTACAGGGCTTTGAGCAACCTGATCTAGTGAAAGATGTCCCTGCCCTTTGCAGGGGGAGTGGATTGGATGAACTTTAAAGGACCCTTTCAACCCAAACCATTCAATGATTCTATGATAAGTAGAGACTAAATTATAATTTACAAATACAAACACATTTATGGTCTCAGAATTACTGATGGAGATGGGGCAAACACATACACAAAAATACCAGAATGGACTTACCAATGCTGCTGAAGAGTCTTCAGCCATCCCCACAAACAATAACAAGAGCATCAATGACTTTTAACATAAAAATTCTTTCATAAAGATTATGCTTCCTAACATTAATGCTGTAATGGGTGGGGTTTTTTGTTATCATTGTTGTATTTTTTTCTGATATATATTTTTAAAATAATTACTGGGAATTCATAATAGGACTGTTGAGGAAAAGTGTGATAGACTCGGTTTCTTTGCCTCCTTTATCAGTAAGATTTCTTATTTGTTTCCAGTGAGTCACATTCTGGAAGAACAAAGTAAACTTGGATAATAGATGCACCGATTGTAAAATTTTCCTCTTTAAATAGGGTCCAGGAAACATTAGTCTAACTCCTAGGTGGCCTTATTTTGAAAAGTAAATAGAGAAATTGATTTAATGAGATTAGTCTAGAACAAGACCTCTTATTTTAATTATGAAGCCTGTTTGGGGCTTTTTGTTGATTTTATTGGTTTTTGTTTTTTTTTAAATTCAATAATGTTTGGGGGGAAAGTGACCGCAAAATAACTAGAAAATAAACTATGAACAGGAGTTGTTATTAAATTTAAAAATTAAACCGATAGAGTTCTATCTAGTTTTTTTATATTAAAAGCCATATTTAAGCATGAGAATTTTTTTAATTATCTCTCTCTTATTTAGGTTAATTTCTAATTAGATGGATTAAACTATAAATATTATTCATAACTACAGAAACCAAGAAAAATATTAATGATTAAAAATAATTTACATAATAAAATTACAGTATCTTCTTTCAGAATTAATAACAGATAGAAAATCATTTAAAAGTCTTCTAAATAAGGTACAGAAAATGAATATATCCTTTTTTCCAAAGTTCATTTCCCACATAAATTTCTTCTGTAAAACTTGAAGCATTTATATCATTTATATGATTTCAACATGTATTGCAATCACCCAACTCTAATTTCTAACATTCTAAATCCATTCATAGTCAATAAAAAACTGAAAAAAAAAAACCAGAAAAGTTAATTTAAAATAGCTTTTTTAAAGTATTCTTAATAGAAAAATATGTTTTTCAATTTATAATTGGTAAAAAAATAGTGCTACTAGGAAACTCAGTGATCAAATGCATTTTAAGGCTCACTGAAGCTGTTATTCATTCCATTTATTTTTAGATTGTTAACCAATATCTCTAAATTAGGGAACTATTAATATTAGGTAACTGAGCCAGCCTTAAATTGAAGGAGTTGTCTGTCTTTGTACAGTGGTTTTAGAAAGACATTAAGCCAATTTGCTTTTAATTTCTCAGTAAAGTTATTAAAGGTAGATGGGAGGAATTTTAATATAAGTACTCAGCCACAGAAATCACCAGAAAATGCCTGCCCTACATAGGTCTGCCAGAATATGCTTATTTAATTTAAGTTTTTAATTTAGACATTAGTCTTTGTAAATTAAATTTATTTCAAGTATTAGAGACACATTCTGACTTTTTGCTTTAGTTTAATATAAAATATGTATTCATGTTTCTAAGTCATTATTAAGAATATCATCAATGAGAATTAAGCCAATGAGAATAAGCAGATGGGAGTCAATTATTGCAGATAATGAAGGGAAATGTTTCATTTCTTAGTATCCAGGTATTAATGACAAGTTCTTATCATTGCATTGTCACTTCTACTTATTGCTCCGTTTCTTAATAATCTCATCACCTTGAGGATCCTGGGTTTTGAGGAATAATATGCATAGTCCAATAGTCCTGTTTATTTAAAATAGTCTCCTCTCTGCCTTTACACAAAAGCTTTTCTTCAAATCCTAAATATAAAATGTACTGATTTCCTTCTCTCCAGGGTCTTATCTAAGTAAAAGACAATTCTTTGCCATTATGATATGCTAGTAGGCATGATATCCTAAAATGGAAAGACAATTAGGTGGCACTCTTCTCTCATAGGCCCTGTAATTGTAGCCTAGATCAGACATGGTTTTTTATAGTCTCCTGCAGTGGGTGGGTGAATAGGATGGAGGAAAGAAAATCCAAGACCGTACAGCTAACAACTATTGACATTTATTTTATCCTGAAAAAGCTACTCCTCAGGGTAACAATATTCTGAGACCAGTTGTGTGCATTGCATGCTCTGTGGTCACTTCTTTTGCTCATTTTACAAACAAAAATGAGTGGAAGAAGTTAGAAGAAGCACAGCGTAAGAGACAATTGCTCTGCTACTACAAAAGTGTTCTGAATTCTGTCTACATCTTGGAAATGTGGAGATCTTGCTAATCTTGAGCACGGGCAGCATTTTCTAGTCCCGCTTCATCGCTTTCTTATAGAATTGCTTATTTGCTTTTGGAAAACAAATCTGAATCACACTTTTACAGCGTATGACAGTCTAAGCCAGTTTTTATGGAAAAGAAAAGTTTTTATGGAAAGAAAAAGGAGTACACTGATAAAAATAAACCATCTGAATTTTGTTTATTGCTTATTTTTAAATTACAGTCTCTGGACTGAAGAAGAAATAAAACATGCCTGCAACTTTTTATTGTTTTCCTGTAGATTTTAACAATAGCCTATATGTAACAGAAGGAATACTGCTAGAGATGGCAGATTAAGAAATTTTTTTTTTATTGATGGTTCTTGGGACTGTAATCACAAAACCATTCATAAAACTGTTCTCTCCAAAGACACAACCAACATGAAGTTTAACACAGTTGCACTTTATGAACCTCTTCACTACAGTTCTGGCAAGAACTGATTTTTCAATGTAAGAAATTTATAATGAAAAAATACTGTAAGGGAACACGAAATTAGCTAATAAGATATTTAAACAAGGTGCCTAAATCTGATGGCAGTTTTCCCCCTGGTTAAGCCTCTCTCTAGTGCTTTTCAAGTGAAATGTTTCAAGAGGTAAATGAAAAACTCTTGTTTGTGGAGAAATTGAATCTTGCAAGACACTTGTGTTCCTCTTAACCATAAACATACTAATTCTGACTGCTCTGATTTCAACAGGATAAACTCATCCAAGAGGAACTTTTATTAATTAATCAGCAGTCCTGGCTAACCAGGGAAGTCCCAGTTGGCTGGAGGTTAGCAAATGTGACACACATCTAGACGAGGGATGGAAGGAAGATCCAGGGAAATACAGGCCTGCTCTGAGCTTGGTGCCAGTCTGAGGATAGCTGATGGAGAAGATCATCTTGAGTGCCATCATGAGACACGTACAGGACTAGCAGGTTGTCAGGCCCAGTCAGCGTGGATTCATTCCACCCATATAATCAGTTAGAGCTGGGCTAAGTGTTAGCTGAGTGTTGCTTTCAGGGAAGCTTTTCCCTTTGACAACATACATACATATGTATATGTATCCATACATAAGTACATACGCTACTTTTACTGTTCTTCCCATTACTTCTACTATTTATCCCTCGTAATCATTGAACAACATAGTCCTCTTCCATTCTGCTGCCTAATTGACATACCACAGGAGGAACCCATCAGAAACACTAGGACTATCATTCTTCACTGGCTTTGCGCACCTGGTCCCCAAGCAGAAATTCAACATCTTCTCTAAGTAGTAACTCAAAGCAATTTCTTCTCACCAAATAGTCATATTTTGACAGTTTTTTAATGACTTCTTAAAAAGCATTTCAAATTCCAAACTCTTATAAAAAGGGGGGTGGGAGGGTATTGGCACATGTGTGCAGGAGCCTGGCTTCAAAGTTGGTTTTTTTGTTTGGTTGGTTTTGTTTTTTCCTTGGAGGATTTAATCACATTTTCCTGAAATTTACTTTTAAAAGAGTACCAATTCAGCTCTATCCCAAGTTTAACTAGAATATTTCTTTTTAAATTCATATAAATAAGTAATTGGATACAAAAAGCAAACAGTTAAGAACCCAACGTTTCTTCAGTAAAACAGAGTGCTCAGAGATCCTATTTTAAGACTGTGGAATAATCAACCATTTCTACAGTCAGGACTGGAAAAACGCAAAGCAAAGTTTAGTGAGGATTGCGAACACTTTTTTATTTGTTTAGAAAACAAAGTTAATGGCAGGGAAATCACTGAGAAAAATCCTTAATTTTTCAAGATTTTATCTGTGTACACAGTGGTGAACACAAACATCTGAGTCAATACAGATAAGCTTACCTGAAAGGGAATGATTTATATCCAAAGGAATACAATGAAGAGAAAAGGTGAGAAGTATGAATTATAACTACATGAGCAGGGACTAATACTGAAAGTTTTATAAGTAAAAGACTTTTGTAAAAGGTATTTTTGAAGTTCCTTTATCCTTGCCTGATCCTAACAATGTCCTTCCCTGAAATACTTCAAGATGGAAACAATGACTCCTCACGGATTCCCTGGCCAGGTTTCTCTGTCTCTTACTGCCAACAAGTGAAACTTCTGTATAAGGGAGTAGGCACTTGGAGGTTCCTCAGTTGTTCTTTTAGAATTACTTTCATATTAATGTTTTGCAACTACAAATGTGGGAAAATGCAGAAAAGAAAAAAAAAAAACCCAAAAACCAAAAACCACAAACAAAAAAAACCCACAAGAAAACAAAAACGAGAGAAAGACAGGCCTTATCCAATGGCCTGTACTAACTGATTATTGAAAATACATTTAACTTTAAAAATTTTCA
>JAOXNO010000013.1:142823691-142844414 GCA_028565335.1 Limnodromus scolopaceus
ACGAGAGAAAGACAGGCCTTATCCAATGGCCTGTACTAACTGATTATTGAAAATACATTTAACTTTAAAAATTTTCATTTAAATTTATGATTTATTTAATTTTTATTTTAATTTAAATTTATGATTTAAATGAAAGCTAATTATACTTATAAACAGCTAGGTAAAGATGACAATTCATTCCTTTTATGAAGCCAGGAAGAGTTATTTCCAGAACTTAGTATCTGAGGTGAAGTCTAGACTGGTTTATGGGGTAGGTATGATTTGAATTTTCCATAATTTTGTATAGCCCATTAGTCAAAGAACTAGGTGAGTAGGTGAATAGAGTTTTAGACTTTCTTTAGCCTGATGGAAATTGAAACCTCATTTCTGTCATCTGAAAGGTGTACCCTATCAGACAAACTATATCTTGTTCTAAATAGGACCACTGTTAGCCTTTCCAGTTGTATGGGATTTTAGGTAGTCATATATGCAAAATTAATGTTTCAAGAATAATCACAAGCTGTAGGAGCTATTTCTTCCATCAGGAAAGACTGATGTAACCCCTTTCCCCTGATTATTTTGTTGTCTGTAATTTTTAGGGATGAAAAGCAGAACTATAGATTTCCACAGCCTAGCTAATCCTTGAAGAATCGGGCTCTCCTGAGAGAGCTTACCTGCTCTCTTCCTGGCTTCATAGGCAGATAGGTGAATTCTGAGGTGGACTACGGCCTTGTTCCAACAGGAAGAATGAGTAAGGCTCCCATTAGTGCAGATTTTTGTTGGCAGGAGGGCAGGATTCTCCTGAATCTCAAAAGTTTACTGGTCTGAAGTAAGCAGTTTTGCACCACCTAATCAACCCCATGCTGCTTAGGTTTGAAGAGTGAGAAAGCAGGTTTTTTCACTCATACAGAGATTAAGAATAAAAATGATACCTTCATTATTAGTATAACTTAATATTAAAAGGACTTAATCAATGGTGATGCAAGCTTTTGGTACTGTGCTGCTGAAGTATTTCAATCCTGTTCTAAGAAGTGAATCTAACAAAAAGGCAGAATTGTTTAGAAAATCTGCCACCACTCAGCTGGCTCCCCAGGATAGTAACATGTATTGAAAAGCATGTAAGTGGCAAATGTAATGTAGTCTGGCCTCTGTCATTTGGAACCAGGAACCCAGACTAATTTCAGCAATTTTAATAACAGTCTTTTCTGTGAACAAGGTTTGATAATTAAATATTTGGAGCAGCTGGAGTCACACTGCTCAGAAAAAAAAGAAAAAAATCTTTAGAAATCTTTCATCAATTCATTGGCATTATAGTCAAATTATTTTACTTATTGTGAAGCTATGAATTTCTTCGAAGACCCCAGATGTGGTCTTATCATCATTCCACTTTGTTATTAGGCTATTAAAAAGACAGTTATACTGTTGCCATATCTTTATAGCCAAACTCAATAGCTTAAGCTATTTAGTGGTGTCTATTAAATTGGTCATTATTGTATTCAAAAACATCATTAATATATGAGCCAAATCTAATCATTTTTATTGAAAAAATCTAAAAGCAACATTGAAAAAGTGACTTTAAATCATACTAAGCAACTAAAATAGTAAATCTCTTCAAATTTTATTTCAAAAATACATTCAAGAGTTTGATCTCCTCTAAAAGTCACCCTGTGGTGACTTTTTTATTGGCATCTGCTCACTTGGCAAGCATGTTAAGCACTGAACCAATGAATGAAATGCTCCCCAGCTGTGAGTTTGCGTATATAAAACCTGCCAGTCCTTCCTCTCATAAACCTAGGAGATTCAGAGATAAGTGGAAAATTATGTGAAATGACCTTCTGGCACTTCTTTAAATTATACAGTCAGCATCTGAATGACACAAACTTAGCCTTCAATCAGAAAAGCAAACTAGAAGTTAATAGTTACACAACAAATACTCACCTTTGTTCTCCTAAAATCTTAGACTGAAATCTCAAGCTATTTTAAGGAGGGCAGGTAGCACAGTAATTCATGTGTACTTAACAGTATGATAAAAAAATATATTCTCTATCTACCAGGTATCTTCAATATACAATATATTGCTAGTAGCCTATTCATATCTGAATCAAGCAGTTAATATTATTGCCCTGTGTTTGAAATACAATGAAAAATTAAAATATTTGGCACAGCCTTTTTAAAACTTGCAAAATATTCTTCCAAGAAAGAATTTCTTACATCAAGATGAAAATATTTTCCTAGTTTACATATGTAACCTACATTATCACATTGTAATTAATTTTATCCAAACTCTGAAAATATTTATATTTTAAGTAGCACTTTAGGGTACATTTATTATATATCCTGCAGAAGAAAACACTTAGTATTTGCTAAGAAATAAAAATAACAACAAAAAATGTTTCCAGCATATGACTAATCCTGTCTTTCATTTTCTTTTTCTAGATGGCAACATAAATCCATTAGGTATTCATTGTGTAGACGGTCTATAGGCCATGACTTCCTGCTTTTGTAGAATGTCTGACATGATGTAGTCCATCACCTGAAATTCTTAAGTATGTGATCTAACAACATTTAAAGAACCATGGATGTTAATGTCTAATAATCACTTAATAATAAGACAAAGATTTTGTTCGCCTCCAGTTTTATACTTAAAAGATTTGAGGATGAGGAATCAGTAAGTATTTGAATAATCTAATGAAGAATTTGAATAATCCAAGCTCAGACCCCTAAATGGCTGCTAACTGAAACATATCTGAAATTGCCAAGTTTACCATATACTCACAAGATAAAATCTTGAACTATGTGTCTGCAATGTGACTACTATATGGATGCAGATTACACTAACAGCAATGTTCTCTAATTCATTTAACCTGCAGTAGCTGCCAGAACAAATATTGCAAAATGAGGCTGTGCTGTTTCCTTTACATTACAAACAATTTATCTCCTTCCAAAAATTGCAGATAGATGTCTTAAGTGGGATGAATCATGCCATGGGAATACCTATCTCTCTTTGTTGATTATAGCAAGCATCTGAATGGCTTAGATTAGGTATCTAACTGCCATAGTCAGGTATGTAACTAAATCAAGAGGAAACGTATCCCCTCAAAGGGTTAAATTACATGTATGCACACCTGTATGCTTTGTATGCAAGACTAAAACATACATGCACATAAATCAGCAATGTTTAAGGGCAGCTCTTTAAGACAAGATACATACACAGATTTAGAGTATCCCCACTTTGATTTTACAGATTAAAACACAAATTATGTCACTGCATCTGACTCCAAAGCTCCAGATCTTACACTTATGGATGAAAATTTTCTTTTCCGTTAAGCTTTTTATGTCCATTTATTGTGCAGAAGATAGACTTCTAAGTTTTCTTATGTTTCTGGCTCACCATGTGCACATTCCTTTTTCGCTAAAATGCATCCAATACAATGAGCCAGATACTACCTATTTTTATTGTATTATGTAGCTTGCAGTCTTCTTATTTTAAGAAAGAAATGAACCATGCCTTAAAAATGCACTGTACATTTTAAACAGGTTTTTTTTATATAGGTATATTTAATCAAAATAATAGTGGAAAATAAATTCAGTCAGTCAGTCACTGCACACTGAATGCACATTGAGAATATACAATTTCCATTGTGGTGGGAGGGTGTAGTATTTGTTTCTAGCAAAATGTACACAACCTACATGTTTTTCTGGCTTTAGACAACCTGACTCCATTCTTATCCCTCTTCAGTATTCCTCATTAACTCTTAAAATTAACTTGTCAAAGAGTCAAATGAAAAGACATATACCTGCCACAGTTAAGGCCACTCAGAGAAATCAAAACAATATTTTACAAAACAATAAATTAACATAAAGCAGCATTTACAACAACAATGTTCCAAATATTTCCTTTCCACGCTGGTAATAATATATCATAAAAAAAAAAAAAGGACAAAAAAAGAAAGAATACTTCGCCAATTTTATGCCTGATTGCATATTACCTTAATTAGGCTTATTGTCTCTGCAATGAAAACCACTTGTGTCTGCCCGGCATGTTTTGCACAACAATATCTCAGTTCTGGCCAGAGTTTCTAAATTCTCATCCCAGATAATACTGTTGTTTATGTACTTTTGAATGAAGATTAGTTAGCTGACTAGAGAAAATTACAAAAAAGGACTTCTCTACACTTTTTAATGCTGAGCACTTGAAGCTGAGTTTTAAGAATTTACTAAACATCATTCTAATGTTTTTGGATGCTAGTACAAGATCCTGTGAAAATCTTGCGTTAACAGAATGGTGTTAAAAAGAAAAATGACAAGAGAACAACAGAGTTGAAAGAATGTCAATAAAAAAGGGAAAAGGACATGAAATTTCTGTCATGTATTTGTTTTACTCATACGGTAAATATTTCTTCCTATTGTTAATAATAAATATTTGTATGTACACCCTCAGTATTGCATGATGTTCACTCTATACTGCAGAAAGCTGAGAAAATAAATCAGAAAACTGAAGTACCATACTGCTAAACTAACTAGTTGTCATGCTTAACTAAATTGAATTTCATTAAATTTCTGGATGAAGTGATTCATTTTTTTAAAATATTTTTAATTTTTATATGAAGTGTCCTGTGATACAGTCAGCTTTTCTGTCTTTATGCAAAAGTCTTTTAAATGCATGTGCAAAAAGTAGATGATTTTGTCTTAAAAAAATACATGTTTATGATTACATGGAAAAAACAAATATTTTTCAAAATGTACAAATAAGTAGTGGTCACTTTTCTTGGAAGTCATGTTTGAAGTCATTCTCTTTTTGGGCAGGAATGGTGGGCTGACTTTTCATAAAATACAGGGTACAAGCTGGATCATTGTACCTTGCTCCGGAAATTAGTCTTGAGCCTTCATACAGTTGGGCATACAAGTATTTGGAGCAGTCTTTGTCATTTCACTCCATTTTGCTGACAAGTAATCGTTCCTCAGGCAATGCAGCCCCACTGACTGTGAAGTGGTTACTTTTATGAAAACAGAGTAGGAAACAGAATAAGATTCCTGCCTATGATAACTTTTTTGATATTTCAGATCATCTTCTACCTCCCGTTCAGCAAAGTATTTCTTAATTCAGTAATTGCTTAGTTTGTGGTTGAAAACATTAAAGCTAGATATTGAGCCATACATTTCCATCCATTTTAATTTAAGGTGGAGAGCTAAACCCTCCACATTTGAAAAACTTCAGTCCATACATGTCTGCCACATTTCTTAAATAAAAGTAAGATGAACACAGCAGTGATGGTGGATTCACGTTATTAAAAGCAAATGTTTCACTTTAACGCAGCTAAATATTATCATAAATATCATTTGTTTTTATTGCCTCCTGATCTGAGGTCATTTGGGACATTCCCCTACTTATAATCTGTCCTGGCCTTTCTTTTTTTCTTTCCAAATGTAAACTGAGTTTCAAATCAAATCAAACAGTACTGAAATAACTCTAGTGTGACACTGCTTTTAAGCTGTCTAACAATTCTAGCAGCAGTGAGCTGCCTAGCAGAAAACACATGTTGACAATATTGTTTGTTCAATGTGTCTCTTCACTAGCAGAATAAAAGTTATACATGTGTGTACCTTCCAGTATTTGCAAAAAAATTACTCTTTCATGATGTAATAAGAATAATAAAACCCCTACTATTTGTCTCTATTTGTTTCTTCTCTCTGTTGCTTATTTTAAATAATTCAGGGCTATCTCATAACACAGAAATTCAAGAAGAGACACAAGGAAAAGCTGAAAATGCCGTAACTGTATGAGAGAAAGGTGTCTGTGAATACAAGCCAGTTATTCAGGAATTGAAGGGAATAGCGGATTTTAACTTCCCCATTTATAGTCAGCAAACTGCGTCTACCTTCATTGTCAAAATTCTAAGAAATCTTCTTATTCCAAAATGTCATGCTTATCAATAAAATGCTTGTCATTTTTGAAATATTACATCTTGCTGTAATTGTAAAGCAAATGTACAGTCTCCATGGGAACTAGATATTTTCCAATTATATACATGTTTTTTAGCTTTTTTGTAGTAAAAAAAAGAGTTCTGATTTAAATTTCATATTTTTTGATGGCCACTGAAAATTGATACTTAATTTTCTGACAGCATAGCTCATAAACCACGCTTACATACCTTACTGTGTATATCCAATCTTTCTTTTTGGTCTGGCAGAAAGGAAGGACAATGGCTGAAGCAAGCTGATATAAAATTTATTTTACTGTTAATAATATTAATTTAAATAGGAGCATAGATGATGCCATTATGTGGAGCAGGGCATACAAAGTAATTCATCAGGAAAACAAAATAAAATCTTAAACATCTGCATTTTAATTGTAACTAGTGCTGGATTTCAGTGTTGAACAATTAACGATCATTACACTATTTTAAAATACCAGTAGGAGAGTGTCAGAGAAGATGAGTCTTCCATGTTTACAAAAGATTTTGCCTGTGGCATACTGTGTGCTTTTGTGAATCATTTATCTTCTAGCTTAAACCTGTCATGGTATGAAATATTGCAACTGTGATTCTGCATGACAGAATAATGAAACATTGAGAAAAAGTCCACACCGCAATGACTTTTCCACAGAATTTTGGACTTGAGAACCTGAAAAGCTGCACATGAAATAGCTTTTCTTTTCACTCCATCAAAAACTACTCCAGGCCAATGAGTTGATTTCTACACACTGAATATGATAATCCATTTTTTGCGTTTTTTCCTACATTGACCTGGTTTTAGCTTTTTTTTTTTTGAAACTGTGCTCTATTATAAGATCTCATATATTGTGTTGGATGCCAAAATAGTTCCTGAAGAGGTTCCATTCACCTAATATTTGAATGCTGTATTTCATATTAAAAGTTGGAGCGTAGGGTAGATTATGGAAGACGAGTTTTTGCTGTTTTCTTTAGGAAATTACTTTAAACTTATGTCAGCAGCCTTGCTGAACTACCCCTTCATTCTACAAAAACCTTGTGTCTACTCTTTGTTGTTGTGAATAATCTCTGAAAAATGTACTTGTCGTGATGCACATTAGCAAGGGACTTCAAGATGAAATCTAGCGTCCATCCACAAAGGCCAGCATTTTTTGGGGACAGTCTTGTCATTAAATGATCCCTACACAATCCATATTAAGTGCTGCAAGAGAAGACTCTTTTCTTAATGCAATGTCTTCTATCAGGACCCAAAATAATAGAGTTAAAGGTAATAATTTCCTAAACCTGATCATAAAGAGCATTAAAAAATTATGACTATCCTCTGCAACTGTATTTTAATATACGGTGATGAGATAGAGGTGAAAGCTATGAGACAAAACATTCATTACACAAGTCTTTAAAAATTCAAACTGAGACAAATAATCATCTTTAGTCTAGAAAACAGGTTAAATCATGTGTCAAAATTACTTTGAAACTCTTAATGGTTGTTACTGGAATAATTTCAGTAACAAAAGATTAGAAAAAGAGCATGGGTGAGAAAAAAACCCATACTAGTAACTTAAAAAATATATATATATACACCACTGTATAATTCAAACAAAGTTTCATATTTTAAAATTAGAGCTTTTGGGTGCAAGGAATTCCTCTCCCTTTTACTGTAGGAGTATCATGGAAAAAAAAGAAAACAGCTAAAATGAGAATACTTGCTTTGGCCTATTTGATGTGTCATGTCATCCTCATTTTTGAATGGCTACTGCCAGTTGTGTTTTATACCTTTCTCTTCTAACACACTTTCATGGTATATTCTACAGGTACCTGATGTAATTGTTAAAACATGCTGTTTAAGCACAAGAAAAGCAGTAAAGGTCTATCCTAAAGTAGGACAGTCAAAAAGCTTGAGAGAAATGACAGATTCCCTATCATAATCGTATCTTCAATACATCACTGAATTCTTATATGGCAGGGTTAATCATATCTAAACTATGATTTTCCTTCTTCATATCAGCATTTTCCTTTTTTTTTTCTTTTCCTTTTTTATACGCACTGTAAAAGGGTAAAACAGAACTTCTTAATACTGTTCTTAACATGCTTAGTGTGTAAAGAATATGAGTATTTGTCAAATTATTCCAAGTAGCTATGCAGAACAATGGGATTTCTCCCCATCTCCATGTCTTGTTTGGGGAATTTTTTCTTTATTTCCAGAAATCACAAAATTATATTTCCATTCAGACAGTCAAAGATATGAAGTACAGAGCATTAACATTTTATATCCTTTATTGTGGTAATTTTAATTATTTACATATTGACATCTATGTCATAAACCAAGAAGTATCAGATTTGATGGAAATGGGATGACATCCTCTTTCCAGTTTATCTAACACAAATCAGCTAGGTCAAAAGCATATGTTGTAACAACTAGAAATAAGTCAAGAACTGTGGAGATGTTTTTAATTTTTCCTGAATGTTCTAGAGGACTAAGTGGTGATTCCCATGGCTTAGGAGATAATACTTTAAAAAAACTATTTATTTTGTAGTAGTGTCTGTACCTCTATGCTATACATTAAAACAAATTAATTGGATATTAAGGGAGGCAGTCATCATGAGAATGGCAGATGGATACACAGCAGTTCAAGTGTTGTCTTTAATTTGGATAAAATGTTTGCAGAATCAACATGAAGGAAGATTAATAATTACTCATCCCGATCCCCAGGCACCTGTTATTTGACAAACTGAAATGTGAGCAGTGGGTCATAATAAAGTCCTACTTATCCAAGCACAAATCTGAAGCAGAGATATTTAAACAATAAATGATATTCAGTATGTGGCATACTGCTTACTAATGAGTCAAAGTGAAAAACAAACTATCAGCTGTCATCATAGGTATTGTTTAATAATCAAGTTGGATAAAATAATTTGTAAGTCCAGCAGGATAAAACAGTGCTGTAAAAGCCCTGTCTTTGTGTGGGACATCAGACATCTTTAAAAGATTCATCTAGTCATCAGAAAAAATGTTAGGATGGGAGTGAAGTTTTGGTGGAGGATCTGGGAATCTACAAAAACCAGGCAGTCACATGCTGCTCTAATTTCATTACTCAGGAAAGCCTATGCCATTGCCTCATGATGCAGAGAAGCCAAGGATTATGACAGCAATATTACCATACATTTAAGACAAAAGTTGCTTCCTCTGCTTACATGGTTTTACTGGAGCTACGCTACACTTTTTATAGCCTTGGCACATGATCTTGGGTGAAAAGAAACCTTACTCTTGGGTGAAAAGATGCCTTAGGTACCTCTAATATATTTGGC
This sequence comes from Limnodromus scolopaceus, assembly GCA_028565335.1. Taxonomy (NCBI): domain Eukaryota; kingdom Metazoa; phylum Chordata; class Aves; order Charadriiformes; family Scolopacidae; genus Limnodromus; species Limnodromus scolopaceus. The sequence continues at coordinate 142,832,928 of JAOXNO010000013.1, forward strand.
TAGCATCACAGCAATAGTCCAAGTTACGTGTTGTCACAGTGAGACAAAAATAAGCAAACGGTAATTTCAAAAGATAATGGCAAGTATTTTGAGAAAACAGTGCATGATAAAACTGGTAAAACGTAAAACCAGAAATATCAGTTTAAATTTTTTTTTTTTTCACGTTAATATAAAATTAATATAAAAGCAATCCTAAAAATCATCCAGAATTGTTGAAAGTATCCAAGCAGCAAAAAGATACAAATGAGATCAGATCTACTTACCAAATTCCTTAGGAACAGTGATAGAGTAAACACAGTTGTGACCAACACTGTAATTCTTGGGGTAGTTTGGTGATAATACAGTGCCTTCAGAGCCTGTTGACCGGCTTCCACAGGGTGCTAGAAAGTGAAGATAATCAGTTTTGAATGATATAATATCAGGAAAAAAAAAACCAAAACAGTTTAAAGTGATTTGTTGTATGTTGGTATATGCTATTACAGTAAATTTTATTACGCTTCTACACTGGATTAAATCTATATATCCTGTAAACTACTGAGTATGCACAACTTTCATATATCAAAAGAGAATTGACGGTACTCTGCAGTTTTCCAGATCAATTATTGTTTTTCTTTACCATTTATCAACCATCTTAATAAAATAATGATGTGCTTTATACACAGTATGCTATTAATCACAGCCTACAAAACTATTATTCATTTGTATGATGCTTTATACTCTAATAAAGGCATAGATTATGCAACTCTTCTACACACTAGTAAATTCTTACTCGTGCCAATAGACTCATACATCAAAATAATGCACAGAACTACTCAAATAAGGAAGTTGAGATTCCTTGACTGAACATGATGTACCACTTTCTATATATAATGTTATAAGCAATTGTGATATAAATAAGTTGTGAAGAAACACTTTTCTCTGTCACATACATGTCATGTTTATTCTACCATTAACAGCTATAGTACTTGATAAAATGGCAGATAAATAACAATGCTATTTACTACAACATGTGTTTTTCTAAGGTTAACAATAGAAGTTAGCATTTGGCATTACTCCAAACTTCCAGCAAGAAACAGTGCTTTTTATTATTTTTCTTCATCAAATGTTCAGGTGCATTTATATGAAACAGTCATAAGTGTTATTGTTTTCCTACGTCTATTACTTGCTTCTCATACACACTTCGTAATCTATTTGTTTAATCTGTTGTTGAGATTATGGCATCTGTTTAGAATATTTATTCTAACCATTTTGGATTGTCAAACATTTTTTAATGAGTTTAATGTTAACATATCTATTTAACAATTTTGTTTTCCTCTGTTAAGCTGTGACTTTCTAAAATAAGTACTACTCAATATTTCATTTGCTAAACACAGAAAAAAAAGCTGGTTTTTCTGATACGCTCTCAAAATACTAATATCTTCTGAATTATATTAAATAAGAAAAAAGATGGGTTTCTTACTATTATTTCAGAAGTTTTTATTTCATTATTTGCCATACTAAATACAAGCTACATATTAGTGCATATACAAATCATGTGTTTTAAGACTACTTCTAGTTAATTGACACAAGATGTATGGTAGAGTATACCATGAAAAGAATACAACTTTTAATGCTAGCAACTTAAGGCTCCATTGCTTTGAGCATGGATTTCTTTAATTTACATTAACATGGGTTCCTTTCAGTATGGTGTAGCCGCAGAGTTTGACAAACTGTGTACCTGAAATGGGAGCAGATGGCACCTATTGCTCCAGTCTGCATATACAATTTGTTAAATGATTTAATTGGCTAGTGTGAAAGTCATGGTATTTGAAATAGGTCAACAGAAGGATCTTGACTTTTGCTTGTGCATGTGGTAGATGTAGCACTTATATTAGAGATTAGCAAATCAGTCAGGACCTTGAACAGGATGTAGCCTCGGTAATGGTCAGTACAGTTTGACTGATAGGCACTCATTCTGAGATACGGAGTAAGCACTAAGACTATCATACACATATGGAATATTGTTCTCTATGGGTAAAAGAATAATCTCAGCATCTTCCCTCGATGGACCACCATGGGAAATATCAGAAATTCATGCTTTCTTTTGAAAATGTATTTAGATAATAGAATTACTGGTACTTTTTGCCAAGAGGCAATAGATTCTTGGCTGAGCCTCACATCCAGGGACTTATTTGCCTTGAGTTATTGAAAAACACAAACAAGAAACTCTTCAATAGCTGAATGTAGTAAATATTTTTCATGAAAACAGATCTGCTTACCAGCTTGTAAGCAGTCGAGATTTTCTGTTCTAGATTTTGGACAGAACAAAAGAGAATATGGACAAATATAAGCAACAAAAGCACTAAAATATAGTTATATTTTTATAATTCTATAAAATCTTATAGAAATAAGATTGCCAAAAAGCTTATTACTTCTCCCTAACCCTATTTTCTTCTTTACTGTTTGCAAGTTGAGTAAATGAGTTACTGCTACTCCAACAGTCGTATCATTATTATACTTCCCTAATCAGCCGATGTACAAATTCGGGGTAAAAGTATGATTCACTGAAGTCAATGCCATTGACACAAATAGGTACAGAACTTCACCCTTAATTTTTAAGAAAACTTGAAGTAATAGCACACAATAGCAATACTTAAAATTAAGTTAACAGTACTTAGTACTCACAATATAGTAGACCATTACTTATAAAGTCCAGATTTTTCATACCCCTATTTTTTCATATTCCTACAAGTTCTGCATTTAAGCAAATTACTTGTGATTTTACAAAACTACTAGTATGCTTAAAAGAAAAGAACATACAAAAAACTGTTCAAACAAATAAAAATTAAAAATTAAGTCCACTGCAACTTTTATGAGTTTTTATTCACTTCAGTGCAATACGTTACACTACAAATTATTGATATTAATAGTTGTGTATCTAAAATCAATAGTGACTTTTCAGTTAATGACCTATCACTAGGACATTTTTTTCAAAGCTAGGGAAACAGAGAAACCAATTATGTTTGTCTCATACACAAGAATTTTAGAAAGCTAGTAAACTTTAAAGGTGTTCTTGATTCTCTGAGGTAAAATTATTACTAATTATGTATATGTCTAGACAAACTATTTCCCAATATTTGAAAGGTAGTATTATCACAAGTAGTATAAAAATGATCACACAAAATAATTTTATTGACAAGCGCACATAGATTTCTAAAACTTATTAAATCCAGCAATTTTTGCAAATCAATAATACAAAATACAATTTAGCACCTTCAAGAACATCAGGGTTCTCATTAATACTAAATCCTGATTAAAACAAGTTCAATGTCTCTAAAAGGTGAAGATAATGCCATTTTCTTTTTATAATTGATATTAATTAAAATGTTTATATGACCCATTGCTTGAAACATCTAAATCCTACTTTAGCAGGGGAGTTGGACTAGATATCTCTAGAGCTCCCTTCCAACTCTGTCTAATCCATGAATCCGTGAATCTGTAAATGTTTTTTCCACTCTTTGAATCCCATGAAAGCAACATATATCTGCACTGATTATATAGTGGGCACATATTTGGTCACATAAGAGGACAAGAGGCACAGTACAAAGCTAGAAGACAGATTTCTAGCAGGACTCCTTTAGGTGCAAAGTCTTTCAACAGAGTTGCTTGCAACCAATGCTACAGTGTGGTCAGTACACACTGGACTTGTAGATGAACTCTTTGTCACTCTGACACATGTAAAGTTTAATTTGCAGCAACAGCATACTTGCATTGAGTATTTCACAGAAATTTCTTTCACTTGGTGTTCACATTCTGGACTTTTTCACTCTGACCTTTCTGAGTTTACCTTTTCCCTAATGGTCCCTCTCATCCTTTTCCAACTGCAGCTATAATGACTCTTTATCCTCACAAGAATTCACATTCCTGCGTCTCAAAAACAAATGGTATAAAGGAAAGCTGAATCAAGATGTAAGCACACAGTTGACCTTTGCAATCTGAGAAAATGTTTAATCATTAGGTGGTAAATCATTTAGTTCTTTTAGTAGCAAAACTGTCTTCCAAAACCTTTCTGAATGTATCAGGAAAGAGGAAGAGGTTTATTTGATATTCTAGTAAACCCATAGAGTTCACAGACTGTATTTCCTTCCTTACCTTTTAGGAAATGTTTACTTTAAAATGCTAGAACATTCAGGAAGAGGAGATTCTACTCTGAGCATCGCTAAACGCTACTATTCAGAAATCAAAGATGGATCTAGGGTCATGAAACCATAGCTACAGTAAATTTAAAAAAATAATTTGATACAAAAATAAAACATGTTTTTGCATCTGGAAAATATCTAGTATCAAGTTGTTTGGTTGGATATAATAATTCCACTACCACAATGCTACCCATTGACTTTCACTTATGCTTATTTCAGCTATGTAGGTCTCATTGCCTTTGAGTAGGTTTTACAGTGCCATGATTTATTTCATTTACTAATAACTACAAAGTTAAAAACTGCAAGGTTGTGAAAATCAATGTGTCTAATTATTATGCTGTGCATTGAAAGACCTACAGTAAAAATTCTGACAGACCTATCACCCCTAGACATATAAACTGTATTTAATACAAAAAAAACCCAACAAATGCTAAGCATCGTTTCCCTAGGAATGAAAAAAATCCTGCAGAATAAAACAAACCAACTAAACAACAAAAAAAAAGTTCAAAAGTTAAATGATATTGCCAAAATAATTCTCCAATAGTATTACAGTATTTTTTAATAATGTTTGCTTAGACTCTGAAATACTGTATCACTTTCTGTATTTATTTCAGTTTTAGTTTATTCTCCAACATAAAAATACTATTCAGTATACTTTCCTTGTCTTACTATTCAGGATAAGCAATGGAACACTAATAGGAGAGAAAGACACTTGATTGTGGTAAGAATGTGATAAGAATCAGTGTGTTGATGCATTGCTCACTGTTTCCTTGCAACATTATTAAGCATTAATGGCAAAAAAATCCTTTTTTGTGTGTGCTGAATTTTCTGTGATGGTATCTTGTCTTGTTAAATAGCACTCCCTGTAGCCCTTAAAAAACCCTATTATAACAACAACTAAGTATCACCCACTCTGTAGCTTAAATTGGTAAGCTTTTTTATCTGGAAGATTACCCATCTTGATCATCAGTATTCATGCACTTTTGTCAAAGAACTAAATCCTATCTCTTTATGGTAATGCATTAGTAAACAGAGAATACAATATAAAATGCATTACCATTAGCAGTGGCACCTTTTCTAACATTTCAGCATACACTAGTCGTAAAAGAAATGCAGATCACCGCAGAGCAGCAAATTCACACAGCAGAACCACAGATCGCTGTAATCCACACCAAACTAGTGCTATAAAGTAAAATTTTCTGTAGCTCCTGCAAATCATCACGGAGTTAAAAGCCCCTGCCACGTGCTTATTCCTCATATGTTTCTCATGATGTCTTTGTAGTTTAACTAAAAGAAAAAACTCACAAGGAAAAACTTCAGTAAAATAACCGAAGAATGGAATACATAAGTATAAGAACTGATTTCAGATCTCATCTTTTGAAGAAATGAATATTTTTGCTATGAAGTGTCTTTTTCTGCAGCTTGAAGCTTTTAATTCTTAGTACTGCTTTCAGATTACCTACCTTCTAGCTCCTACAGATAAGATCTAACAGAATTTAACTGTAATTGCAAATTTAAGTGCCATATTGCACCATCCATTTTTAAGCAGCATTTCTCAGTGGAATCAATGGAGAATACTGCTTAAAAATGAATGGCACAATATGGCTTTATGTCATGCAGATAAATTTGATTATACAGCTACAAATACAATAAAAATGAAGAATAACAGTGTAAAAACTCTACACAAGGAGGAAAAATATGCCTTGAAGATCTGCTAATGGGATACCGACTTTTTATTTAATGGGCCACTGTTTCAAACCCAGACTAGGATAGAATAATCATTACAGATATCTAATATTTAGTGGGTCTAAATAATTAGGTTAAAAAAAATTATTTGGGGACATGAAGTATGTTTCAAGAATCTAGTATATTAAATCATTGATTCCTCTTTTTTCTAGTCTGATATAATACAATGTCATTCTACTTATCCTTTTTAATCCAAATGACGGTTTTTCAGTTGTAATGATTTCTTATAGTCGTTAAGACAAATTTCTTCTGAACTTCCAAATTACAGATACTTTTATTGTGGACAGCAGTCTGCAAAAGTTAATGTGATGAAGCATATAAAATTGTTTTGACAATATAATGAATATGGAAAAGACAATCTGATACAGAAATAGATATATTTAGTTGCTATTTGGGAATACAGAAATGCAACAGAAATAAAGGAGACCAACAAATACAAAAAGAGAGACAGTGCACAATCATACAGTAAGAAAGCAGTACCAAATAAAACAATAACATAAAGAATATGGAAGCTTTCCATGTTGTTGTCTCTTCGGTCTTCACAACACAATTTAATTATGGCAATCAAAACTGATTTAAAAAATGAAAGAGAAGCTCAGGCTGATATACGTGAATAGTGTTTGAAAGTGGTTAGTTAAAACAGAGACCAGCAGGAGCTGGTGAAATCCCTTCAGGAATTTAGAAAGTTAAGAAAGCAGGGCCTGAATCATTAACAGAAAATAGAGAAATGATGAAATTATAAAAAAAACCAACCAAACAAGAAAAAAAAACACAAAACAAAACACAGAAATTCTAAGTAGAAACATAAAAAAATAATTTTCAAATGTAGAAATCCAAAATCCAAAGCAATTGGCTAGATAGTGCAGAAAAACTTAACAGAACAAATACTGAGTGTGAGTTTCAATATTACATTACTATAGACAAAGCCAAGCTTTCATGTATTAGACATAGAAGTAACATTTCTGCTCCATTCAAGAGTGCTAAAGCCTCAGAAGGAACTTCACATCAAGTTTTTGGCATTTAAAAAAAAAAAAAAGGAAAAGGGGAATAAAGAGAAGGTTTTATTTTGATCTATCAGAAAATTTTGAAATAATTGGTTTTGTTTAGTCTCCAGAAGAGAAGAACGAGATCACAGACTGACTAATCACTTTTTGAAGATGTGGTAGGTTGAGATAATGATTAGAGAAATTAATGTTTTTCTAAATTCATAACTGAAAGGACAAGAAATAACTGCCAACAATTTTAATAAAATCAATTCAATTTAGATATTCTCATAACTACTTCTGGGAAGTTATTGAATTTTTTGGTGTTTCCTGGAAAAGCAAGGCATATAAATATCTGTCATAATGCATTAATTATATCCAAGCAGACAAGAGACTGTACTTCACCTTTTTATAATTACTTATGTATTTATATAACTCCATATTAATTGACTGCAACATAAGAAAGGGCTACATTCCATTTTCTTGGTGCTGGCAATGCTAAAATCACAGACTCAACTGTTTTAGTGTGATGTACTGTTTATTATTTCTAGAAGAGGAAGGATAGTATTTCATGCTGCAAGGTAAAAATCATAAAGAAAAAGAAAGGTTATGAATGAAGAATCACAAAAAAGGGAGAACTGCCAAAAGGTAATTCTTCCAAAATTAAAAAACTATCATAAACTTGAAATATAAAAAAAATTGAAGTGTTCAGAAAGACGTATAAGCAAGAAAATACATCTTATAAGGAGAGAACCAAGGAACTCGGAATCTGTGTAGTATAGCAGAGAAAGATAATTTGACACATTTTAAGGAAAATAAGGAGGATTTTTATTTCAATAAACTGAAGTAAAATAAAATTTTGGAGAAGCTTAAGCTAATTTTCAGCTTATGCTTTTGTTGTAATTTTATAAATAAAGTATATTTAAATATGCAACATGCAATTAATCATACAAATTATTTCTATGTAGATTTATTTAACATAAATAAACATCAGCTTTTACCTCTAAAACTAAAAAAACAACAAATCTAAATAACTTTGTGTCCTCAGTTTCATTCCTTGAAATCTTTAAAACAAAACTAAATGTCTTTCTGAAGCAAATTTTGAGAGGCAGATTTCCTACAGTTGAATATGAGACATCCTTTTACATTCAGGGAAAAAATTACATAGGAGAATTCCCTTTTTCCTTATGAACTGTGGTGCACACAATTTAAAGTTTTCTTAGGTACTAAAATCATATGTTGCTTAAAATTAGTTTATAAATTTATTAATTTTAGCTAAGTGTACAGAAAGTCTGAAATGAGTTTTCTGATATGAATTCAGATGTGGCTTCCACAGCTGAAAAACAAGAACTATATAAAAATTTAAAAATACTTTTCAAGTCAACCATCTGCAAAGTTTTGACATGGTATTTAAGGAACTTACAGAGGAAAACAAACAAGCACTTTACAACAATTTATTTACCAACATAATAAATGAATAAAAAATAACAGAAAAGAAAATTGGCAGTAATAAAGTCTTCTGGGGGAGACCATTTCAGAGTCTTTCAAGTCTACTTGGATAGCAAGAGGAAAACAGCATTACGTGACAGATGTGTAGAAGTAAAAATAAGTCAGACATTAACAGAGTTTAACAAGTTTTTCGCTACAATAGCAGAATTGAGACACTGACTCATGAGAAGTACGAATGAAAGATCTGTAAGGACTTAGAGGGCTCTTCACAAGATATAATCATCCCTTCCAATTCAACTGTTTTTTTTTTAGAGGCCATATAGTTTCTATATTATTTGCTTATTCTTATTCAGCTGTGCACTCTTTATATCTTTCTATCTATATTTATATAATTTAGATATATTTGGTTTAAGAAAGAATCATTCCTTTTATATACTGAAGAGCTTGATGACTGCTTCTAAGTAATTTGATAGACAATGCAGTTGCAGTGTCACTGAGAATATTCTTTTGATACATAACAGTGGGAAAGCACGTACTTAAAACATCTTTTCATTACGTAGAAAGAGAAACCTATAAAATGTGATGATGAAAATAAAAATTACGAGTTCTTGCAACTCACTAACATTATGAGCTCACTTAGAACTGCACAAAACCAAGAATCTACTTATTACTAGAGAGCTGGTAAGTGATATAATCTCCTGAATCTTGTTTGGATAATAAGATTATTTTAGAGGTGGGGAGGCTGTAGTGAGTGTATTACCCATCCAAAAAACCTTGATGTTACTGTATGTGCCCATATGCATGTCTCTAGAATGTCTCTACCCAAATGAGTTTTCTCACACTAGCAGGGAATCACAGCTGCTACAAAGAATAAGCTTTTTCTAATCTTTCTAATACACAGCTGTCTAGTCACCTAGGCTAGGCACTCTCTATGACCAGTAGAGGGAAAAACACATACAATCCCAGTCTGGAGAACTCTAGTTCTCAGCTACTAACCAATATGTTGAAGAAGGTAAAGAAGTATCAGATTAAAGAAACACATGAGGAAGAAAAAAAGAAACAACAAAAAACCAAAAAAAAAAAACCCAAATCCAAACAAACACACCCTAAACAATCCATAAGTAGAATCACATTCACATTAAAGCAAAAAAAAATAATTAGTTCATTCCAGAAAGCAAGGAACCAGTACCCAACTTCTGAAACACTGGAAAGAAAATCAGGGTAAGAAACAACTGTTAATCATAGAATCATAGAATTCCCTACGTTGGAAGGGACCTTTCAGATCATTTAGTCCAACCATCAACACAACACTGACAAAAACCATCACTAAACCATATCGCTAAACACCACATCTACACAACTTTAAATAACTCCAGGGAAGTAATAATAGTAAAATAAACAATAGTCAAAATAACCGCTCTATAGAATGAAGTTACGAGCACGACTACCAATTAAAAGTATGCAATAAAATAATACTACAAGATTGGCCTTTAAAGCAAGCAAACAGACAAAAAATAAAAATACCCACAAAACTCACTAATATAATAGAGACTGCTTTTGCGACACCTGGTAGAAGTGGTTCTATACACAAAAGAAATACCATTTCTGTAAAAGCCAGTTACATTACTCTGACATGATTGGTAATGTCTCTACTTGATAATGAATAACAATGTAGCATGTCAGCACATATTAAGATATTTCAACCCCTCGTTACATTTTTACATAATGTAAGACTAAGAATGGCCATTTTTATTGTTGTGGCTTGACATTGGTTAGACGCCAGGTGCCCACCAAGCCACTCTATCACTCCCCCTCCTCAGCTGGACAGGGTAAAAATAATATGATGAAAGGTTCATCAGTTGATATGGGTTTAGATGGACAGGGAGAGATCACTCACCAATTACTGTCACAAGCAAAACAGACTTGACTTGGGAAAATTATAAGTAACTTAGCAGTATCTAAAGGGCAGCTGTCAAAAGGATGGGAGCAGACTCTTTGCAGTGGTGCCCTTCAACAGGACACGGTGCAATGGGCACAAACTGGAACACAGGAAATTCCATCTCAACATGAGGAAAAACTTTTTTACTTGGAGGGTGACAGGGCATTGGAACAGGCTGCTCAGAAAAGTTGTGGAGTGTCCTTCTCTGGAGATATTCCAAACCCACCTGGATGCATTTCTGTCCAACCTGTTCTAGCTGAACCTGCTTTGGCAGGAGGTTAGACTAGATAATTCTGTTAAAACCCAGTACTGAACTGATACACAAAAACCAAGTATCCCCTGTCTGAAGAAGATGAATCGTAGCAGCTATTTTTGGCTAAGATTTTTAATAGTCTTTGAATTATGTTATTCGAGGAAGGTCTTAATCCCTATGGATAACATAAGACAAAAGCAAAGCAAGGTTGCTGATATTTGTGTGTCTGGAAGACCTTCACAGGTTGTTCACTTGTACCACTGGGATTCTCTAGTGATCAACAACCCAGAGAATCTTATTTGCTGCATTTCAAATCACTGAGTTGAAGAAGGTATAAGGTACAGATTTCTCAGTATCAGAAAGATAAATCTAGGGCATTTTGATTCAGCTGTTTAGAAGTATTTTAATTGCATTTCTCAGCAACCAAAGACTGTTTTGTTTCCTTGTAATAAAGACTATATTTTAAAATTTCAATTTTATTTTTCTTCAAACTCTGAGCTCCAAGAAACAAACTCTTCTGTATCTGAAGACAAGAGGCAAACACTACTTTCATGTTGTATTTATTTGTTCTAGTATTAATATTGACTCATCAGAATGTGTCTTATGGGCTAGGATGCTCTATGAAGGAAAAAAAAATTCTTTAAATATAATCCTGCTAGAATTTTACTAATCTGCAAAGGTCTAGTCAATTATTTCAAAGTAATTTACCTGACTACTGAAAGCTAATTGTCTGTCATCACATGCCTGTGGTTAGGGTTATTTTTTCTATGAGCATTTATCCTGCACTTAACAAAAGTGAAATTGATGCACATTTTACTCTCTAGTCACACAGTATTGCAGCTCAGCCAGCACAGGTTCACGAGTCCTGCTTGACAAACCTGATCTCCTTCTATGACAAAGTGACTCGCTTGGTGGATGAAGGAAAGGCTGTGGATGTTA
>JAOXNO010000013.1:142850980-142894543 GCA_028565335.1 Limnodromus scolopaceus
GGGTCTGTATTGGGACTACTACTGTTTAACATCTTGACAGTGGGACAGTGGGATTGAGTGCACCCTCAGCAAGTTTGTGTGATAAGTGGAGTTTCTCAGGGGTCTGTATTGGGACTACTACTGTTTAACATCTTGACAGTGGGACAGTGGGATTGAGTGCACCCTCAGCAAGTTTGCTGATGACACCAAGCTATGTGGTGCAGCGAAAACGCTGGAAGGAAGGGACCTGGATAGGCTTGAGAGATGGACGTGTGCAAACTTCAAGAAGTTCAACAAGGCCAAGTGCAAGGTCTTCCACATGAGTTGGGGCAATCTCAAGCACACATAAATGCTGGGCAGAGAATGGACTGAGAACAGCACTGAGGAGAAGGACCTGTGGGTGTTGGTAGATGAGAAGCTCAACATGAGCTGTAAATGTGTGCTTGCAGACCAGGAAGCCAACAACATCCTGGGCTACATCAAAAGAAGTGTGGCCAGCAGGTTGAGGGATGTGGCTCTCCCCTTCTACTCTGCTTTGGTGATACCTTACCTGGAATCGTGCATCCAGCTCCAGGGCCACCAACATAAGAAGGACATGGCCTATTGGAGCAAGTGCAGAATAGGGCCATGGAGATGATCAAAGGGCTGGAGCAAGTCTCCTATGAAAACAGGCTGAGAGAGTAGGGGTTGTTCAGCCTGGAGAAGAGAAGGCTCGGGGGACACCTTATAGCAGCCTTCCAGTGCTTAAAGGAGACCTACAGGAAAGGTGGAGAGGGATTCTTTATCAGGGAGTGTATTAGTAGGATGAGGGGTAATGGTTTTAAAATGCAAGAAGGTAGATTTAGATTAGGTATCAGGAGGAAATTCTTTACCGAACAGGTTCCCCAGAGAATTTGTGGATGTCCCATCCCTGGAAGTGTTGAAGGCCAGGTCAGATGGGGCTTTGAGCAACCTGGTCTAGCAGAAGGTGTCCCTGCCCATGGCAGAGGGGTTGGGACTAGAGGATCTTTGGTCCTTTCCAACCCAAACCATTCTACGATTCTATGAAGTCAACACAAATAGGAGGAAACAAAAAAAATTATACAGAAAAGTATGAATTACCACAAATTAAACCAAGAGCTACTGTCAGAGCCAAAACAAAGAACAGTTAGTTCCTCTGACATTTCAGTTTTCAGGAAAACATTTATTTGGAAGAAGATGAGGCTGCAGGCTTTTCCCCAGGTGAAGGAGCTTATTGAGAGCTTTCACCAGCTCCTAATAAAGCAAATTATCCTCCAGGCCATATAACAGTGGACATGTAGTTCAAGGTCTTCTCTCCTTCCTCATACTGCATATGCATATGGTTTTCAGCATGGTCTTTAATCACTAAAACCACTATTACTATAGTATGCAATATGTACATAAGACCTGGAACTAAGATTTTTCTTGGCAATCATAATTAAGAATGTTTCTATTTTAAACATAATAGTATGGAATTGCTCGGTGAGCAATCCCAGGACTTTTTTGGTTTTCTTTAAAAAAAAAGATAAACAGTACATATGAATAATTTGAGTACTGATGTTTTGTTTTGCTACCAAAAAAAAAATCATAGTCAGTTCATGACAATATTTAAGACTGTTAGATATATCTTTCAGATGGATATACTTTAAAGCCTGGATTCAAATATTTCTAATGATTAAAAAAAAGACTATAATGAAATGTAGCAATATTTTTAGTGATTAATAAATGATTTCTTCTGGTAGGAACAAGGTTTTTACACTCAGTCATAAATGTGATTTCCCACTACAGAACTTTTTGTTATTCTGTAAACATTTGTTGTTTATTACCAAAAATTAACTATAGTTGGTGAAGCTAAGAGAAATCATTAATCATCATCTCTGCCACAGGAATATTACATCTGCATATGTTAATTACATCTTGTTCTTAGCATCCACCATGAAATGCCAAATAGCTTAGCATATTAGCCTGGATAATCTTTGTATGCGTTCATAAAAGAATGAAGTCAATGATTTGGTTCAATTCCCACACTTACTAGAGAGGCTCAAGGTCATTTTAAATAATGATTTCAACCAAATGCAAGTCATGCCTAGTGCACATTGGACTAGGCCATTAAAAATATTTGGTGCATTTAAATGCAAGTGCAAAAACATCAGCTTTAAGCAGTGAATAGATTTTTGGAAAACTAGTCCTCTATGATTCTGAAAGCCTCTGCTCAGCTGTTATTTAACTCCAAAATCATCAGTTATTGACTTTCAGGATCTGTAGACACTAGTAATTTCTAGTTTTGCACATTCACAAGAAAGCAAATTTTGACAGACTGAGCAATTCATTAGTTAGTTTGTGCTGAAGCCTGACCAGACACAGAACATCAGGGTTCCTCAACAACGATTTCCTATGGGGCTTGGTGTACCAGACATTTTCAGAGAATGCTTAAAACTGTCCCAAACAGTTGCCCTTCCAATATAATAGAGCTCTGGCCTCCATTTTCTTTTTAATTCTGAATGAAGAATGTATTTTGGCCCACATTTTATCTAAAAGATTAGACTTCAGAACAAGTAAAACCCGTAACTCCTTTGTATATGTGGTCCCTTCAAACTCATCTACTATCTCTCATGAATATGTCTTAAGTTATGCTAAGTTATTCAGAATAGTTATAGAGATGGTACTCTATGGTCTGGTGAGATTCCACTATTCAGTGAAAATATCCATATTAATTGCAACAAGAAGAATTTTTACTAAATAGGGTCTGACTTTCGACCTTGTAGCAATTTCAACCTGATGTTATCCACACTATTTATCTAAGCATTTTCTTCATGGAAATCATCAGAAAATACTGACAAATTCTCTCAGAAGAGAAAAAGCTTTTCTATGTTCTTTGAATTACACTCTTTACAAGACCAATTCTATACATTGTAAAGCATGTCCCTTGAGCCGAGAGCCATCTGGAGTGTTGAAAGTTCTCCCTTCCTCTCCTCTGACCTACTTAGGTCCAAACATGAGCAAATTGAGAATACCCATGAGTAATATTTATCTTTTCTGTATTTTCAGATGCCTCACTCCTCCTATAAAGATATATGGCTAAATATGGCTCACAGGAATTTAACAGAACAACCTGGATTCTAACTTGATAATAAACATCTAAAAGTTTAGAGAGAATGAAAGGTAACTTTTTTTAAAAACATTTTTTTTATTTCAGACCTAAAACATTAGATCAAAATATTACAGGTATAAAGGAGGTTCAGGTTTTCTTTTTCATTTTTCTTAAAAGTAAACAATTTTAAAAACAAAATGAAAAAAAATATATTTACTGAAGAGTATTGCATACCACATTTCATTATAACACTGTCAGTTTTAATAGAGTTTCAAAAATACAACTGGCAGAATGGAGGAATCCCATTTTTCTACCAAACAAATTGTTTACAGAGGTGAGACTCGTGATCAGAGACCAAAATTCAGCTCTCACTTGTAGCATTATTTATCCAATGTTATTAAAAACTTGAAACAATATTTATCCTGCGTTCTTAAATATGTTATTTTTAGTAAAGATTATCACTGAAAAGGGCTTTTTTTTAAAAAGATAAATCTATTAAAATTGCTTTTTCTAATTTCTTTTTTCTATTTCTTCCCTGTGACAAAGCCAGAATAATAGCAATAGCAACTATAATAAATGAAAAACTGCTCTTACCATGACAACTGGGCAGGGCTCTGTTCCATCCAGGTCTTCCATCATCTCCCATGATACATGTTAGCGTAGAATATCCTTGAAGAACATAACCTGCATCGCAGTAATATGTGACAGTTGACCCTAGTTTATAATCCATTCCAAGTCTTGTTCCATTCATTATATTTCCAGGATCAAAGCAAGACTCACGAAGCTTTGCTACAGAGGAAACAAATGCAGACATAATTCTGGATATAATAAAAAATATTGAAATATTTTCTAGACTTCTCTCTCAAATGTTCTCTCTCCTTCTTTTTAAAGACTGTACAGCTTACTATGTAATGACCAAAACCATGTCTCCTATATTTTTCCTACATAACTCCTGTAGAGCTCCATTATGAGAACTATTTTTCCAGAGTTCACTGCGACTAGTGACGTAGTTACATACGTAGATGAAGTTAGATCTATGGGCACTGTCCAAGTAGACAAGACACATCCTAGTTTTGAAATCTGCCGTCTGAAAACTGGTAAGTGGGGGAAAGCAATATAAGCAGTTTATGAAAAAATAAGAAATGTGTAAACAATTTTTTATTCAAAAGCAATAAGCCCCAAATTAATAACTATATCCATGCATACTATATGATATATTTTCATATAGCTGTTCTTTCCTCAATGGAGAACAAAGCATGAAAATATTTCTTAAATTTATCTCTTTTTCTTTTGTTATTTATAGCTATTTGTTTCAAAATATTGGAATAAATTCAAACATATGTATAGGCTCTTATCTTTGCTCCCCTCTTCATTCAATAATGTGAATACTAGTGTGTTTAATATCCAAGACATAACAAACTGCACAAAAATAGCCATTTGGCACTTCTAATTAACAACATTACAATGCAGAAGGGGGAAAAGGTAAACATTTTGGAAAATTTTGCAATGTTTTCCCATTAATGAAAAAACAGTAAGTGTATTTGGAAACGGTAGAAGCAAAAATGAATCAGCAGGTGATTTTGTGCTATGCAGGATGGAGTTTGGAGTAATTTATCTTATCAGGTAGAAGATGGAAATTTCAAATTTTCTTCTTTACCAGTTAAGGGCATTGTAGAGAAGATCAAAAGGGAACACATTCACTTTCTCTAAGATCAGTGCCAGCTTTCTATTAAATCAAAAGAGCTTTTTTTTTTAACAGGCATATTTGCACTGTGGAACGTTTTTGCTACATGTAGATACAGTTGCGAAAGGACTGTATGAGCTTTAAAATTGCTGGAAGGCTATTCAAAAGCCTTGAGTACCAAGACACTTCTGGCAGTCCCTAAGCTGAAGTTTCTGAAAACTTACAAATAGGGAGAAACTATTATATATTAGGCTTTTATACAGTTTAGCCATATAACAGCAATTGCTCATTATTAGAGACAAGGTAATGAAGTAGACAGATTGTTGGTTTGACTCCCTAAGGCCATTTTTATGTTGTAATATTTCTGAAAGGAGAGAAAGAATTACATTACAAAACTGTAAAAGGACATTTACATTTGAGATGGAAACACAGAATAAAACCTTTGAATTTTCAACTTCACATTTTCCAAAAGAATGTGAAGATCTCCTAATGTGGTTAACAATTTAGTAGGATTTGTGTATCTACTATACAAAGAATGCTTCTGATATGAGAACCAGTAAAATAAAAAGTAATATTTAATCATACAGTTAATTATTAAGAACAGGCTTTTGATATCCACATTGTTTCATTTAGGTAGTTGTAGTGTGGTGCCTGTAACATCTCTCTCCTGTTCTTTATGGCGAAGCTTCAAAATACAGGGTGACATTAGGAAAAAAAAAAGGTTAAAAGTTTTGCAATATTCATATTAAAAAATCTGAGTGGACAATCAAAAGTTAAGAGATACAATTTACTAAAAATCTGTAAGATATTACATAGATATTAATAATTATTATGTAAGCCAACCACATTATCACTTGAGAAGTCTGGCAGAACTTAAAGCAAATTGAGAATTTTTTTAAAGTCCAGATTCTCGAATAAAAAAAAAAAAAAGAACCAATTTTTTTTTTTTTAGGAACGTGGCTGACATTTTGACAATAGCAAGAAAACATTATTTTTTCTTCTTACTGAACCAATATTGATACATTTGCATTGACATACAACTGATACTGTGAGATCACTATTCTTGAGTTTATGATAAGAAATCCATGTTTCAGAATTCCAGAAGAACCCTGGATAAAGAAAAGATTAATATTATATGAGGAATTAAGTCAAGAAGATAGAGTAATCTGTGATGTCTGGTGCATAAATCAAAAACTGAGGAAAGACATGATCTGTCACACCACAAATTTTCTCTAGGGAAGAATTACAGCCCTGTAATTTTCTTTTCCCAAAAGGTACAGTTGTGACAGACTCCTGAAGTTGCTGACTAAACAGTAACAATGTCACTATAGAAATACAGTTTCTTAATAACTATTCTGAAAAATAAAGCCTGAAATACTTAGCACCTTCAAACTACATTTGGCAACCTGAAGTAATTGCTAAGCGAACTTGTAAAGAAAGAAGTCAGTATGCCACACTACAATATATGAAGAATGAAATTAAATGTGGTGAAAAGATTCATCAGGTCTAGCTGAGAACCAGTGAAAAAAAAGAGCAAATAAGAAGACTGTATTAGAAAAATTATAAAAATAAAATAGAAGTGTTCCCAGAAGCCAAAAGGAAAAATGCTTCACCATCAATGTCATATTGCTCCAACTGAAGAACTCAAGACATTGATGACCTCTGTAGCCCTTCCCCTTTCTTTCCCAAGAATAATGACAGCACAGAAGGGCACTGGCATGTTTAACAGAACATCAAAGAAAATGCTGGAGAGTGTGTGTGCTTCAGTTTTTGCTGTATTATTATGATGACTTTTTTTCTGTAGTAGTATTTTTAAAATTATTTTCAGTAATAATTAAGCATGGACGAAAAATAATTGTTTCATTAGGCAGGTAAGATTTGAGTTACAGTAACACTATATTCTTGGCCATGCATACGAAGTGTAAAGTCTTTTTGCCCATAATAACATTTTGCAACAAGCTTCAAGAAAAAAAGCAATTTCTTCTCTGATAAATTTGGCATACCACTGGATCAATTAAGGCTTCGGAAATACAGGCTGAAAACAGGCAACACTATGAGCTGCTGCAACCTCAAGTTCAAAAGGAAGTCTCTGTTGGCTAATGTATGGTAACGATGCCAAAACCCTCTAGAAAACTAGTGTCTTAGTGCATGGAAAACAACATTAAAAGCCAAGAGAAGCAGGTGCTTTGTCCAGAACTTGATGATTTACTACTCCATCCCTAAGTCTCAAAGAGAACAAAGCCACAATAAGCTGCTTAGAGAGAATATTACAGACGTACCTAACTACAGCAAACATTCCATAATTATTCTCCGGAGCACTTATTAGAACTAATAAGCTACTCCTCCATTATAAAATAGAAATGAAGGGAGGGAGGAAGGGAAGAACAAAACCCAACCAGAAACATGATTACAGACCTGACCTGAGACACGGGTAAGGTCTGACATTTGTACCTGAGAAATACAGTCTGTAAATGAAGTACAGCTTGAGTAATACTGCCACTTCAAATAGGATTAGTGTACATATAGGACACAACTGCAGCTGCTACAATTTGTATGAAAAAGTTAAGTTCATCGACTTAGAACCTTTTAGATTGAAAGAGATGTAACACAACCCCCACTCAAAGTGGGGCTAATTTGATTAGGTTGCTCAGGGCTTTGTCCAGTCCTGTAATGATTTCAAAGGATTCAGATGACACGATCTCAGGGCAACCAGTTCCAATGTTTGACTACCCTCAGAGTGTTATATTTTTTCCTTAATATCTAATTGAAATTTCTCTTGTTGCAGCTTGTGCCCATTATCTCCCATCTTATCACTGTGTGCCTCTGAGAAGAATCTGTCTCTGTCTCTTCTATACACTCTCATTAGGTAGTTGAAGCAAACCCGGTTTCCTCAATCTCTCTTTGTATGTTAGATGACTCACCCTCCTAAATATCTTGGTGACTCTCCATTGGACTGGACTTAATTCCGTGTGTCAAAATCATTCTAACACTGGTGAGCCCTTAAATGTAGTCCAGGTGTGATCTCAGAAGATTCAGAAGGAAAAATCACTTGTCTGGATCTGCTGATTCCACTCTTGCTTCCAAGTATTCCACTCTTAACCCAGAAGGCTGCTGGCTTTCTTTACCAAAATAACACATTGCTGGCTCATGGTCAATTTGTACACAAGGCCCTCCAGAACCTTTCCTGCAGAGCTTTACCCTATCTAGTCAGTCCTCAGCCTTTACTGTTGCATGGGGTTACTCCATCGAAGATGAACAACTTTGTCAAATGCTCCTGTCAGCTTGAAACTCCAGCCTCATAAAATCCTTCATAAAATCCCAGAGCACTGACATTTCCCCACAAACTGGTGTTGTCCACAAACTTACTCTATCCCATCATACAGGTCATCAGTAAAAAGAATACTGCCCGCATTATTAATCACAATTAATAGTATCCAATAGTCTGAGTTCAGCAATCAAGTCAATTTTCCACCCACATTATCATCCACTTATTTAGCCCATATCTCATCCAACTGCGCTCTCAGGATACTGGGGGGAGAGCGCGCCAAAGGCTTTTCTGAAGTCAGGGTATTCAATAACCACTACTCCCCCCTCGTCCACATGCTTTTCATCTCCTCACAGACAGTGATGTGTTGGTTGGGCACGATTCCCCATGGTAAATCCATACAGACTGTTCCCAAACAGCTGCTTGTCTGTCTTTGTTTTGGAAATAGTATCCACAAATTTTCCTAAAAATGAGTTTAAAATGACCAGCCCTGTACTTCCCCAGGTCCTCTTCTCACTCTTCTTAAGACATTAATCTTTTTCATTCACCAGAAACCACTCTGACTGCCATGACCTTTCAGAGACGATAGAAAGCAGCTTTGCAGTGGCATCGGCCAGCTTTCTCAAAACTCTCGGGTGCATCTCATCTGCTCCAATAGAGATATGTACAACCAGATGGCTCAATTGCTTCCTGACTCTTTCTTCCTCCACTGGGGATGATGTTGCACTCCCACAAATCTTACTAGTGGGTTTAGGAAGGACTGGGGGACAACATATACCAATGAAAAACAAGGTGAAAAGGTATTAAGTAACACAACCTTTTCCATTTTGTTTTCGTTGGGTCTTCCGCCCCAATGGTGAGTAACCATTACAGCAGAGCATTTGCCCTAGTCAGATAAGGGATCACCTGCATCAAAAAATTGTCATGAACACACTCAAGAGATCCCTTAGACTACTTCTGCCAAGTCACATTGTTCTTGAAGCATCTATTGGAGTGGTTAAAATTCCCGGTGTGTATCAGGGCTATGCTGCTTCCAGATACCACCTCTTTTCTCTTAGCCAGCTGGTCTGTGTCAGACACCTACAACTATATCACCTGTAGTTGGTTTTGTCAACTAATCTAACCCTTCTCTGCTCTTGAAAATGTTAATCCTTCACAAAATGGCAGCTCTTATTCAAAGTAGTTTATAACATCTTAGGTGTACACCTTAACTCCATTCTCTGCCTTTTTCCTCCTATTTATGATATCACACCATTAGTAACTCCTCCCTGAAGTATGCTGCTCTCTATGCTCCCTACCCAGTCACACATTCTTAGTAAAAAAAAAACCAACAACCCCACGTGGTTCATAAAACATTCTATTAAGAGTTTTCTCCTCAATAATGTAATTATTCATTTTGGCTAAATTAAATGCATGTCAGTTTTCTATTGAAGATATCATGCTTACTATGCAAGAAACTAACACATATCTGTTAAGAACACTTACAACTGTTCTTTTGCCAACTAATAACAGTTATATCACTTTCAAATTTTACACCATGACAGTAAGTGTTCTTGTGATACTCCTAAAATAAGTTAAGCAGTACAGTGTCATATTTAGCAGATAGTCCCAGTAAAAACAGAATAATTCACTGAGTAAGCTGGTCCTCTGCTTAAGGAATTTTGAGCTGTCCAAATTTAATAATCCTTGAAGTTTTTTAATCAGAATTGAAATACTTCCTTTTGTTTATTTCTCACTGTTCTAGGGTAGATATTGAAATGCATACTCCAGGTGTTCTGAGAAAAGCAGGAGATATAGCCATATCAGGTGAAGATGGAAAATCAGGATTAGGTTGATTCCTTTCTCAAACTTCCCCTCACTTACATGTACACACATAAACACATAAGCTTACATACTCCCATTACTTAGATTTCCAGTCTCTTTACCAATGTGGTAAAAATCTACTTTTTTTTTTTGCTGTTGTGACTCCTGGAAGCACAGAAAGAGATAAGAGATCTCAGTGGCACAGACAGGCTAGCAGTAATGTTAGAAACAGTATTCTGCCTGGATTCCAAAGTACAGTGGTTCACTTCTTTGTTCAAACCTAGGCCAAGAATGAGAAGAGCCTGTGTCCATGAGTATCTTTCATACTTGGATTGGTGGATGTGAGAAACCCTTTAATTCCATGAGACAAGTCTGTATTCAACAGCACAGCAGAAAAAGATTGGTCCCTTTGAAAAATGAATGTATTTAGTTGTTCTTTAGAAGTACTGCATCCCTGAACTGCTTTTTATAGCACTTCTATCATTCTTTAGTTTAATTGAGAAGGAAGAAGAAATATTTTTAAGTGAAGTGGAAGTACTTACATCTGGGCCCACCATCAACGTGTTTAAAACCTACTTTTAACTTCTTAGGAGTAGCTCATGCCATGGAGACAGCTTCCTTTACATCTGTAGAACTTAATGACTTTCAGAAAGCAAAAGGAGACTGTGGGTTTGCCAAAGTGACAAATACATTAGCCTTTCCCTTGTATGCTTTTGTGTTTACTAACTGCTTTAAAAATAAATGAAGAAAATAGGCCCAGGGAAGTTCGAATGCTTGTCTCTATACCAGCAGCATCCATGTTTTCCCTCTGGTTGTCTTTACTGACTATTGGATATTTTCATATTCATTTCATATAAAATATTTCTGTTTCTTGAGCCATGCAGAGGCAATTATGATAGCTCCTACTGAATATAAATTTTATAAACCTATTATTTTCTTGTTTATTGTGTTATGACCTCAGACAGATATGTCTGAGACAGGTAGACAGCTCTACCATGGCCTATCGTACAAATATCTAGCCAAAATATATTTTTTATTTTCAATATTGGTCTCCTAGATTCTAGCATACCATTTCGTCTTACAAGATCTTAAATGCACATATGCCAATATGCTCTACTATGTAAAGGAAAAATAAAAATAAATTGTATTCTGGAAAAAAACATGTATATATGCTATTAAGTTTCATCACTGCATCATTACTTTTGAAACATGTAAACTGTTGTCTTATTTATTTTTTTTCTAATAATGCATTTTACATTATCATATATCGACTAAATGAAATCACTCTGGAAGCCCTATCTTAAATTAGTACCCTTATAACATTGTATTTTGTACATATAGATAATACACAGTATCATTCTCTTAGGCAAAACCAAAACATTACCAGGCAGAAAACTACGAGAAAATAAAACAGATTAAAATTTACACTCATGCATTCATTTTTTTTAATAGAAAGAAAAACTATTGTATTTACCTTTGTACTCTAGGTGGAATCCAGTAAAACTAACAGATCCATCACTCCGAAAAGCCAGATGCATGGTATTTGAACTGCTTTCTATCCTCTCCGGCAGCTTGCTATCTTGAAAGCTCCCAATCAGTGGGCTATTACCATCTGGCCCATCATAGATATAAAGAAAATCATAATTTGGTTCTATACTGAAACTGTAGAAGAAAAAAAGAGAAATAATAGATAAAATGTGCTTTGCCTAGCATTTCATTCAAATTAGCTTAAATAGAAGTTTTCCACCACTGTTTTCATAAAAGGAAAAACAACCTCCACTGTCAGAATAATGGTTTGTAGAAATATTTTCTTAGAATGAAACAGAAATACTACATTTATTGGTTCTTTTCTTAGAAACAATATTTTACTCCTAGCCAGAAAAAAAAAAAAAAAGAAGTAAACTTTTTAAATAGAACCACCACCCCACCACCCCCAATATTATAAAACTCTATAGAAATAAATGATGTAGATATACTGGAACCCTTGGCAGAAATGCTTGATGTTATAATGCAGTCAGCTGCAGAGTAGAGTATACACAGCTTCCAGTCAAACTGAACACTTTCACACAGCCAGGGGATGATCTTCCAGTAACCCTAGAGCAAGAAGCATTTTGCCTATAATCTTTTTAAAGGAAAAGGTGTAGTATTGAAATGTCATCTTCTCTTTTGAACTTAATTTTACTTAATTTAAAAAAAAAAATAATTTTATTAATTATGTAGCTATAGTTAATTAACTTAATTAATTAATTTTGAACTTAATTTTAGTTAAAGACAGCAGGTTATCCAAATTTATTTGTGAGATTGTCCCTGTACGAAAAAAGTTTAAAGAAGTTTTGTTAGCAAAAAGGAGGAAATCCAACCACTACAATTATTTTGTCACTACTTGATACAAGATTCTAACTAAAATAAATGTAGACATTGAAGATCTGGTACAGCTCCTTTAAGGAAAATATTTTTAAACTTCTAGATTATTTAAAAATATTTCCTTACAAAAGCAATGCAAAAGTCAAATATCAACAGCTTTGATTTTTAAAGTGCCACGGTTTGTCTTGAGTTTAAAAGGGTTAGCTGGAGTAAGTCCCACTCAAAAGCATATTGAATAGTACCCATTGGAGTATCCAGAGTTTGGTTTATACAGGAAGTTGGTTTTTTTTCACTCTAGAACAGTCTGTGCATCATAAGTGAGGTAAGTCTCAGTAAGTATGCAACCTACTTTGACCAAGACTATCCTCGTCAGCTTCTCTCAAGAATCATTGCAATTGTCCAGATTTTAAGAAAAACTTGGCAATATTTGGGATCTATAAGCTGTTCACATACTGTACTGAGTCACACTGTAAAATATTGGTTTTATTCTAAGATGAAGAATCTCATATCTAATTGTACAACCTAAAGACCAGAATATTCTTAAATATTTTGAGCTCATGATATTTCACTAAACACAAAAAACAGTGATACTACACAATAGAATGTTGCTTAGCAACTTCGAGAATTCTGAAATCACCAACAAAATAGCTTAATTGTTAAATATGTAAATATAATTGAGTGATTAATTTGCTTGGAAGGAATTCTTCAAAACACTGTATCACAGGGCACCGAGAAAAGACAACTATACGACCTACACCACTAAACTAGTCCTCACATTAAGACTGATCAGAACAATAAAGCCACCATTATAAAACATCCAGCATAAGAAGGACTTAAATTTGATGGGACATTACAAGTACAATTTTTAGCTTTTCTGTGACATCTTCATATGCCCCAGCTGGCATGCATATTTTTCACATAATATGCATATTAATATGCATATTAACTTACTTTATGGGTTACACACAATGCAGCAGCAAAAGTTCTTCTGTGGATTCTATTAAACTCAATTTAATTGTGATAAAGAAAATCGTTAAACCAATTCCATTTAATAACCAGAACAACAGGAAGTACCCTGATGAAGTATCCTGAAATTATACGGCCTAATAAAACTAAATCTAAAAAATACTTTTGAAATTTTCCTTAAATAGCAGGTGAGCGTCTCATACCAAATATGATGAATCAATAGGCTTCATCACTAAAAAACCTCTTCCTGGGCTAGAGAGAATTCAGTGAGTTACGGCCAACTCAGGAACAGAATTTTGGTAAATTGAGCACCACCCACTTCCACAATAGCTGGTGTAAACTGAGAGTGCTTTAAGATGAACAGGAACAATGAGCTCCTGAGCTCCACCTCTATGTGGTGGTATATTCAGTAAATACATACTGAATGTATTTAGTTTGACAGCTAACAAAGGTAACAATTGCTAATAACTTTGATAGTTATATTAAGCATACATATGTTACACTACAAAGCTCTGTACAACTGCGAATAATAAAGCTACAGACACAAGTAAAAAATATAAACAAGAAGCAGGTTACCTGATAAATGCTAATGATATAACATAATCGTTATTAACAGTGATAGTCCAGTCACAATCTCTGCTGTGGGGATAAGGATGAGGGAAGTTTGGTGAAAGTATAAAACCTGATGAGCCAGTCAAGTTTCCTCCACAGGGAGCTGTGAATAAAAATAAATTAGAATTGAAGAAAGAAGGTAAGAGAAAAAGAAGCAAGTAGCAGCAATCTGTTCACTGACATTTAATGTCCTCCAAAAGTTAAACAAATGAAGTATTTACAAAGCTTTAACAGAAACAAAAAAGGTATTCATATTTCTCCTTAGACAAATACTAATACTACTAAGTGAAGTACTTGGTTTTGAACTCTGTGTCCTTTTATTTGCTTGCATAATATTATGTCAAGACTTTTCTGAAAATACTGTGAACTTGAGAAAAGCTCTGGCTGCAGACATAAAAAAAATTGATTGCTTAAGCTTTTCACTTTCTACTTCCTGTTAAAAGCATTCTGAAAGAAACTTCTTAGGATATGAAATATGATCTATTTACACTGATAATGCAACTTACCTGCATTTTCATCAGACAGTACTGACTATTAATTCAGATTGAAACTGATAGAATGTAATATATGCTGTCTGTTTGTGGTCCAGAAGTGTAAATACTTAATGAAGGAATGAAATTGTCACTAACCTCTTGAAGTTTTGTACTTCAGCATTCTTTCACTGAGACTTCATATAAGAATAAGAGAATAAGCACTTGTCTAAAGATCTTTTTTGAAAAAACTTCATAAATTTTATTCAAAAGTTTCTAGATAAGATTTATAAAGACTTATCATTTTGCAAAATTGAAGTGATTTGCAAATATATTTTTTGCAAAATACAAAGTGATCATGTGCAGTACCAGTGAAAGGAGTTAATTGCTCAAGTCTTCTGTAGCAGAAGGTTACGTAAATCACTTACAAAATCATAGAACTGTTTAGGTTGGAAAAGTCCAACCATTAACCTAACACTACCAAGTCCAAGACTAAACAATGTCCCTAAGCACCACATCTCCATGCCTTTTAAATACCTCCAGGAACGGTGACTGGTTCCTTCACTTAATCCTTGCCAAGGTCTAGTTGATCATCACAAAGTCTCTCCAGGGAATAAATGGAAAGTACACAAAATTGTACAGTCAAAAAGTATTTCATTTCAAACTATACGATTATTTTTTTTTTTACTGTTATACCAGCAGTAAAAATACCCATTAATCGTCAACATTGTAAAATATATCCCAGGTAGAATTTTCTTTAGATATAGCAGGTTCAGATTATTTTATTTTTTAATTCGT
This sequence comes from Limnodromus scolopaceus, assembly GCA_028565335.1. Classification (NCBI taxonomy): domain Eukaryota; kingdom Metazoa; phylum Chordata; class Aves; order Charadriiformes; family Scolopacidae; genus Limnodromus; species Limnodromus scolopaceus. Next base: position 142,866,013 of record JAOXNO010000013.1, read on the forward strand.
TAGATAGTAAATTGAGAAAGTCAACATTATCTAATAAAAAATGTTATTAGACGATGTTGCTTTTTCCAGTTTACTGTTCAATTGTTCGAAGTCTTTATTTCTCTGCGTGCTTAAATTAAATTCTTGTGTGTTTCAGAATCTATAATTTTCTGAATTTAATGTGTGCAACATTATCATTAAGTGTCATAACTTTGTTTATAACTAAGGACAGACTAGCTCTGAAAACAAAGGACACCTATTTTTATGGTATTAGACCCAAGACCTTAGACTGAACAAATGTAATGGCCCATATAGAAAGGCAAATGTCAATACACTGTGACAAATTTATTTTTAATCTACTACACAGTGAAAACTAGGTGTAGGTTATGTCAACTGTCTTTATAAACCTCTTTGTAGACATAGTGGAAAGCAAGCACTGTGCCAGACAGTCTGTCTGCACTATGATCTTAGCATTCATTTTTACCATGGGAGGAAGTATAGACCGGGTTGATTTTTATCTAAAACCTACTTAATTTTTCTGAAAGGCAACAAAGTAGTATTCTAGAACTTTCTGGATTTTATTTATTTATTCACTGAATTACATCTTGGCAAAAGAAACAGAATCTATGGTTGTGTTCATTATTTTTTTTTAAATAGGAGATATTAAACATACAATGATACAATCATCGAATCATTGAATGGTTTGGGTTGGAAGGGACCTTTTAAAGGTCATCTAGTCCAACCTCCCTGCAATGAACAGGGACATCTTCAACTAGATCAGGTTGCTCAAAGCCCTGTCCAACCTGACCTTGAATGTTTCCAGGGATGGGGCATCTACCACCTCTCTGGGCAACCTGTTCCAGTGCTTCACCACCTATCTCTAATTTTCAACATTCATTCAAATAGTTGAATCCAATTTGAAATTAAGATGTTCTTAAAATTGTGTTACAAGCAAGACTGTAGGAGACTAAACAACCAAGGCAGTCCCACAGGTAACAATCTTGCCTGATTATGTTAGGTGTCCTTGTTTTACTTCCCTCCTTTCAGACAGTCCATTCAGGCAGTCCTGCTTTGGACATGACATTATTTCATAATGACATGACTCAGGGAAACACCACTGCAACTGGCCTATCCAATATTCCACTTACACTTCCTTGGAGTGGCCCATTTTCCTTCAGTTCTGATCCATCAACTTGCAGATCCTACTTAACAGGTATGCCAAAGCCAATTTTTTCTGGGATAGAGTTAATTTTCTTCATAGTACTTAGTATGGGGTTATGTTTTGGACTTGTGCTGGAAACAGTGTTGATAATACAAGGATGTTTTAGTTATTGCTGAGCAGCACTTACACAGAGTCAAGGCCTTTCCTGCTGCTTACATCAGCCACCAGGGAGTAATTTGGGGGTACACAAGAAGTTGGCAGGAGGCACAACTGGGACAGCTGACCTCAACTGACCAAAGGGATATTCCATACCCTATGATGTCATTCTCAGCATATAAAGCTGGGGGACAAAGGAAGCAGGGGTACATTCATAGTGATGGCATTTGTCTTCCCAGGTAACCATTACATGTGATGGAGCCCAGCTTTCCTGGAGATGGCTGAACACCTGCCTGACGGTGGGAAGTAGCGAATTAATTTTGTTTTTTCCTTTGCTTGCATGTGGTGCTTTTGCCTTACTTATTAAACTGTCTTTATCTCAACCCATGAGTTTTCTCACTCTCACTCTTCCATTTCTCTCCCCCATCCCACTGAGGAGGAGTGGGCAAGTGTCTGGGTGTTGTTTACTTGCCAGCCGGGGTTCAACCACAACAATAGGTTATCTGTCACAACTCTGATGGAATTTCATGTCAGCAGCTGTTGTCCTCTGAAACAAAATCCATTATTCTACATCATGATATCATATTTGACTGCATTAAAGAACACACAGGCCAAATAAGCATCATTTAATTATTTAACTAGCCAGATGGGACATAATCCCGTGATTATTTATCACTCTGCCTCTAGATCAGTTTTTAGAAGCGATAGTTTAGGTATTTTCTTGATCAATAATAATAATGATTATGATTGCCTCAGAAAAGATTACTGGAATGCTACTATCTACTGGGAACTTCTGTAATTTCTTATTACTTTTCATCATGATTCCCTTAACCAAGTTAGATGCTTTCAAATTCCATTTAATATGAGCTATGTTAATCAGAACAGCATTAGAGACTGAGACAATATTTCCAGAAATAAATGGTACATTATAATTTTTACTAATGAAAATTTTGTTCTTTCTAAAATAATGAAGACTGCCACAAAAATTAGCCTATCTTCTAATTCTTTCCTGTTGCATCCTATTTTGCCCCTTGGATAATTTTACCTGATCTATAAAATTACTAGGTCATCTGCCTGATATTTTGTACATACAGGTATATGAACCGAATCCTCCACTCTCATCACCATTTTTCAAGTTTTAAGGCAAAGCTAATAGAGTCATTGACATTGACTTTCTCGCTTTCTCTGACATAGACCATCAGATTATAAATTATATGGCCTTGAGAGGGAAAGGATAAGAACTATTCTACTAAAAACTATAGAGGAAAGATTTTGGTAATGTCCACTGGAGCTTTATACAGAACAATTTATCATATGTGCAGTACTTGTATGCATTTGTTCTTCAGAGAAAGTTCCTAGAGCAGTGTAATTCATTACACCAGAATTTAAAAGTTTAGGAAAGCATTACTTGATTTTTTTCTGCATACCTATACAGACTGGTGGGTTGGGCTGCCAGAAGTACCGGTTTTCTACCTGAATGCAGGTTATTCTCTCATCTCCTTGCAGTTCATAGCCAGGGTCACACTGAAAAATGACAGTGTCTCCAGGTTCTCTTCCATCCCCATTTCTAGTTCCATTCATGGGGACACCAGGGTCACGACAGGCAGTTGCTACAGAACCTAGCAGAGAAGGGAAAAATAAATTTTTTAAAAAGCCGGCTTTTCAATCCATTTTTTCCCTATTACATTTTTCTAATCAAAAAGTTCTGCAATTCTTAAATTTTCCAACTCACTTCTGAAATTTTGAGAAATCATCCAACAATATTCTGCTTTAATACTATTTTGTCACCAGTTGTAATTACTGAAATGTATATTTTTTTATTTAATCTTTTTTTTTTTTGAAAAAAATAATCTGTGAAGCATTGCAAAAAGTAAGAGATTTGATAGTACCCTGGACACTCAGCACTTCTCACTTAGAGGAATTCTTAATATGACTAACGGAAAGAAGAGATTAAGAACCTCAAGTTCTCCTATAAACTGTGCTTGCACACATCTTCAATTCTGCACAATTCCGTAGTTCTTAAATATATGTATTGTGTAACATTTAATATTAAATTTGGAAATGAATTTCATTGATCATTCATATTTATACATTTGCACACAACATATCTACCATGCTAGGCTTTTGTAATAATATTAAAGAAGTCACCTACACAAAAAATACACATGGACTTTATCTGAGAGAATATACAGTTACACGTAATGTATAAATGCACAATATTACTAAGACCACACACACAAACACAATGACTACAAGAGAAGTATGAGATTTATAGATGTTTTCTCCAGATTTACCATAACATGATCAGCATATTATTTAATATATTATGCACCAAAATACGTAAGCTTACGTGAAAAATAAGCACATCAATGTTTATTTAAATAAATATTATTTCCTACTTACATTATTGAACTGCAACATTTCATAAGTACTACAAATAAATAAAAAACATCAGAGCTGGCTGTGGAACTAGTCCCACTGAGCTCAGTAATCTGTGTAACATAAATACAAAGTGGCAGTACTAAAATTTAATTCAGATGCCCCCTTTCAGGGGAGCTAATACCAGCAGACAGCAATGCATTCATCTGAAATGTGTGTGGTTTACATATTTACAGTATTTTTGAAGAAGAAATCTCAGTCTAAATAGGTTATTTCCCTAAAAAAAAACCCAAGTATCTTGCTTTTCAAGACATGCTTAATAAAAGAATTAGCTCTATAAAGCTATAAGACTTTTTAAGGGGTTGTTTTTCCACAAGTCCTGAGTGCAGGTAGAAGTCCTGAGTACAGGGGTAAACTCCCACCCCCCAAATAAAAAATTCTATATCTACACTATTTTAATTATGAAGTGTATATTCCAGTACAAGAACTGATTTTTTTTCCTATTATATATTCAGGGACCTCAGTCACTACCTTCATCATTCCCCATGAAAATTTGTGGAGTAAGCAAAAAGCTCAGGAATTATAAAGTCCCCTATAACTTTGCTATCATACCTGCAATGCAGACTTGAGACCTCTCTGCAAAATAAATGGAGCAGGCTACCACAATTCCCCATATATTCACGTATGGGCTCAAGTTCTTTTTGACTCATTAAAATTGATAAGAAAAGAATACATCAGGTTTTATTCTATTACAGTCATTGGAAACTCACAGTTAAGATAAGATTATATTATTAAGATTAATGTATTAAGATTAATTATAAGATTAATGACCACTTCTTTTATGGTCACATTGTCTTGAATAACTAGCAAGGTATGATTTGTAAATGTAATCAATTAAATTGCTATAAACTACATGTCCATTATCTAGTACATGCAGCATGACAGGTGCAAGAATGGCTGTGTGTGTAGCAAAAACCTGTGTGTGATCATCTGAGAGCTTTTTTCCACTAATGAAGGTAGAGAAATGCAGAAACCTATTTTATTCTTCTCTGGGTACTGCTAGTTTGGAACAATTACACTGCAATCAGTCAAAGGATTTGTGCTAGATTAAGAACTCAAAGAGGCAGTTCTTGACTGAACACTCCAGCTTCAGGATAGAGATGAGTGAGACTCAATACTCAAACTGTTCAATAGATGAGGAACTTTGGACAGAGAAGACACACAGAGCTTACATGAATTTCTACATGGTCAGGGTGGCAGAAAGTGTTTGGAACTGAGTGTGTTTGTGAAGTAAAACTCCAGATTGTGTTTTGGTTTACATTGGGGCACAGTTTTGGAACACATTAATTGATTCCTTTTGGATGAAACTAAACTGGAAAAAACACTTCTGAACTAAGTGTTCTAACTAATAACTAAGTTACTCTAGAATAACTCTGAACTAAGAATATCTCCAAATATGAACAGCATTGCTATCAGTGTTTCAGTACCAGCTGTTTCAATCTATATATCGGCTCCTTTTAGCCTATTACCTGCTAATACAGAAGTAGCCAGAGTGAGACTTAGTGTCTCACACATCCATACACAATATTCTCTAATGTAGACTTTGAATATGAGACCACCAATTCTCCAGAAAACATGTGCTAATGCACATGCACAAATATTACTTACTCTGGAGAATTAGTTATCTTACCCCCTTCCTGCTATGTGACTTCAAGGAAGCGGGGCAGAATCTTGTCTTGGAGTTTCATCGCAGCCAAGCCATGTAAATTCCCCTCCTGCCCCGATCTCTTTGGATTTGTTCTGTGTTCTAAGAGCGCTCATGTGATCAGATTCATATGTTCATATCTGTCTACAAATTTCCTTAATGTGGGGTAGAAAAACATTTTAATACATCTCTTTAATAATAAGGCATTAAAAAACATTTAAATAATAAATCAGACAATTAAGTTATTGTAAATCGATCATTCCTGCCTGAAAAACAGCAACCTTCTGCCAGGGTCCAAAGGTTTCTGATAGTTCAAAAGCCCAGGTAATTTGATATGTGACTGCAATGTCCTAAGATGACAGCTCCATTTTCACGCAGGAAAGATACTTTGAAACATGGCATTAAAAGTGTGACAAGGCAGTAATAGACCGCACTGATGCTAGGATCAATATAATAAATGTCTCGGGATTTCTTGCTGTTAACAATGATTTCTAAATTTGGTTTTCTAGTGCATGCCAAGTCTAATATCAGTAAAGACTCTGAATCCCAACCCTGCGACAAAATTACGTCTTCATTTTGATTAATTTGTGCATGTCTTCTGAAGAGAAAAGAAAAGGGGAATTTTATTTATTTATCCGAGAATTAGGGAAAAAAAACCCAAACATTTTCATTCTTTTTTTCTTTTTTGTTTTACCCAGAGCGAAAAATCAGGGCAGAAGCTCTAAGCCTTCCAAATTTCAGGCTCTTCATAACACACAGGATGTCAAAAAAAATCATTCTTAACCTATTTAAATCAACATGTTCTTTTAAACTCCTATCACTTTAAATAAAGCTTTCTATAATTGTTGGTCTTTCAAACCTGCATCAGCCTGAACCAATCCTGACAGACTGCACCTTCAAAATTCAAGCTTCCCCGGACTCCACGTAATACCTTTACCCGTATGGACACTGCAGTCTCCCTGCATCTCTAATACTGTCTGAGAATCAGGTCAACCTGGTATTTGCTATCTCAAATCCAACCTTCTATACAACTTTCCTGAAAAAGAAAGAATAAAGGAGACACAGTGGTTTTATTCAGTCTTCTACCAACAGAAGCACGGCTGAGATAATTTTTTTTAATCTATTTTTAACTTCTGTTTCTGCTGTAGATCTAACAGAGATTTAGGAGCACAGCCATTATAATTCTTAAGTAAATTCTAACCATAGACTTAGTTTGTTGACTTCTCAAGACTTCAAATATTCTATCTAAGCTTGACAGTTATTGTTTGAAGATTAAAATGCGAAAATATTAAGAATAAAGCAGAGAATCCAAATTTTATCTGGGACAATGCACCCCTTCAACAAAAAGAGTTTAACATTTTGCACAATCAGGGTTTTCTAGGTTGTCTAGGCAAGTTCTCTGTTTACTTAACTCTTAGCTACGTCATCTTAGGCACTTAACTTTGGGTTTCATTCCTCTCAGATTCTGCAACAGTAAATAAGTTAGGAAGTGTAACATAGGCTAGGTTTATTTTGCATGGGAAAAAACAAACAAAAACCCCTAAACCGCAGAAATTAGTAAACTGGGGTAGACCACATTTCAAATCTCCCCTGTCTGATATGAAGCAGAAGATACATATTGATGTGGCTTCTCATATAGAACTTCCTGACTAGTTCAAGAGACGTTAGGTCTAAGAATGCAATACATAGGCCTTCTATTTCTGTTTCCAATAATCCTTAACGATTCTAAATGAAATAAAAGCTTGGAAAGAAATAGCTAAATCATCGGTATAAGTTTCTGCTGCAGGTCTTCCAAGAATACCAGACAACATTAATTTCTTCAGCAAACTTCTGGAAGAAGAGAAGGTTCATGTCATCTAGAGCCAGGACAGCAGACTGGCTTGCTTCTCTTGTTGCTGTATGAGCTGTGAGAGATGATGGAGCAGTAGATTCTGTGGATTGTCAATAGCAGCTTCCAGGTAACACACGCCAAACTTTCTCAGAGCAGCAGCAGCAACCACCTGAACAATTCAAGTCTCTGGCATAGCCAACAGGTCATTTTGCTGTCCAAAGCCATAGAAATGGTACTTAGCCTGCAGATATCAGGGCCCATCTCCACCATATCTGTGTAACTCTCAGTGAACCTTTCTGAGACTTATTTCCCTCTTACACTAGGCATTGACCAAACACATTCTAGCACTAAGCCTGGCACTACACATCAGAACAAGAAACAGATGACTGAAGAAAGATTACACATTGGAACGGGAGGGGTAACACTCCTCCCCAGAAGCCCTCCATGTCGATTTCATTGGCTGCCTCTGAACTCACAGAGACTGCTGCTTGGGCAAAACACAAAAAGGGGTGTGTAACACAAAGTTTGAAGGTCCTGACACCCCAACTGTCTTTTGCACTTGTCTTTGCAAACGTGCAATTGTCAAACATAGGTTGTGTGCACATTGCTGTCAAAGTAGGGTTAAGTCAAGAAGATTGTTCTGTCCTGAAAAACAAGTTCACAAAGCAAATTACAGAATTTCTTGTGAATTTGTGCACCTGTGTAGTCCCTGAGGGGCGATTTCGCTGGCTGTCCCCAGGCTCACAAAAACATGCAAGCCACAACTTGTACAGTTGCAGTAAAAATGCATGCTGAGAACTGCTGCAAAGTAATGGCTTTTTCTTCCTTTTTTGGCTTTTTTTTTTCTTTCCCTATTTCCCGGTGTATAACAAATGATATTCCCATTTTGGTAATACCACCATAATAATAAATAACCAGTAAGGTCCTTGTGTGGTATTGTTCTCTTAAACTTCTGTTGCATTACACACCTACACATAAATTGAGTACAAAATTTTCTTGGAGAACCCAACCTGCAAAAAAGCATTAGAGGTGACCATGACTGCCAATTTTTGGACAACAATTATTACAAAAAAAAAAAAAAGATAAGAAAAAGAAAGTAAAGCCATGCCTGGTAATCCCCACAACATACTATGCTGTAAGTGTACATTTGACAAGTGGGAAACGGGAAGGATGTGGCAGAAAAGCATCTACCTTCTGAAAAAAACTACTAAATCAGGCAATATAATCCAGGGATATGACTGGCTCCCTACAGCATAGGGCAGAAGGGTCTGTACAGGAGCCAAGCTCCCAACCATGTAGGTCCAAGGAGTCCATCCAATGCTGTAGGAGGGCTGGAGACCAGCACTCCTACAGCATTGTTCAGGAGCCTTGTGTCAGCTGAAATGGGGCTCCTGGGCAGGGCGTAATGGGGTTCCCAGATGAGGAGACAAAGGACCATTATGGCCCATTTACTGCACTCAGGACCCTGCAGAGGGAAAGATTATTTTCTTTAAGAAACTTTGAAAGAAAACACAAAAAATTAAGTTTTAAAAAGCTGGAAAAGCTGGTTTTTAAAAAATGTTTTACTAAATTTGCTGCTTATAAAAAGACTTAAATAATTACTTACATTTCTGTGCATAGAGTTGGCTTCAAGGATCTTATTCTTAGCTATCAAAATGCACTTTATTTTAATAATTTTATTTGACATGTAGGAGAGCCATTAGTCATTTTAGGGAAAAAAAAAACAAAACCAAAAATTAAATTTGGGAAAAAAAAAAAAAAAAGAAAAAAAAAAGAAAAAAAGAAAAAAACCCATCTGTCTGGTTTGTGTTTGCGTCTTTCTCCTGCCACATATTCATGGTATTTAGTTAAACCATTATATATATTTTAAATGTATATTTGAGCTTGTTAAGAAATTCACTCCATACATATTTTCATCAGTCTAAAAATCTGATTTTAAATTTAATCTAATTTAGATTACAATTAAATGAAATTTAGATTAAAATTAACATTAAAATGCTAGATTTTCTAACAGTTTAGAATTTTAGATTCTCCAAGAAGGCTCAACAACAGAGGTACTTCTGAACGACATCACAAATTCATGGTTTTCATAGATGCCAAGTCAAGTCCCATCTTATTAAATATTCACCATGTTCGTTTTGGTTTGAACTGCATATTATTATGAAATCTGGTGATTTATCCTTCTGTATTTCCAACAGCAATGATTTCTATGACCAGTAATGATAAGTTTTATAGTAAGTTTTAGAAAAACCTGATAACTCAAGTTGGAAAACACAGGCTACTGGTCAACTGCATACTTAAATAGTATTTCATTGCCACTGTATTCAGAATTTGTATCCAGATGCATTATTTTATGCATTCTACTGATTGTCAATCAAAAGTATTTAGTAGCAATTGTTAACTGAACTTTTAAAAAGTGTTCTTTAGATTATAACCTGGTATAGTCTCACATCTTTTTTGCGGGGGTTAGGGTTGAGATCAAATTCTTTCCAAAAGGACTTTATCTGATTTTACTGACAAATACATTTTAGTTCACAATAGATGCAGATTTAATGACATAACCTAATTTTATTTTTTATTATTGTATTTGTTTTCATTTTACATTAATTATTAAAATGTACTTTGCTAAAACTCTCTGAAGTACTACACTGCTCTTATCCTGTTTTATTGGACAACCTTATGAGCTATTTTATTCCCACTTCTTAAAAAGATCTCTTTTTCCATAAATATAAACTCTTCATTTTTGAATATCTATGATCCCCGTAAGCATTTCCTCATAGCTTTGGCACTGAGTAGGAAACCCAGCCCCAAATAAATTAATAGACATATGGTTTCAGATAATTGCTGGAACTCAGCAGAAAATGGATACTGTGACAATATGTAATCATGCTGGCAATGTATTCCAGCTGGGGAGAAGTGTTTTGAAAATCTTAATTTCATTTAGATTGCACGCTCTGGGGGTTGGGTTTTTTTTGGAACTAAAGGGTTTTTTAAGCTTTTTATACCAGATCTACCCTTATTTCAGATGGCATATTTTTTTATGTGTGTATATGAATACAGAGAGATAGAGGTAGCTTCTCAGGAAGAAGCAGTCACCAGGATCTTGGACCACACACGAGGGCTACTCATTCATTCAAAAATCTTACCAATGATCACTTGTTTTTTAATACCACTTCTACTAAAAAGATAATTAAGATGATCTGAGTGAAAATACATCTGTTTGATTCTCTACAGAATAGTGTGCAACCTGTTCCATTCCAACTGTTAAGGGTACAGTTGTGCAAGAGAGAACAGCACTTCTAGTTTGCCTTGTCCTTGATTTTATACTTTGGGTGAACTAAAATCTTCTGAAGAGAGGCGGAGATTGCTCCTATCTTAAAAGTTAAATTCTCTGTTTTGTCTTTTAATATCACAAATTGTCTATATGCTTTATAGCCTTACAGTTTCAAAATCCTATTAAAATTTAGGGATAAGATTTTGGGCCTAAAGATAGGGCCAAATTTGGAGCTCCTGACACCTGGTAAAAAGGTGGTGTTTAATCTGTCTCAAGTATTCAGCTTTTGTTAACTTGTTGCTTTAATTTTTATTTTTTTTTTAAATATAATTGAACAGTTTGGGATGATACAGAACTTGCTTCATTATTTGGTAACCTTCTGTCCATACACTTGAATGTCATTACTCTGGTCTTTGTTGCAGAATCACAGAATGATATGGGGTTGGAAGGGACCTCTGGAGGTCATCTAGTCCAACCTGCCAGAGCAGGTCTACCTGGAATTGCACAGGAATGTGTCCAGGCATGTCTCCAGAGACGGAGACTCCACCACCTCTCTGGGCAGTCTGTTCCATTGCTCTGCCACCCTCAAAGTAAAGAAGTTCCTTCTCATATTCAGATTTAAGATAATTATTATTTTTTTTTATTTATTTAAGAAAGAATTATAATATGCTCACTTGCAAAAAGTTGCAGAATACTGTCAGAAAACAGCTTCTGTTTTCTTTAATCTCATTATACAGATTACATCTTCCAAAAACGACAATGGGAACACAAAGAAGAATTAAGATCTGATTCTTATTTTCGTTTTCTTTTGCAAGGTTTTAAAATTCCTCTGTATAAATTAATTGTATCTCAGACTGCGTGTCTGAATATTTCCAGTCAGTAACCGAAGTTACCAGTCAATGAATAATTTTTTTTCACAGTCATATTTGGAAGACTGAAAGATGAGTATTCCTTCAGTCAAATGCCTTTGCTAGATCTACCTTTTATGAGATGAGGCAGTTTACTGGAATGCTTTTAAGAAAAAAAAACAACAAACCAACAAATATTTCTATGGCAATAAAATACCAAAACCATCTCCAAATAGCATTAATGCAATACAATAATTGACAGTTAAAACAGAGAGCAGAATAACTATGGCATCTCATTTATTTACCATTGGAAAATGTTTTCCCCAGTCATATGATTGAATGTCAATTCCATGCTGTTTTCTTCCGTATTTTGTACCAAATAATTAATAGGATACCTTTTTGGAGAATACCACAAAACCAGTTCACTACTACTCTCCTACATGCAAAACATATCATAAGAAGATATTTAAATGAGGCAGGATGATCTTTACCTTTACATGGTCTCATCAAATTTATTCCTATAAACCTCAGCTGATGAATTTGCCAGTCACACTGAAGTTTGCCTGTAATTTTATGTAAGATTGCAAAAAAAAGGACTGTTGAATAACCAATGTAGTGTATGAATTCAGAGACTAATTTTCAGGGTGAAATCTCCACAAGACAAGTGGCTTGGGAAGTCCTTCTTATACATAGAAGACAAAAAGTAGCAAGCCCCAGTCTCATGCAGTTTTGCTTACTTATTGGTAGTAATGGAAGGTAGCAAGGAAGGGAAAGCTTTATTGAGATTATGGTCCTTATCCAGTCAATCAAGGCACATAGTTTTAGTCCCAAAGGAGTCTAAAGAGGTAAACTGTATTATTGTATTAACTAATGATGAAGTTAAGAAGAACCTTTTTTGAAATAGAAAAGTAGTTTCATTATGATTCCACACAAAGATATTTTTGCACTTCCAGATTTGTTTTGTTTCATAAACAATTATAAAGATCTGTAATGGATTTTGTTTGCAAATAAAATTCCTGACTGGAATTACAAATTTTATCCAAGACTCTCAATGTTCAATTTTGTATTGCTTTAACAGAAAACAGTTTTTCAGATTCACACATATGAAACTGAAATGAATTTAAAACATTAATCTGAGTCACATGACAGTCCCAATGTGGAACAAAATCAGCTCAAGCTCTCTGAAATGCCATGTCACAAGTCATACAAAGTCTATTTTAAACTCTATATCTGCAAATTTAAGGCAAGTGAGTAGGCTTTTCACAAGTCAGAAAGGTTTGGTCAAACTATGTTGCATGGGGTTTAAATTAAGGAAGTTCAATCTTCAGTATAATTAAAATAAATTATTTTTATGGTGATATGACCAAGATGACTATTTTTTTATTTTTCATTTCAAAAGTACTTGTAAATTAACCTGTTTCTTTTAATACCTTCTTTCCGCTTTCAGCTCTCCATAATAAACTCCAGGTCTCTCTAGCTACAAGCCATTATCTCAGCATTTTACATGGAAGCATTAGTATTTCCTGCATAAAATACATAGATCCTATACATTAGTGAACTAAGAGATTAATGGGTACTGAGCAGTTAATGTAATTTAAAAACCTATGACAGGAATGACATTTTTGCCATTGGAAGACCAATAAATGGGTCTCACTAATATCTGCTATTTAGCAATGGCTGATAGAACGAAATAAATTTATTCAATGACTTCTTTCTTTTAAGCCTCTGATGCTAAAAATATAACAAAACAAAACCAACCAAAAAAACCAACAAGAAAACCCCACACACAAACGAAAAAACCATCAACACCACCACCCCTGCAAAACTGAAACAAAAGCACCAGGCTAAATTTAGAAGTGTGAAAATTCACAGTTATTTCTGATAGAAAAATAGTGATATGTAAATCTCTAAATCCAAAGGACTTCTCTCAAAGTTGCATGAAATAAGAAAACCAGGGTATGAAAACATTTAAGATGAAAAGCTGGCTCTGCTATGGAATAGACATGAAGAAGAATAAATCCTATCTTGTTGCTTCAGAAAAGTGAAGAAGTTATGTTAGGTATCCCTATAAAAACAGTGATAGTAAACAGCACTCTGAGAAAGAAAACAATTAAATTCCCCAAATTCATTCTCAAATTACCTTCAAGTTAAACATGTCAGAAGCAGAGATGTCTGTTACTGGAAAATTGGAGAAAAGTAAAAAAAACCAAGAGGGTGTTCAGTGTCAAAAAATCTTCCTAAATGAGACTGTGGTGAATATGGGGTTTTTTGAACATAAAAATCCCACAAAAAAACCTCAGCAACAACCAATCAACCAAAATTACCAACACCAACAAAAAATCAAACACAGGACATTTAGAAGACAGATATAAATCAGCACTAAATATAAATATAGAAAGCTGACTTGTAAGCATGTAATCATTGAATGTAATCAAAGTAAGCAATATCATACACTGTAATTCTAGAATGGAATAGTACCAAATTTAAGCCATCCAGGTAGGTATCTGACACAATTTTTCGAGGCTTTTTCTGTAGTCTACACAATAAATCCAAAGGGCTATTCACCTAGTCTTAAAACAACCTGCTGTTGTTTGACAGTAGAGTAAATCCAAGCATTTTAAGGCATATACTGTTATATAAGAAATAGATGTTCTAACAGTATTTTATATCATGTGACAGCAATTTACAAAAAAAAAAACCAAAACCCTCCCAAATACTTAAAACATATTTATAGGTTAGTTCTGCACTGGTTGCCTTATAACGCTCCAGAAGTGCTCTGTATTGTGTGCTGTTTAATTAGTCAGAAATATGACTGCATACTTGGGCCTGAGCAGCATGCAGTCTGTAATGCTAAGTGACTCAGTAGTGCAGCCATTAACGATGAAATAATGGCCCACAATAGATGATTACAGATCCTTCCTTTCTGCATGAATGATAAATGGCACCTGAACTGTTAAAGCTAGCAGAGAGGAAACTTCCCTTTAATACCAGATTCAAAGGCCCTTGAAAGCTAAGGAAATGATCTTATCAACTTCAGTAGGATCTGATCTGATAGTACACACTTCACATATATTAAAGGGACTAAAAGCTTATTTTAAGCACACACAATTATTATCACCCAGTTTTTTGTACTTTAATGTTCCCACACAACATTTTTCAGTTCTCTTTCTGTGTCTTTAGCTCTTTCAGCTACTACTTTCCGCTTGGTGAAATGAAGCAAATGTCAGCTGCAGAAAATGTTTCATTATGCTTAATACTTCTGTCTGACCCTGAGATATACAGCTCATGTCTTTGGCAAACACACACTTGTTCCTTATCTTTCTCCTTCACTTTTCTTGAAGGTCTAATTTTCTATTTTGTGGAGAATTTACTGACCAATTTAAGTTACTGCTGATTTTATTGGTGTTTTTCCAGTATATATTGGGCTTCTTACGCTTTATCTCTGACAGTTCAGAGAAAATATGCTGTAACAGGTACTTCCTGTTTGCATATTGCTTTTGGCCTGTTGTCAAGTTTTTGTTCTTCTCCTAATTTAAGGGAAGAATGCTGGCATCTGTTCTCTAGCTACATTGTTCAATCTGCCCATTCAAACACATTTCAAAATCCTCATATTGCAATCCTACTGGTAGAGTCCCCAGAGGTTCTTGATTTTCTTTTACATGTATGTTCAAAGTTTTTAAATATTCTGCTTTATTACAAATCTTGGTTTTCAGACTTTGTGGGCTCGTGGGCTCTGCTTTCTATTGTGTTCCTTCACTGTCATCTCAAAGGAGACTGCAGAAACTAAGACATTTAAAGTTTATATGAGGAGATTCCATAGTCAGAGTTTGCAGACATCCAACAAGAAAATGATACACTACACATCAAAGACAATACTAGACCAAAGGTCTGCTCTGCCTAGCGATGAGGCATGAAGTCATGAGAGGTGGCATTTATTTCATTGTTTACATTAGATGTATAAAACAAGGTGTACTTTCAGTAATCCTAGATATATATTGGTGGTGAAAAGTATAGAAGATGAGCAGGCTGATCTCCCTTATTTTATCCCAAATCCATCATTTTCTCTTCTGCTTCTCAGAGTAATGCACAATTGTACTAACTTAGAAATTTTATCCTTGACAACCATAAAAAACTCTGCAGTGTTTCTTAGAAGTTCAGCATAAAATAGTTTCCTTCATATTAGTTGCTTAAGAGATTATGAATGTTAAAATTGCAGCAGAAATAGTTCTACCATTTCAGATACCAAAATCTTTTTTTCTCTCCAAAAAAGACAAGCAAGCAAAAAGAAACAAATAAAACAGACCAACTGAGGCAATGAGCAAGAAATTCTCATTTTGACTCCCTCCCTCCCATAACCTGATTTTTACAAAATTATTAACAGCTTTGATGCCTTGTAAAGGATTGTCTTGGGCAGCCCTAGATAGAGACAATTCTAATAGTACCAGCTGTAATACATAATACTAATTAAATTACAATTTTCTTTCTACTATTTATATAACATTTTAGCATCTCTAGGCATTGCCTCTTCCCCTGCCCTCTCTCCTCCCCCCTTTCCTTTGGTGAAGCATGCTATTTCACCTTTAATCTACATTACCATATAAAAAATAATTTTCTGTGTATATTGGATGATTTTTAAGAGACAAATTCCAATTACACCACTTTATCAACAATGAACATGACAGGTGCAGAATTATGTATGAACAGTTGATAAAATGAGATCAAAACCTGTAAGGAACTGATAAGAAGTTTAATCCAGTTTTTCCAGAAACAGATTTTTAATTTAAGGATTAAGAAAATAATATAAAAAATAAATCATTCAAGGTCTTAAAAAGGTTTGAACATAAAATATCTGTTGTCATTGAATAACATTCCTCTTGAAATAAAAGGGCCAATAATCCAGTTAAATACTCATACCCAATTTCATGAAATGGCAAGAGGAAAGTAAAAGCAGATACCTCCCCTGTGTGAGCTTTCTGTTTGTTAATTACACTGTAGCTAAAGTACGCAGACACCATCTGTTTCACTCAGACAACATTATATACTCAAAGAAAGTATATATGAAAGCTTGAAACAAAGTTGCACTGAATTATCTTTCTCTTTCCTTCATGTTCTCAAATGTATTTCTTTCCTGGTTAGTAAAAAAAGTACGTCCATATAACAACAGTATAATTTGTGGGATTATTTATAAATTATTTTTTAAATCTTAAATTAGGAAAGAAAAATTTTAAAAATCTCTGTGATTCTAAATCCAAACTGTGCAACATCAAGTATTTGAGAAGGATCACTGTGATTTTGTGAACCTGGACTGAAGAGTAAGAGAAACGCTGAGGCAGTAACACTTCATGGATCCTTTAAGCTGTCATCATTAGATCTCAACAGACTGAAAGAGCATAGAGAATTAAAGAATATACCTATCTTTTCAGGCAAAACTCTAAAACCTCTTTTCAGGTAAAGCACTGGAAGTACATCAGTAGCTGCTTTATGGTTTTACTCCCACGTCCTATCCATTTTTCCTTGAGACTCCATTCTTATTCTACATCAGTTTTTTTTTTTCCACTCACCCTAAATGACTACCTGAATAAGTTCAGTGCATAAAGCTCTCCCCATTCCCTTTTTGGCCTCAACATTAAATAAAGAAGCATGTCTGAGGCTGAAAAGAAGATATATGAGACTCTCCCAAATAGGCTCTGGAAGGGGTAAGGTGGTAAAACGTTAAAAAATATCTTGGAACTAAGGAAATAAAAACTAATCATGGCTTCAAAAACCAGCAGATGGACCAGAGGCACTCTTTCACTGCAGATTTAATATTTTTTACTTTGTCCTTTCATTTACATACTTCATTTTTCCTTCAAATTACTGTGTGTGAACATGCTTTTGTCAAACACATAGAAAGAAGAAGGGCAGGGGAAAAGATGGACTAGTACAACTACCAAGCACAGGAAGCACAACAAGGTAGATAATGGTTATCATTAAGAATCTCTGTGTCAACCCATGTTGGAAACATTGCTCTTGCTAGACAAAATTATGATATTAGATCAGATCTTGCTAATCTTGAAAAAAATATATACAAATTTCACTGACCAGAAAAAAATCCCAAAACATCCAAATGGATCACATTCAATGATTTTTCTGTATCAGCACTAAAAATGTCTAAAGGGATTTAATAACTGTTAAGTAACTGTTTAGATTTGTCACCATGCTGCCTGTAATAAGATGAAATAGTGCCACAAGGCAAAGTGGAGAAGAACACTGCTGTTCCTGTAGTGCTACTTCTCATTTCATGCTATACAAGAACAGCAGGAATGAAAACTCTGCACAGATGTCTCTGAAAGCAGAAACTCTTATTGATTAGAAAAGGATGTAGCTTCCTTTTTTTTTTTTTTTAAGATAAAAATACAGATTTACACCAAATCTGTACATCTGGGCCAATTCTTTCCCTAACAAAGTCAGAAATGTTGTCACTGACTTTCCAGTACAGTTATTTTATTCCAGTTATTTCCAGTACTACAAGTATCTGTGAGTGAACCACCCTATAAAAAAAATAAAATTTAATTCATCCACTTACTTGAAAACTGTATGGCAAATCCAGATTTGCTGATATAAAAGTCTGTGTCAAACTGGATAGTTACTATGTTGAGTGTACTGTGAATGCCTTCAGGAACAAGGGATCCACTAATTTCTTTAAGTAACATCTCATTCTCAGGTGGACCATCCCAAACTCGTAGAATGTCATGGGATGCCTCAGTGTCAAAAGCGAGAAACTGGAGGCTGTAAGAATACCATGATTTTATTGTCAGCTTTCATATTACTCAACAATATATCTTTAGGAATAAAACTAAACCAAAAACGCAAATAAACTTTGATTTCCAAGGGTGATTTCCCATAATCTTTCACACCTTTACCTTTGGATGCATAAAAATATAATGCAAAAATATATTTGAAAGAAAAATTCTTTTGCAACTAATAATTTTTTTTCTAATGTGAAATAAATATATTGCTTTAGCCATTCAAATAACCTATAAATATCCACACAATCTTTTCAGAAAATAGTTTTGAGATTTTATAAGACAATATTGTGCATCACATTCCCATCAAAACAAATTAAATAGAACTGTAAACTCATGCAATTAGCGAGAGTGTGAAAAACTGTCTAATAAAGAGAGCTACTGAAACAAAGTCATTTTTTTAAAAATGTAAACGCTTCCACTAAACAGTTCTGCTGACTCCAGCACATTTTACTTTATGCATACTCAATTTTGTAACTTTGGTATTAAAACGGTATTCATATTAAATATTTTTAAAACAGATTTCCAGTTAGCATTTATAGTTTGTATATATGTAAACACAAATAAATGCATCATTTTTTAAAAAATCATCAGCGTTTCACAAAATTATAACCAATTTTAAAGCCTGATCTTAATCAGACAATGTTTAATGAAAAACAGGTAGTTTCAACTCAAACCTACATATTCAAATTTAGAATGCCAGAAATACTGGCCTTGAGCTGCATCTTAAATTTTAAACCCTAAGTCCCTTTTTTTCTCCACTGTACAGGTAAAATTTGATTATTATATAAACAGAAATATTTGTTATAATTTTAAGATTTGTTTTCAGTACCTGACAATATTTCCTGGGTCTACTTCAATCACCCACATGCAACGCAGGTTGTTGTCATAGGGAAAAGGATAGCCAGGAGATAAAATTCTTCCTGATGATTCTCCTTTAAAACGGCCTCCGCATTCAGCTAATAAAAAGCAACATTACATAATGTGTTACTTTTAATTCATTACAGATGGTCTTCCAGATAATCCTCTGAGCAATCAGTTTATACATCTACTCTCTTGCTGAATAAGTAAAACAACTAAATGGACTGTATGCCCTAAGATTGTAAGACGACATAAAAGGATCAGAAGTGCCTTTGGAAAGGAACCTGTAAATGTGACTTTATTTGAATATTTTTGTATTTTCCTTTGGCACCTAAGTTTTTTCCAGTAGTTTTGAATACACCATAATAATTAGAAAACGTACCATTATATAATGACAGGAACATGGATTATTACATACAAAAAATCCCACCAAACCTAACCAAGAACAAGAAGTCACCATAAAGCAGTAGAATTAAATTAAGAAAACTAAACAAATTAGTAAGCAGAAAATAAATTTTAAAAAAAGACAAGAAACATAGAAATTCATTAAATAAAAGTCTAGAAAAAAAATAAAAAGAGTTGTAAAATTTGTCCTCACAGTGAAGCTATAGTATTTCTTAAAGGATAACAGATGGTAAGTAGCTCCTTCTTAGGTGGCCTCGGCCAGTCATTAGGCAAAGCTGAGTATTTCGTAAACTTAATATCTAATCTTTGAGAAAACCTGATTTTTTTAATGTAGATCCCTGAGGCCTTTAAAATCTTCCTATTTCGCTATCCTTCCTTTTAAAGTCCCTCTAATACTTTCTCTCCTGCGAAGCGCAAAGCCAAAATAATGCTTTGATTAGATCTCTTGGTAAAGTTAAAATGCAGTTTTATTTTGATTTAACATCACCTAAATATTTAAGAGATTTATTACCTTAGGATCTGTGAGTTCTGTGATAAAATATAATTGAAATGCTACTCTTTATGGATTTTTGACATAATAAAAGCAAATTTGCAGAGACAGGTGGCCTTTCATATCTTTTTTAAGCACTTTGCCAATCCATTAACTCCTAAATACTCTTTAAAAAAATCTTTCATAATTATTCATCTAAGAGGATAGCATAGTCTATTATTTTTCCAGTAGAGTAAGGATATACATAGAGTATAATAGAAAAAATTACTTACTGACAAACTGAATGAAATTAAAAATTAATTACTTTTCATCCAGGACCACTGAACAACTACAAGTTTATAATTTATAATTCTCACAGAGGATAACCAGTTTGCTCTTTTATTATGATTTTTGAAGGTTCCTTCTCTCTCCCAAGTGGCTTATTTCTCCAGCAAGGTTCCGGCTCCCCAGTTCTGCTGGTTGATGAATCAGCTGTGCAAGTGACTCCAGACTGCTTACTATGAAGATAATCCTAATTAAGAATCTTAATTTTGTCTCCATGTGTCAATGTTAAAGTTTCTAAGGATATCAAGTTAAAGGAAACATATTATACCACGTTTCTTCCTGCAAATTCCATGGATAGTATGTTGTATTGTGACACTTACTTCACAATAAAGTGCTATGATTACTACAACCGCTTGAAAACAGTTTTGCTATCATTTTGACAATGTTACATTTTCCATAAAATGATACTAAAAGAAGCACAGTAGCACTTTTAAGTGAATTTCTGATAGTAGCAGCAAATTAAGGTGTCTGTTGAGCTATGTATCCAGTTTTGGGCCCCTTGCTACCAAAAAGACATTTTGGTGTTGGAGCATCTCCAGAAAAGGGCAACAAAGCTGGTGAGGGGTCTGGAGAATAAGTCTTATGAGGAGTGGCTGAAGGAGCTGGGATTGTTTAACCTGAAGAAAAGGAGGCTGAAGGGAGGCCTTACTGCTCTCTACAATTACCTGAAAGGAGGTTGTAGAGAGGTGGGGGTCAGTCTCTTCTCCCAAGTAACAGGTGACAGGACAATAGGAAATGGCCTCAAGTTGCTCCAGGGGAGGTTAAATTGGATATTAGGACAAATTTTTACACTGAAAGGGTTATTAAGCATTGGAACAGGCTGCCCAAGCAAGTGGTTGTTACCATCCCTGGAGATATTTAAAAGATGGGTAGACATAGTGCTTAGTGACATGGTTTAGTGATGTTTTTTGTCAGTGTTAGGTTTATGGCTGGACTAGATGATCTGAGAGGTCCCTTCTAACCTAGGCAAATCTATGATTCTATGTTGCTCATAAATATCCAAGAAATGGTTTTATTTGTACATGCCAGCCTAAAATATTTAATGCAAAGCATCACTCTTTTCACAGACTGTCAGGGTTAGGATGAACAACCTGTAGACCCTAAAAAAATCTTGTAGTGGGCTGGGACCAAGTTCTTGTAAGCACAAAACTTGAGTGCATAGAGCTACCTGACTCATAGACAAGTACCCTGGAAATAAGGGGCACCAGTGTTGCAAACCCAAGCTTTTTTCTGTTTGGTTTTTTTTTTTCCCCAATTTTCTTCCATAGCAAAGAAGCTT
The DNA here is from genome assembly GCA_028565335.1 of Limnodromus scolopaceus. NCBI lineage: Eukaryota > Metazoa > Chordata > Aves > Charadriiformes > Scolopacidae > Limnodromus > Limnodromus scolopaceus. The sequence continues at coordinate 142,887,491 of JAOXNO010000013.1, forward strand.
AGTTTCAATATGATTCTAATTAAAAGTGGATCTTGAAAGAAGGATTCCTATAAACCAGAAATGTTAGAACAGTTTTACTGCTGATTCATCTTCACCTCCTGCTATTTAAGCCATTACGGAGTTTAAAGTCTCAAAAACTAACTGCTTTGATCACAGATGAGAAAGAGATGTTCAGACTCAGACTTTTGTTTGGACATATTACAGAGATACCTAAAAGAGGTCTCAGTCCTGTATCACCTTTGTGATGCAATTTTGCTGTTTTCTTTGAGGAACATTTCTAATCTGAGCATTCCTTTTCTTACTGATCTTGTGCATTTCCTAACTGCCCTTCTGCTTCCCAGTTCTTTTCTAGCCAATTATTTCCTTATGTTATATCATCACTAAGACTTCATTTAGTCTCTTACTACATATTTTTTCAGCCCAAGACACCAACTGATATGTAAGACATTTTATAGAATTCATACTTTATCCCTCCAAGAGTATTTTAAAGAATCTGCAGTGATCCCTAATTAACATTAAAACTAGAAAATATCATTATTTACAATTGGCATTCAAAACCTTTTTGACTTCTTAAGCTTTTCTGAACAAAATCTCACTTGTGTTGATTTTTGTAAATCTATTCAGCCAAACCTAATGAAATTCTCAGGTTGGGATGGATACTATGGTTAATACAGACAATGGATTTACAGCTGTTTAACTCTCTCTGGATGCAAGTAACATGTTGTACTCCTTGGCTATGGAGAAATACCTAACTGAAATAACAAAACCAATATAAATAATTGTGAAGTTCATTTAAATGACATCATCTATGTACTTTTTTTTGCTTAAGGAAGAGCAATACGTACAAATACATGCTGTTCTAAACTGGATGGATAAGTAACCTCCTTGGGAATAGCAGATTAATAGATAAGTTTTGAGTAAGATTAATTTAACATTCAAAAAGTTTATACTACAGATTGATTCACATTCTAAATAGATTCACTTATACAGAACATTTGGAAAAAATATAATAGAATTTTCACAAAGAGTTTGGTGGTAGTGCAAAAACTAGCTGCAATTTTTTTGAAAGATAGTGATTTGAGTTGGATGGTTTACCAGTAGTGAAATAAAAAAGAAAAGAATGTAAAACCTTGAGTATATGCAGCACACCATCACTTTTAACAGAGGTCCAGATTCAGTTTCGCATTTCAATCTATTGACATTTTTTGTGAATCTGGCTCACTTCCTAATCCAAAGGTTGCCAACCTGTACCTTTTGAGCTGTTTACATGTAATTTGGAGAGGGATTGCGGAATAATTAAGTCCAGGGACCTTCCTCCAAACAGCCTCTGTCATGCAGGGGACAGGTGACAACAGTGTTTATCTCCCATCTGTGAGCTATTCTAGTGACTCCCTTCCAGCAGACCTTCTAGATTTTAACTATATGAGGGTTTAAATATTTGCTTAGAATATGAGAATGTTGAATGTCCCACAGTTAGTGTAAATAGTGCACAGTACATAATCTAAATAATCAGTAAAAAAACTGAAGGAATAACTCTAGACATATTCACCTTGGTCTGTTTTAAAACTAGGCAAGAGCTCACTCCTGTATATACATCTGAGTGTTACTACGGTGATACATTCTATGACTAGATGGTGATACTCTGCTATGGGGAGTTAGACTAGATGGCCTCTAGAGGTCCCTTCCAACTCTGACAATTCTGTGATTCTGTGACTTTTAATGCTTAATGGAGCTGAAAATGTAATTTGTCATTCAAACTTTAATTTCAATATTTTGGCACCTTCACATTTTATTTGATCTTTTTCTTTCTACTTCCATCATATGTTCTTTGTACACCTCCTATTTCCTAGTTGCATATTCCAATGCCATGGTTCCCCCCTAATACTTTGGTGTCATATATCCTAAATCATGTAGAAATTAGTTGAAGCTTATCACCAAATTGGAATTTAAGCATTTATTGCATAATTACTACTATAAGAGAGCTGTTCAGTTCTTATTTGTTGCATACTTTTCCCAGATGGGCTTTACGTCTTGATAAAGATATGCATAAGTACATTGTTTTCTGTCAAAGTTAAATCTAGGCACAAAGTCCATTATCCCTTGCTTCCCTACTCACTTAATCCCAATTTCCTCTAAAAGGAGACAAAAAAGGAAGAAAATTAGTAGCATATTTAAGTCTTGGGGTTTTTTTTCTCTCCTATAGAAGAAATTGAGCCTGTAGGCACCTGCACAACATATAAAGGTATTGTAATACTGTAATAATATGTATAATAGTGTTACTTCTCCCAGTCACATAATAGAAGCCAAAATACAATATAACTCCATATCTCTTCATATATTTAAGTTTTTCTTTTGATTTGTCTTATAGTATTTATCTGTTAATATATGAAAGCTATTTAGATACAAATAGAAAACAAACAAACAAACAAAAAAAAAACCACCAACAAAAAACAAACTAGTTTTACATCCCCTCATAAAACATATTGTCCAGGCTTTCTGACTAAGGTGATTTTATATGTTCACTATTTGCTGAATATAACTAGATTTTCATGCACTAAGTATTTTGGTATGCATGAAAGTTCAGTAATTACTGTTTTTTAAACCTAAAAAAGGCAACACCACTCACTTGGACTTAGGAGATTTATGCAGACAGATCTGTAAAAGTATGTGTAAATAGATCTGTATACATACAGATCAAATTTTATGTAACTCACAATCCTTACAATTTTTTCTTCCTTATATTCAGATAATAGTTTAAGTAACTTAAAAATAAAATAAAATAAAATAAAATAATGTAATACCAATACATGATGGCAGAGGATAGTCCCATGCCCTTCTTTCCCCAGTCATACACTTTAGAAGACTACTGCCATGGAGTGTGTAACCTGGATTGCATCCATAAATTATAGTGCTTCCAGCAAAATGGCCCTGGTCACTGATTTTATACCCAAACTGTGGCACACCAGGATCCTCACAATGTGAAAGCTCAAAACCTGCGGTAGGAATAAAACATTGTAGTTACAAAATCAAACAGATAAATACATTAATGAAATTAAGATTTTTTTGTTTCCCAATGGAAATCAAACACTTTCAGACTTCATGTAACAACATATTTAAGGTTTCTTCTCTGTTTTTAAACAGTGTAAGGAGGATAAGTCTATATCCCCCACTTAGAGCATGTAAATCAAATTGTGTCATAACATCTTTTTTCCTAAGAGTCCAATTAAGGACTGAGAAGGAAATTCATTATCTGTATCAATCAGTTCTAAAATTATATGATAAATTATTAAATGGAAGTTAAAGCGACTGTCCATTTACTTTGATGACAATCTAGTTTGTGAATAGACATTTAAAGGCTCATAAACAAAATTGCACAGCAGATTCTGTTTGCTGTTACTGTCCACAGTAACACTGACGGCACAATAGCACCTATAGCACCAAAGAAATACTGCTAAATTTATCAGTCCTTACCTCAATCCTGTGTTTATTAGTCCGTAAATTTAAAAGCTACATGCAGGAAGCAATGATAATAATCATATAGAGAATTCAAGTCAAACAATAGGGACGTCTGGGAGAATTAAGAGATATGGTACAAGAAGAAAACAAAATGACTTCTGCATTATACAGAAACAGGGAAGCATACTGACATTTGGGGAAACATAAACTGTAATTTGGGAGAAAGATTTTCTATTCCAAATAAGGTCTTCTGTTATTAACTGAGAAGCAGATCAAAACTTCACTTTATTCAAAACCAAATATTTTACCAATATCATGCAGCTCAAATTGTTTGTAGGTAAAAAAAGGTACATTGTGTTAGATTGATATTCCTCTACATAGGTGATATGGGAGCAAATGAAGGGTTTTGCATATCTACAACCATATTCATATTGTTCAGTGAAGTAAATTACACAGTATTTGTCCATCTGGTCAACAGTTGGTAGCCTTTCACAATCTCCCCTCAGGTACCGAATCATTACTATCAATTGACTGAAAAACTGTTAATTATTTTATTTTACAGACAAAATGCTTCAGGTTGGATAGGACTGTTTGCTCACATACAGAAAAAAAAATATTGGTCAAATGCTTCCCAGTATCTTCCCAGTTCTTCCTTCAGCTCATTTAATGTCTCACTGAAATGAGACACCTGCTAAAGAGCCTTCACAAACTCTGAGCTGAACTTCATTCCTAGCTAAGCTGCTGCTTCCCAGTACAGGCTGCACTGCAGAAGCTCTAGAAGAGGCTAATGTAATTCCAAAATGAAGAACTATTTTGATATTACCAGTCTGATTAATTATTGACCAGCTAGAATTTCCTGTCCTCTAAAAATTGTTGATCACGTTATGTGAAAAGAAGTTAAAATGTACATTGATCCCTGAGATGTCCTCACGCCTGGATGGCCCGTTTACAGACACAGAACCAACTAGTCTTTTTCACTGATCATCTCCCTCTTGAGGGTGAACATGTAACTCCATTGCCCAAGTGTAGGCACTAACACCGCTTTTGCTGCCCTAAGTGTATTTCAGCTATCCACACAGTGCTGGCAGTTCTGGCAACAGGATCAAAGGGAGAATGGTATCCTTCTGGAGAAGCATTGGTATCTAGGCATAGTGAAGGGGATCTAAAATAGCAATAGTTGGCTATTTGAGACAACTTAGAGAGCATGAATGCTCACAACATGTCCCTGAAGACACAGAATGTTTCATTACAGCTTATAGGGATTTTGTTTAGTGCTTAAAAGCATCAGGGTAAGCCCATGGTACTTTTGGACTTTTTCATTGTCTGCATCTATGCAGAACAAAATATTAGGTGTCTTTCCCAAAATGGGAAATGGCCAACAGGTGATGATCAGTTGCATGAAGTCTAGTAACTAGCCAGTAACTAGCAGTGTGCCCTAGGGATCAATACTGGGTCCAACCTTGCTCAACATGTTCATTAACGATTTAGGTGATGGGGCAGAGTTTACCCTCACCAAGTTTGCTGATAAAAACCAAACTGGGAAGAATGGCTGGTACACTAGAGGGTCACGCTGCCATCCAGAGCGACCTCAACAGGCTGGAGAAATGGGCAAACATGAACCTCAGGACGTTCACCAAGTGCAATATTCTTGTACCTGGGAAGGAGCAACCACATCACCAGAATACACTGGGGGCCACCCAGCTAGAAAGCAGTTTTACAGAAAAGGACTTGGGGGTTCTGGTGGATGCCAGGCTGAACATAAGCAGCAATCTGCCCTTTCAGCAAAGAAAGTTAATGGTATCCTGGGCTGCATTAGGAGGCATGTTGCCAGCAGGTCGACAGAGGTGATCCTTCCCCTCTACCATAAGCATTGCTGAGGCCACATCTGGAGTATGATGGCCAGTTCTGGGCTCCCCAGTACAAGAGAGATGTGGATCTAATGAAGAGAGCCCAGCAGCAGGTCACTAAGATGATTAAGGGATGATAGCATCTCTCCTACGGATACAGGCTGAGAGAGCTGAGACTATTCAGCCTGGAGAAGAGAAGGCTCAGGGGGAATCTTATCCATGCATATAAATATGAAGGGAGAGCATAAAGGAGATAAAGTTTACTGAGTCTGGCTGGGATGGAGTTAATTATCTTCACAGCAGCCCATATGGTGCTGTGTTTTAGATTGACTAAACCAGTGTTGATAACACATCAATGTTTCTGCTGTTGTTGAGCAGTACTTGCACAACATTAAGACCTTCTCTGTTTCTCACTCTGCCTCCAAGCGTGTAGGCTGGAAGTGGGCAAGAGGCTGGAAGTGGACACAACTGGGACAGATGACCCCAGCTGACCAAAGAGATATTCCATGACATATAATGTCATACTGAGCAATAAAGCTTAGGGATAATCTTTCCAAAAGGGCCATTGTTCAGAGACTGACTGGGCATTGCTCTGTTTGTGGGAGGTGATGAGTGATAGTCTGCATCACCTGGCTTTTCTCTTTCCTCCCTATCTTTATTTTGACCCATGAGTTTTTCTCATTTTTATTCTTCAAATTCTACAAACATCTACAAAATAAGATTCAGCACTGTTCAAACTAATAACTTTTCAGGCTAGGAAAGTACATTCTACAAGAATGCCTGTCTCAAAAGACAGGAAATGTTAATGATAAGGTTCAAGTGCTGGGCTTGGACATACCAATATAAATAAGAAAAATTAAATACTTTGAAATGTACATAGTAACACAGCACTGGAATGCCTATCTTTAATCATAGAATACAGTCCTATGCTATCACAGGCTATACGTGTGTATAATTATACAAGTTTCCCCTGAAAAATAATTACATAGTCTTATAGTACCTTGAAATATTTTCCTTTCATTCTGCTAAACTTTTTTTAATTAGAATTAGTTTTTAAAACATGATGGAGTTTTTGAAACATAAGAATATTTTTTGAACATCTGAAAATGCACTTTAAATTTAAGCATAGGGAGAAAAAAGGATGTTGACAGCTGCATTGCAGAATTACCTTGTAATACTGCTCTGCTTGCTAAAAATTCATTTTTATAAAATAATTAAGAGATGATGAAATAATTATACACTAAAGTAGTTATATACACTATGTGTCAATAGACACATGTAACAATAACATATATTTTCATAAGTGTATCTCTGATTCCTGCATGCCCTTTAAGCCAGAGACATGAAAAGATTTGTCCTCTTCCAATCTGTACAGTTTAATTTTGTCAGTCTACATATAGGTAAAACATTTTTGTTAAGAATCTTTCTTTATCATTTTGGTGTCAAACTGGATTATTCTAAACAATAATCCAAACTCAGAAATTGTTAGTTTAATGCGAAGTTAGTATCAGACATGAGACCTAAGATGGATAATGTCTTTTACTTATGAATTACCTTGATCATAGAATCGTATGGGGTTGGAAGGGATCTCTAGAGATCATCTAGTCCAAACCCCCTGCCAGAGCAGGTCTACCTAGAGCATGTTGCACAGGAACTTGTCCAGGCAGGTTTTTAATGTCTCCAGAGAAGGAGACTCCACCACCTCCCTGGGCAGCCTGTTCCAGTGCTCTGCCACTCTCACAGTAAAGAA
>JAOXNO010000013.1:142894643-142907075 GCA_028565335.1 Limnodromus scolopaceus
TCATGCCATCATAGAAAGCTATCAGGTTAGTCTGACATGACTTCCCCTTGGTAAATCCATGTTGACTACTTCTGATACCGTTCTTTTCCTCCATATGCTCTGAGATGACACCCAGGATGAGGCGTTCCATCACCTTTCCAGGGATGGAGGTAAGGCTGACCGGTCTGTAATTTTCCGGGTCCTCCTTCTTGCCCTTTTTGAAGACTGGGATGACATTGGCCTTTCTCCAGTCCTTGGGCTGGAGGAAACTATGAAACTATGGCTTTTGGTTACACATTTGAAACTATTCAGATGCTTAGGTATTTTTATGGCCTAATACAATTAACTGAAAATTATCCTATTTTTCTTAACCTTTCCAAGACTGAAAAAAGCTTCAAAACAAGCCTCTAGAAAAAACTACAGTGGTTTAAGTATCAAACTATGCAAAGTACTGTCAAGCAAGGTTTCAGTATGGTATATGTTTTGGCTTTTTTGAGATACAATTATGAAACCGTTATTTTGATGAGTGATTTTTGACTGCATTTTCATTTTATGAATAAAGAATTTTCATTCCTTTAAAATCATAAATTTATTACTACTTTTTTCTCAAATACTTACTGGTATATACAAGCTGAAAACCTTCATCAGTGCCCTCCATGTCTGAGTTAAATTCCAACCACAAATGATTTGAAGTACTACTTAGCGTCAGGCCTCTTAACGATGCCCCAGTATATGCACCCAGCAGGTGAGCAGTATTGTCTTTGCCATCATAGATCTGTGAAACACATGCAAGTATTACAGTTATGAAGAAAAAAAAAACCAACCATATTTTTGATTTACAAAGTAATTCCGTACATTTCCATTAAGAGGGAGGACAGCTTTGCCAAGGGAGATCAACTGCCAGCCAACCCAAAGTACTATTTGAATATTCTGTTTGTCTCTCTTCAGTTAAGTTGACTTAATTGTGGTGATTTTTCAAATGCACAATTTAAAATATGTCAGTTCTTTTTTTTTTTGCATAACAATAGAAGTGGGCAGAGGTGCCACATCAGCTCAGTGTTTTAAACATCTGTGTTTTCTCTTTTCCTGCCGGTATTATAAAGCTGGTCACAACCTATCAGCAAACACCTATTTTGTGTAGGTGTATCTGCATCAAGTCACTGAGGTGGCATAATAGATAAGCTCACGTAACCCTAACTTTGGCTTGTTAAATATAGCTCTGATTTTATTTTTTTTTCTATATAAAGAGAGGGTCAAATATACTATCAAGTAAAAGGAGACTAGGAAATAAAATAAATTGAACAACTGCTTCTCTAAGTTGAAAGAGTAATATAATTTATATGTAAAATGGAGTACAGTACTTTTATTATTTATTTTTCTTCAAGAGTTGTTCTTTTCCATATTTGAAACAGAAATTTCTATCAGACTACTAAATATATAAAACAATCTTTTGATAATTCTCAGCAATTTTCCTTAAAAGTTTTGTTGCTTTAAAACATCACAGGTTGTTGTACTTCTATCCTTCTTAAAAAGAGTTAAACTGTAACTTAACAATAATTGCTAACCGAACCCTTATGTCCTGCAGGATTTATTTAGTGACTTCTATAACAACTAAAACTTTGATAAATGGGTTTTAAGATAAAAATCACTTGCAAATATAGGGAAATTCTAATGCTTTAGTAAAAAAACAGTGAATTGTCTCCAGTTCCAAATAAGATCTAAATCTAGTAATTTGAAATGTAATCAAAGCTTGCATTTGTAAACAGGAATCTATACCAGAATGACATCAAAACAAATACACCAGCAATAGTAGTAAGGCAACAAATAATCTGAAATATTATGGTGCCTGCTCCCCATCTGTGAGAATGACTTATATATGTAAATCCTGTTTTGCAGAAATACTCATGTCTCTAGTAATAACAATGACCTTACATTTAATTATATGCTGAAATAAAACAAATAAGCCATTTATATCCATCTGTAATGAATAAATAATTGTACAGCAGTTTAAGAAGCAAAATTAGTTGGCATTATTCCTTGTTTTTTACTGAAACAAGCAAATTAATTTCAAGCAAACTGCACATTTAAAGGCCAATGTTCTTAAATGTAGTGAAAATAAGAAATTAAAGCTGAAAAAGGTGCAATTATTGCTTATAAATTAAAAAGTAATTTTAAAATATATATATAATAGTATTAAAATGGATCTCTTAATTTTATTTAAAACCTCTTTAAAACCCTACTGAAATCAGTAATCAAGCCAAAAAAAAAAAATATTTTCTGAAATGGACTTTGTTTTGTTTCAATAACTGAAAGAAAAGCATCCATTCCAGGACTATTACTGTTATCCTACAGAGAGATTTACATCATGACAGATTTAAGGAAAACCGAGCTTGAACTTCATGCTCTTTCTCCTAATCTCTCCAAGCTACTTATAACACCCAAAGATTCAGGATTAATTTTATTTTTAAACACTACATAAGAATAATTCATTTCCTGCTATGCGCGTATCACTTATAATTAACCAAAGAAAGCTACTAATAAGTTATACCAACTATTCTCAATGTCTTAGCAGAACTTCCCATAAGCCACTTCATGACACAAATTTACTTCACGTTAGAATTTCCCCCCACATATTTCATTGCCAATTTTGTTAACTGTCCTACCACATTAAACCTTTCACTTTGGCGCACTGACATCTCTCCAGAGTTGACACTAATTCTACTTTATGGGCTAACTAGCTGTCCCACTGTATAATACTTCTAAGCCTATATAATTTCTATGAAGGAATAAAATGGAAAGTACCCTAACACTTCTGAAATTCTCTGATTCTTTGAGTAGGAGAACTCTATTTTGATGAGGGAGGGCTGTGATTCATTTGAACATGAAATTGAAATTATATTTTTTCTTTTGAGGTCTCCCTTAGGACAATAAGTGGATGTATATTTTGCAACAGAATTCTCAATTTAAGTCACGTTGTCTTTTTTGGTGCTTCATTCAAGTTAATGGGCACTAAATAAAAATTTCTAGATGTAATTTAAATGATGCAGTTTAAGTTTCAAAGAAAGTGGTAACAGCCTACATTCTCTTGTAAGATTGGCACAAGCAGCAGTTTATTTCCAACTTTCCTAAAACAGATGGGAGTTTTGTTAAAGATTTTGAATTATTTTTTTAATTCAGCTTCAGAATTTGATCAAGACGATGAGATTATATGTGAATTAAGGTAGCACCTTTATCTTACTTTTAGAACAGGAATATTCTTTCTTACAGGTCTTGCCAACACATCTGGATTTATGTCACTTGGGTGCTAAATGCATGGCCAAGAATAATCATTATGAAAATATTATTTGGCTGGATGCATTTTACTTGAAGTCATCATGTAGCATTAATGCAAAGACATTTGATTCAGGACTGTATAATGCCTGAATATGCCAGTGACAAGCTATTCAGAAAATAGAGGTCCATCTTTATCAGCTATTTAAAGGCCTTATCTGTTAAATGTTTAATTCATAAAGAGGAGTAAAGGCACAGAAAACCGCATTAATGTTCCTCATATCACAATGATATTTTGAAATGTTACAGGGAAGAATGCTCATAGTGAACACTGTTTACATAAATATGATTTGAACTGGTAGATGTAATGTTTAATTCAGGGACGAGGGGATAAGTTTGTATTTACAGTTAGAGAATAAATACAATTTCCTAAGTTTTCGAGGCGTCCCATTATCAAAAAAATTTAAATGGAAATTAATAGTATTTTTCCTGCTAATTTATTTAACTCCATAAAACTTTAGCAAGGAAATAGTATAAAGTGAATGTAAAATTTGTGTATTTTAATCAAACTATTTTTGAGATTTGCCATTGAAACATAAAAGGCATATGGATGTGAAGATTTGTGCTTTATAAAGAGAAGAAACAGCATAAAATCAGCAGCTCAGAGCTGAGGCTGTCAACACCCTGTCAAACATATCATTTCAATCACATGGAAATAGAAGCACTAATATAAAGACAGAAAAGGGTCCATATGTTTGTGGATTTTTCTGTCCCCTACGTTTATTACCTATTTCTCACTCATGTTTTCAGGATGATATTGCTAAAAGGATTATGATAGCAAGCGTGGAGATTCTTAAAAAACAAATTAGCAAAAAGTCCCAAACATTACTTCCCTTTGAAGTATTTGCACAAAAACCCTCAAAAACTCAGTCATGTGCACACATATCAAAGCTGGCCTACAGATGAGACAAAAAACAAACGGAGTAAAACTGAATCGCCCATATTTATATTCATGAAACTTTCATGAATATTAAAAGATGTAGCACTATTAAAAGCAGGTTATAGCCCTACACACACACACACAAAAAGAGAGACATATATTTCTTACAGTTTCCAATAAAAACCAACTAGCCAAAAAAACCCCAACACCTCCAACACTAATATAAGTAGCCAGAGCAGTTACATCAAAAGGAGCAAAAGAAAATTGCACAATAAATGAAGCAAATGAAAACAAATTATATGTTCTGAAACCTCTGTTCTGAAACCTCTGTTCTATAGCAGTTCAGAACTGATAAATGGGAACTCCTCCTTCTCTGCCTGGGGAGTAACAGTAAGGGCGGTGATTTATTTCTGTTAAATACGCTGTTTCCCTCTAATGCTGTATTCCCAGACCAGCTGTTTCATTGTTTCAATCACAGTGCTTGTCAGGTATAAATTTGATACATGGTTGTTTAATTCATGTGGTAAGAAGCAGACCCCATGATTTGATTAAAAAATGTATCAAAAGCTTAGTAGAATATTCAGCCTATTCAGACTTTGAATGGAATTTTATCTACACAGCTCTAGTAATCTAAAATTTCAGCTGACAGAAGTAACACAAAGTACACGACTAGCTGCTTTGCTAACAGTTTCATCTATCATTTCTGAAGAACAGTGATGCATTTTCCATTTCTTCACCAAACTCTGTAGCTAAAAACTGAGCTTTAACTATGAAATATTATGGAGTTGCTTCATTTGTGCTTGGGAAAGGAAGCCCTGTCTGGAAGCTGTTCTGTGAATATCTTGGTTTCCAAATGGCAAATTCCTTACCCTCCCTACTTCATAGTTAAATGGGACCTGTGTATTCACTATATAGCTCTCAGCTGTTTGCTTTAAGGCTGGATTATTTTGATTTTTTTTTCTTTTTAACTTAACTTCCTTTCATTGACATTTTTTAACGTCTATATACATTTACAAAGTAGTGGTATATATTAGATAGGTCTACAGTATTTGCTTACTATTATTGATTCACTTAAAACTGAAGTATAACCCTACTGTCCTACTCTTCTCCACAGTCAGCAAAATAGGTGAATTAGGCAATATTTTACCTTTTTTTTTTTTTTCATTTTAGTTATCATTTCTACAAAAATAAAAGGAAGTCCCTGCAAACTTGTCTTCAAAGATGTTTTACTGGGATTAATGTAAATCAGTCTAAGAGAAAACGGAAAAAAAAAATGTGGATAACCAAGACTACTTTTCTGATCTTGAAGATATGAATGATAAATACTATGCACATTCCCCAAGTCAGTAACACACCAAATCTTCCACTGATTCTTTTTCAGCTCCTGGAGATGAGAAGTAATCAATAATAATAGGGATCAACAGACAACTTCAGAACTGGTCCCATTAGAAAAGTTTTGGAATGTGGGACTGCTGCTTTGTATTTCCTGAAACAAGACTCCTTTATGAAATGAAGACATGAAAAAAAGAGTCTGATGGGATTAAGACAATCTGTGAGAGCTTCATCTGAGAGATGAGGCAAGAAAAGACACGATGGGTTTCACAGATATTCTTTCCCACAATATTAAAGGTTGAGTGCCTCTGCTTTGCTACAATATAAGGTAGGCTGAAAAAAGTGATAATCATAATAAAGAATCCTTCTTGTAGTATTTTAATACATTGGAAGGAACTTCATATTATTATTATAATTCAAGGCTACTGACTTGAAAAACAAACACTGTAATTACTAAATATTACCTTCATCCAATAGACACACCTGTAAAACACAGTAAATATTTCTGCCACTGACACTTACAGCTTAGTGATGGCGTCCTTCCATTTATAATTAATTTGGTATTACTCTTAAGTTCACATTAATCAAGTAGCAATATTAAAGTAGAATTTTCTTGTATAAGCCTCTGAATAAACATTTTCTAGTTAAACATCTGTAGTGTGCATGTTTGGAATGGCATTTGAGAAATCTTAAGTGCATGGACCTCTTCAAAATTGTACGTTCATTACATGATTAAGGAAGAAAAAAAAAAAGAAGAAAAAAATTGACTTGCTTTATATTCATATTCAGTTACATTCATATAAAAGTTTGTATTTATATAATTTTATATAACTGTAGCTCCCTCCTTGCAGTGTTATGACTTTTACATTTAGATAATAGTGTTGGATAGATTCAACCTAAAAAGTCCTGAGGAAAGTGGAGCCATATACTTCTACTGGATGGGCATAAAAAATGTGGACAAAAATATTAGAATAGTGATTTGGGTTGATAAGGATTCAAGTTCAATATAAGATCTGACTTTCAATCTTACACTAAAGTTGGTTAATTAAAAGATCTTACTATAACTCCACTAATTTTTCTGCTTCATTAATAAATTCCAAAACTGTTAAAATGATATACTTGTATACATCCTGGACGTCTTAGCAGTAACTTGAGTAAAGGAAGTTTTTTTATATGTCATGCTATTCGTACGTTATAAAATCTTAAGCATCTACAAAATTAAATCTTTCTCTATTAATTAATGTACAAATCTACTTGTTTCTGAAGTAAGCAGTGAGGCCAATCTTAAACAAACATCCCTTTGCATGCTGGGTGTCTAGTAGCATTTGGTTTATTTTATTTTGCTTTAACAAGAACATATTTATTTTTAAAACATTTTTTTTCTTCCTGCTGCCATTGGTTGTTTAGGTCTGCTTATGCCTTAGGTATAATTAACGCCTTTTTAAAATTGCCTGTGTCTGAAAACTAATGACAGAAATCCTAACCTAATGCTCAGATGGCTAATGTTACATGAGATAAAATCCAGTCTGCATTTTAGTTGTTTCTTAGAAATATATCTTTCCATAATCCTTCTCATTTTAATAGCTATATGGCAGAAAACCTTTTTTTTTCTTTATCAAACAAGATTGGAATGGTACCTCATGTTCCTTTGAATTCTGAGAGGCAATTTTAATTAAATTGAGTAACAAATTCTGAAAAATTAGACAATTATTTAATCCCTCTTATGTACATCTTACTGCGTTTACATGGTGTGTGCTAAAAGACATTCACCCGGCTCACCATCAGCTTTAAATATGTAGTTAAGTAAACAATATATGCATCTGGAAATGTGTATTTTGGGGAATAGGGTAATAAAAATATATGAACAAATCGAAGTAAATGCTACTGAATTTATAGGGTGAAGTCACTCTATAAAACTCTCAAATGTTCTGGCATCCTATTTTTCCGTTTGTTATTTCTTTGTTTAATGCAAAAAATCTATTCACATGTAATTGCTGTGTTTATCATTTTTCAGGAGATGTTCCATACCACACAAGATTAGAGTAATTTAAAGCGTAAACCTCATGTACAAGATATAGTATGCAGACAGCGTATTAAAATAAGCTTCTAGGTGTAATGTTTATTTTGTTTAGATCACAGCTCAAGTTATGAAGATGCTGAGGAAGAAAACAATTTTAAAAAAATGAATTAGTGAATATTTAACGCTACGAATAGAATACAAATGCACATTAAGGCCACATTTTGTTTACCGTTTCAATCTCTTTTCTAATTATATGAGGACAGAAAAAAATATATTTTAAGAAATAGATTATGCAAACGCCTTGAGGAGCTAATTTTTAAGTTTTTAGAAATGGTATAGGTTTAGATACATATTTTCTAAGAGATAATATAAACTTGATACTGTACTATCATAAATAGATAAACTTCAATAATATGAGCAACTACAAGTTTAGAAATAACAAAAAAGTTACACGATTACATACCTTAAGAACATCTCCTTGGGCTAAGTGAAATGTTCTGGCAGATATATTGATGCCTTTCCCTGCTTGTACCTGAATGCTATAAATACATTCATGGTTGTTTTCATAGTTAAGAGGATAATTGGGGGACAATAAGATTCCTTCATTATTTGTAGTGGAGGCTCCACATTCAGCTGCAATTAAAAGAAAATGTTAAGGTATATTTTAATAGAAAACAAATATTTTTAGTAATGGTGGTAATGGGAATGTTAATGCAACCTAGTTCAACACTATTAACATTTATTTATACTTAAAACCTAGTTCTAAATATATGATTGAAGGCTACAAGAATATTTCTAAATTGCAATGCTTTAAAAAAAAAAAAAGTTAAATAACATGGAGAGTGATATTAATGGCACATTCCATAATTACAATGTTTTAAAGGATCTGTCTTGAATTTTGTTTTGGAGGAAATATACATGGTTTTACTTCTCCAATACAGAAATTCATAAAGACTTGTGAATTAAATAAAAGTACTTTTGAATTTTTTATTTGTACATATTTATATATACATGCAAGTGTATAAATATACATAAATGCACATATACACATTTTCACACAGATTAATGAAAAAAGAGAATATTTCTTTAACATTAATTTACTAAAATAAACAACATAGTCAATGGTATATATTACAGTAGACTTGCTAGTAGAAATGCTATATCTACCAGCTAAATAATAGGAAAAAATAATTGCATTCATATAAATAAGTAGAAAAAATAGAAAAATAGTAACTCAGAGGGGGGGAGGGAGGAGAAGGAGGAGAAAAGAAAAAGGAATGAAATGCCTTTAACATGAAGAGTTAAAAATAAAAATTAAAAAGCGTTTCCAATGAATACTGTTATTATTCCAAAAAAAAGAAACCTTATAATTGAAGATTTTTGGTGTAATCCTTCAAATTGTAAACATTAAAAGTTTAATCACTAAAAAAACCTGAAAACATAACAACTTGTGGCAATGCTATTTGCGGCATTAATAACTAACTTTGATTTACTATCATATTTTGGACTACTTACATAATCTTGATTAAGACATTTACAGCTTTGAGGTACCAGGTACTTTAAATTAACACTGACAAACTCTTACAATTCTTTCCTTCCTTTTTTATATTTAGTCTTGATATGTGGTCATTAAAGTGCAAGGACTAGTGCATTTCCTCTCTTTTAACAGATTTAGATTATTTTTAAATTTAATTGTAACACTAAATTATCTGGGTTTATGTTTGTTTTCAGGATTACTTCAATATTCTTACTATTTATTATACCCAGTCTTACGGGAATGCACGCCAGTTATTTTAACCTGGGAATTTCATTGTTAAATAATTTCACAGAATAAGAAATTGTATTGTGCCAAACTATATGGTACTTTTAATGGTTTGAAAAGATGTTTAAAAAACATATAGTATCTATTTTAAGAGCTATTATTGCTTATTAGCGTTATTATAATTACCTCACCAGACTTGTTGGAGCAAAATCCAGTATACTGAAATATGTATTTTGCATATGAAACTTGTACATTAAATGACAAAAATCCATTTATTGACTACACTTTCTGTGCACAGCTAAAGCAAACATTGTGTTGAGAGCCAAATCAGGCGTGGATTGAAGGAGAAGAAATGCTTGATGACTACGTTTAATTCAATAGCAATACAGAACAAGTACCCAAATAATTCAGGTGTCATCAGTTTGTCTTAGAATGGTTGGATGCACAAAATCTAGGCAGAAGTGGAAAACTTTCTAGTCCACATGATCGTGTCTATCCTTTTATTTCATTCTCAAATAAATGTGTATTTGCTACTCCGAAGATGCACAGGTCAATTTGAATTACAACACATAGGAGTAAGATGATTGTAATTTCGAGTTTGTGGGATATCCTTTCCAATTCCAGAGAGATAAAAAAGTCAAAAGGCAATAGGTAATTATGGTATTAAGTTGATCCAACAGCTCCGGTTTTGTCAGAACTGTAATTCAAAGCAATTTTTTGAAATCTGAATGCAGCAGTGAGACAACTATTAGGATCTTTTCAAGTAATACTTGAGAGCCATGCTATGTTTTCTGTTAAAAATAAGGAAATTTTTCATGTCATAATATTTATCAATCTTATTTCAATTTTCTTAATTTAGAGGGATAATGTTGTGTTCCACATTGTGGATGCCCCATCATTGGAAGTGTTCAAGGGCAGGTTTGATGGGCCTTTGAGCATCCCAATCTAGTGAAAGATGTCCCTGCCCATGGCAATGGGTGGACTTGATTTTTAAAGGTCCCTTCCAACCCAAATAATTCCATGATTCTATGTACAATCTCAACCCTTTTGTTAGCAGACAAGAAAGGAAGTTTACCAACTGCAGTCTTAAAAACAACAGTATAAAAGAATTTCTTCCATAGCACTCAGCATTATCATTACAGTTCCATGGAAGCATGCACTGCAGCCTACAACAGTAGTTTCTTCTGTACACTTCTCAGAGGAATTCTCACAAAATCAACAGTTAGTCCCTTCCTTCTCTACTTGCCTTCTGTCAGTGCAAATTATGACTTTAGAAAAAAAACACACCACAAAACACCAAACACACACACAAAACCCAGTAGTATAATTCTGAATAAGTGCAGAACCAAACAGGGAAGATACACGATTAGTATTACAAGACTTTCCAAACAATACCATAAATAGTTCTATCTGCCAATCTCCATTTCTATTTGGAAATATGAACAGACATTTATGTTGCTTAAGATTACATGGAACTTCAGGTCGTGTATGGTTGCCTTCATTTCTTTGATGTTAATACTATATCATAAATCAAAAAAGACCAAAATACTTCTATGTGCAGTTAAGTGCTGAGTAAAATGAAGAAAAAAATGTTGTGAGTTCTTAAGTTAAAATAAATACAAATATTGAACATATGTAATTTGTTTAAAGTATTTGGAAAATAATTTTAATAGGCATTACAGTGTGTAACAGAAAAAAAAATAAAGACTGATGACGCAAATTGGGATGAAATTAAGGCAAAAAAATTAAAGAGGGAAACACAAAAGAGAGAAAAGAAGGGAAAAAACACTATTTCAGAAGTATAGGAAAAATCACGGAGGTTTAGAAAGCCCGTGACTATCCTTTAAAAACAGAGCTATTATCAGAAATTACAAATATTTCTGCACTGGTTTAGTGTTCCATTTTAGTAACATTCCCTAGTCAACAGAGATGAAATTTAGGTTATTTTGGTGACAAAGTTGTTTTTTAAAAAAGTCCACTTATTTCAGCTGAAACTTAGAACCTACTCTATACACTTTGCCTGTAGGAAAAAAAAAAGATACAGGGAAAATATTTCAACATCCAGCTATGTTTGCAGAAAGCCTTTAATTTACCCTTATATAAAGTACAAAGATTTAACACTAAAATCAAAGTAAATCACTGTTTCTGGACTTTGCCAGAAATACAGAGTCATTTCAGTATTAGAAAGGAAAATAAACAAAAAATTAAAGAAAAATAATGAAAGAGAAATATTGATATAAAGAGCTATTTATAAGATATGACTGTTAAGCTTTTGGTTATGAATGTGTGTTTATTGCACATTTCCATAGTAAAACAGATGAGTTTAAACTATGGTTTATTAATGTATTAAAATTCTGCAATCATGTAGAATGCCATTATTATTGTAACCAAGGAATGAAATGCATCTGTTCGGGTAATTTAACCATTTGAAAAAAATTATTTAATTAATGGCTTTTTTAAAAAATATGCTCTATTAGGAGGATTTTGCAAGGTGCCTCACAATTCATCTGATGAAACGCTCACCATAAGTAATTATCAAACAAAAATATATGACGTGCTGCTACAGACTGAAATTCAGCCATAGCTTTCTTCAAGACCATCCCTTGGTATCAAAAGATAAGAGCTACAAATAGCAGTTTTGAAAAGATGCCATCTCTCAGTTAGGAGACTACGTGCATCGCAACCATCTGACTGGGCGAAGAAGCGCAAACATTCTAAAAACCTCGGCTCCCTTGCGAGATTAACAACTCGTTTCGGGCCTCTCCGTCTCCGGGAAGCCCCCTCTCCATCTCAATCTAGTTCGGATCTCACCCCGCGGCACCCACCGCCGTCGCTCTCCGCGTGCTCTGAGGGAAGCTCGCGCTATGGCCGCTTTTTAATTTGCCGCGGCTCGCCCGGCCCGGCCCAGCCACGTCAGCCTCTCGGCTGCCTCGCGAGATTCCCGACTGGGTTCGGGCCTCTCCGCTCTCCCTCGGCTCCTCCGTCTCCGGGAAGCCCCCTCTCCGTCTCAGCCTAGTGCAAATTTAAAGCGGCAGCGCTCGCCGGTGGCGCGCTCCGCGTGGTCTGAGGCTATTCTGAGGATACGGTTCTCTAACTTACACAGGAAGCCCAGGTTGACTATATTCCTAT
>JAOXNO010000013.1:142919225-142946871 GCA_028565335.1 Limnodromus scolopaceus
CACCAACACCCTTTGGATTACGGGGGCTTCATTCTGCTCCCCGCCTCTATCTACTAGCTTGAGGGTCTGGGTACTCAAGGAACAACTGATTCTACTAGTAAAGATTAAGGCAAAGAAGGCATTAAGTACCTCAGCCTTCTCTTCATCCTTTGTCACCTTTGTTACTGCCTTCATCTAATAAAGGATAGAGATTCTCCTTAGTCTTCCTTTTATTACTAATATGTTTATAGATACGCTTTTTATTATTCTTAATATCCAAAGCCAGGTTAAGTTCTAGTTGGGCTTTTGCCTTTCTAATTTTCTCCCTACATAGCCTTACAACATCTTTGTAGTCTTACTGAGTGGCCTGTCCCTTCTTCCAAAAAGAGATTCATACATTATTTCCTATTTCATACTCAGAGCAAATCCTCACTCTTCAATTGTTTCCAGAAGATCTTTGAGAAGCATGATTCAAAATGCCCAAGTCAAATTACAACAAAGCATTCATACTTATTATCCTTTCCCTTATTAACATTTCCCTAAAATAATGTAAAACTTATTGACCCAAACAAGAATGTGCTTGTATGAATATATTCTTGGTTTTATATATAAGCATCAGTGTTTATGTGCTTATAACTGTGTTTGTTTATACTATTACTCTCTTTCCTTGTATAATATTATTTCTGTGTAATTTTTTCCTCAGGATTCTCAGTATATATGGTGTTTTTTTTCAATAGCCTCACAAAAAATGTAATCACATTGAGAATTTCAGTTTTATTTACCCTAATTTTTATGCACTTGTATAGCTGAGGGTTCAGGAAAAAAAAGATAAATCACAAAAACACCTACTTAATTTTCTAAAAATATATTTTTTTTTTCAAGTACTTTCCTCCACAATCCCATTTTTAGTTAGAAAAAAAATAAAGTGTTAATAAAATGTCTTTCAAGGATTCTGAAAAATATGGCTTAATCTGGATTTATGTTTGCTGTAGAATTTACATAATTTTCAGTCACATATTACTCCATGAAGCTAAACTCTTATCCATCTCTGCGATGCTAGGATTATAAAGTTTGGGCTGGTTATCCAATGGCTTCTCAGATAGGATGTAAACTAAATGACTACAGGGCTAACAGTTTTCTTACGCTTTACATAAGTCTTTTTTGCTTATCCAGATGAACAGTTATATTCTTCTCCTTTGCAAAAGATTCACAGTACCTATTTTCTTGTAACTGTGAAAGCCTTGTATCATACCTAGAGGGCAAATGTAGCATCTGATGTAGGCTCAGTAATTTCAGAATGGATTTTCACTGTGGATACTTACAAGTAAATTATATTGACACAATGGCATCACTTGGTAGTAAAAAGAGACTGCGGAGTAGCTGGAGAAATAATTTTGCGGGATACAATTTAACACTTTAAGGAGTTTTAAACGGGACATCCAGTCAGAACGATTTAACTCTAAATGAGGACCTATTGTATTATTCGTACAAAAAAACCCCAGGGGATCACAGATCAGCACAATTCTCTGTGAGGGAAGTCTGATTTTTATGTTATCAATAACTCTTTCTTAGAGGAATACATCATCAATATACTTTGACACACTCTTCATGCCCTCACAGAGAAAACTGATGAATTTCAGAATTGAACTTGCCTTCCTTCTTCTCCCTTTCATTCTTTTTCCTGTATTCTTTCCAGTGTTACAGATGCTGTTCTCCTTTTGTGTTCATATCACCTCACCCTATTTATATTCAATTTCTCTTCTGACACCTATCGCTATTTCTCTCCTTCCGTTAGCATTAAATGCTTATGTTTCTCTAACTCTTTCCACTCGTAGTAGAAGAGTACTATGCAATCACTCCCATATTTAAAATAAAATACCAACAAAAATCTAAAAGTTTGACCATCTCTTCTCATCTAGTCCCAAAACCTTTCACCTGTATTATAATTCAGACTTAAGAACAAAGAATTAACTAATCTCTCCTCAAGCTGGTGTTCAGAGGTAGTGGAGAGCCGGGCACCGTATTTCTGTGTAAAATGCCAGCTTTAGAAGTCACATCAGCAAAAGCAAGCATACGGTGTCTAAACCAACTTCGCTATCAGTGAACAAAGAAAACGTTTCATCTTTTTTCTGAACGTAAATACTTAGTTTGGTCTGCCTGTTAAACGCAGTACTTAACAAAGATCTTTGGTTCATAGTACAGCAGCTCCTTAAGGAAAAGAGTTTTGAACAATTCTGTTTTCAGATGTTTTTAAACCTCTGCTCGAGCAATTTAGTTACAAGTATCTTAAATCCCTGTGAAAGTAGGACACACTATTTCGATGACATTTTGCTACCTGGAATTCCCAACTTCCATTTGTGTCCTAAGTATTTCTAACCTGTCCTTATTTCTTTTAAATAACTCTAAGATCCTTTCTCAGAGAAAAGTTAAAACTGGTATTACATCTTTATCCTGAAATCTCCTTTCAACAAATAACCATTTTTTTCTTAAAGGTCTCCCATCCCTCAGATTCTGTGATCAGTCATTCTATAATTCAATTCTTTCTTACCTGTCTAAATGTTCTCTTATTGGGTTAAATTATTTTTTTCCTTCGACTTTTTTTTCTAAATTATATTATTTATTCAATCCATAGATCCATATTAATCTGCCATTTATATGCTGCCACCCTAAAAATGTGTCTCGGTAAGCTGAAACAGTTTCTTCTCTTCAAAATAATAGGACTTTTCTTTCTGACATTTCCTTGTTGACAGCTAGTCATAATGTAAAATTTAGCTTTATGAGCAATCTTTTAAACAACTCCTCTCTCATTAACTCAATTCCTTTTTTTAGGAATATGGATCCATATTATAATATGGATAACATCTTCACTTAAGACTTCATGTCAGAGTCTTCTGCTGATACCAAATCTAAATATCAATTATTACTTCCAGCTAATCTAAGATAAGACATTTCTTCCTCAACACAGAAAAAGCATTCACCCTTTTTCACCTGTATGACTTAATGAGCACACATCCAACTATCTTTTACTTGGACTATAAACTTTTAGGGACTTTCTGTTCTGTGAAAAGCATTAGGGCCTACTCCACATCTGGAATTCTAGGAACTACTACAATAAGAATGAACAAAACCAAAAATCAGCAATGCAATTCCTAGTTCATTGCTGCTAAATTAGATCTAAATGTGTAGCACAGAATACTGGACTTGCATATTAAACAAACAAAAAAAAAAGCTGGAAAAAGAGAAAAGTATTTATTTACCTTTGCCATGGGTAACATCCACAGTCCATGTACAATTCAGTGAATTTGGATACAGATCAGGATAACCAGGGGATAAAATTGTTCCACTAGGTCCTCTAACATCGCCACCACATAAAGCTAGAAATAACAAAGAAAATAATAAAAAATTAATTAATATAAAACTTACAGATGAGATAAAATATAAGAAAACAATTTTTAAAAAACTTCTAGCTTTAAAATGACTTAAAAATATCTAGTCAAATGATTCAGCAATTCCACATATAACTACAGCCAATTTTTACACAATATGAAAAGAAATATAATCAATGAATAATTAACATGTTTTATAATAGGTACTAAGAAAATGAAAAGTGAGTTTCCTTAGCTGTTTTTTCACATTTTCCCAAAACACATTGAAAGTCACAAACACAAGCAGGAACATGAAGGCAGAAGATACAGAGCCAAACAATACCACTTTAGCCAGAATCTAAGGCTGAAGAGTTAAAATGGTATAGAGCAGATCTCACTATTGAAGAATTACTGACTGAAAATATTATTTTAGGGAAGCATGGGGTCCTTTCTTCTATCTAATTATTGCACATGCATTTATACCTATAATGCAAGTGATAATGACAATTGCCAATATAGGAATAAGTTTTTCTATAGTATCAATAGTGAGTATTTAAAAGTAAACAGTAATTGAGCAATATAAAAATTGAATTACAGATTGAATTAATACAGAAATAAAATCTTACAACAGTGAAATAAAGATCTTCACAATTCACCATTACATTTTAATGGTGAATTTTCCATTCCAGAGCTTTTGAAATACTAAATTGAATAACTTTCAGTAGTGAAGAGGATCTTTCAGCTTAATATTATCTTTTATCAATACTAGTGATTAAAATTCAGTACCAAGCAAAATTCTCTGAATATAATTTATCTCAGAAGGGGATACATTATAAAACAAATGAATATTTCTAATTTATTTTTTTTTCCTTCGAGATTAAAAACATCTACTCCTTTTATTTTTCTTAGCCTAATTATATGCATTACCAAAATTATTTTATAGAAATATTCCAGGACACAAAAAACCCAGTAAACTATGTTACTGTCACTAGATTTAAGTAAAATAACATAGACTGGTTTAGGAAAGTTGATTGCAGTTCTTAATGAGCAGCTCTTCCAAACTAAGTAACACAAACTCTCCCTTTTCATCCTTAAGTAGTCAAGCTCTCAACCAGTGTCCTTTCAGAATACAGTGAATCAAGAGAATATCCAGAGCGTACCTCTATCTTATCCTGTACCTAAGCAGACATTTGTCTCTGGGAAACACATGCATTTTTTCAGACATTTCAGCAGCACTGTGGAATGTTTTCACAAAGGTCAATAATTTTTCATAATGAGGTTACTGTATTACATGACATCACTATCTTTAGGGTCCTGAATAAAAAGAAGTATGCATGTAATTACAGTTTTCTTATAAAGTTGAAATTGAACTTCATCTTATGTCCCAGGATGAAAATCACCCTATTTTGACCAGCTAAATTTGTTTGGTTGTTCTAATTAACCATATTTCTATTTTAATCTTGTATATTTGTGCAGGTAACCTCATGATTTCTTTTTGTGCGCTGTTTGTCCTGCCAACTTTCTAGCCTTTTTGGCCTAGTTGTGAGGTAGAAATTTGCAGATCCAGTACCATAGGCTGAAATAGGACATACTACGATCACAACTCCCCAGTTTCATAATTGTTGCCACAGGGGAATAACCTCCCAGCATACTATTTTCCTCCTCACTTTTCTGAGGAAGAGAAAATGGAGGTAACCATTGTCCACTTATCACGTGATCTTGTTATATTTGGATGTTAGTAAAACAGAATCAGGGCTCTGACAGCATGTTATTGGAGCTTCTGATGGTAACTACCTACTTTGTCGATATATTAGGTCAGCCCTATTAAATGAGAAAACACAATCAGTTTTTATAATCATGGTAAACAGCCCAAACAAATAATGTATTTTGCAGTGGGTATTTGGAAAACCTTTCAGGAATGCAAATGGTGACAAAGCATCTATGGCATGCATCAGGCACTCAGTCTAACTCTATGAAGGCTAGCAGATGGCAAAAAAATGCATCAAGGGACCAGCATTTTACAAAACAAAGCCAAGTTGACAGATCTGAAATATAAAATGTGCACTGGTCCTGATAACATGGCAAACAGCCCAAGCATATAATATCACTACTAGTATCTGACTGACTCTTTCAAAGTGCAAAGGAAAACAGGAACACATGAAAATAAAAACAGCAGAAGATAAACTCCACACATTTTCCTAAATTCTACAAGAAGCCTTTCTTTCACTTTATCTGATTAAACAGAGATGGAGGCTAGGAGAGACTAAAAGTAGAATAAATAAATAAGCAAACAAATTAAGTGCTATCTTGGTGCTCTAATGTGGAAAATGGAATTTTGTGTTGGTAACACACTAATTAATAATTTCTTTGTTATGCCAGCAGAGAAGCTGAATCAAGACATGCCCAATTTTTTTCCCTTCCATTACTATGTTTTCAGAATAGTGAGAAAGAAAACAACAAAAAACAAAGAGAACAAAATATAGAAGCGACTGAATGAAATACAGATAGGTACCTGGATGTACAGCATAAAGTACCTCTACAGCACTGTGATGATCAGAACTGATGTTACAATTTAAGAATCAAGTTTTATATCATTGTGAATGAAGATTAAAATTTAATTGTGGAGTTCAGTGGCTAAGCCAGTTGTTTAGTTAAAATAAATTCTTACAGTTTTGGTTTGATTACTTACACTTTATTTTATTGTAAAATATCATAACTGCATTTGTAACATGATCAGTGATAAGGAAGAGTGACAGCAAGAAAGCCTTGTCTGGAAAAGGGCCCTATATAGTTTCAAAATAATTTTTGACTAAAAGAATTTTAGAACCTTTATTCAGGCTACTCATAAGTTTCTCAGCGGAAGACATGCAGGCTATGCTTCTTCCCTGAAATATGTGAATAGTTGTAATGAAAGCATTTGACTTGTGTCATTCATAAAATTATCAAGTTCCATTTAAGGCCATATTTCATGCTACTATAAAACTATTACAGAAAATCAGTCTTCAATACTAGAAATAGTCTCACAATTTCTAGCCTCAATTTATTCGTGGTCCATTTTTACCCATTTGTTCTTCTGCTAAACTGTCATGTTCTTTTCCCTCTTGGGGTCTCCCTTTGGAAGGCTGGTAAAGGACATTAGTATCTCTGACTTTGGATCAGTTAAATGAGACAGGTTTTCTTAATCTACTTCTGTAGATCATTTTCCATCTCTATGACCACTGCATAAACAATTGCAAACACTTACCTATCTGTCTTGTCACAGCAGCTGTGCTATGCAAACAAATTGCTAGGACACTTTACATTAGATTCTGACATTTTTGTTCATAATTTTTTTTTCCATTTTTTTCATGTCCTCGGTTCTGTTTTTAATATATTTTGCTGAAGAAGTCAGTCTGTATAATCTCTTCCTGAAGAGGTCAGCCTCTATAGCTATCTTAACACTTGTTCACAGGAAAGACTCTTACCTCTTAAATTTTACTTTTTATATCATGAGATAAATTTCAGCAATCACTAATTATGTTCTCTGTCATCTGAGGTCTTTGAATAAGGTTTATACCTATTTTAAGCTAATTTATTTTGATGTAACACAAGTCAGTCTCAGAGTTACAAAGCGTATAGAAATAATATGAATTCATCAAGTAAACTGGATGTGAGAAGTGGGTCACCATATCCAAGAAGGACAGAAAACTATCTAGAGAATCTATGTGTTATTTTAGTAAAGCAAGAGAATATAATACAGATCTATATAAACACATATATCTGTATATTTCTACATATGTTATTCACTAGCAATGCAGTGAAAAAAAAAAAAGCCATACCATTGTCCCTTTGTAGCCTGACTGAAGATGGTGTTATCTGGGAAATTAACAACATTTTCCACATTTTCAATTATATTATCTACCACTTTGATATGTAAAATTTTTTAGAAAGACCAGCTATAGGGCACCAACCACAACTCAGAAATTAATATACAATGATGTATCTCAATTTTCTCAAAAATAAGAATATGTAAGAAAAGAAGATAAACCTATTCATACATAGATGTGTTTGTGTATATATAAATCTAAATTCAAGTATAGATGTGCACAAAGACACAGAGGCCCCATTACATTATATTTTTTTAAATTAACTCTAACTTCCAAATAAATATCTAAGGTGATTTACATTTACATTACATACATGTAATTTTATAATGAAAGGGAAATACAAATACAGTTAAAAATTATTGAAACAGTGAATTAGAATTTGAATCTTATATATTGTGCTTCATAGACCAAGAAACCAGTTATCTGTCTTCCTTAATTAAAGAAGGTGTCGTATGTCTTAAAATAGGATGCAGTCAAGTAGTAACAAGTGAACAACAATATGGACATCAAAGTATTATAATCAGTTTATGGAAGGAAACCTTGGACAGGAGTTATATTATACAAGGCACTAACTTAATAAAAACTAGTGTAGTCTAGATTAGTCACAACATAAACTTGAATTTTTACCTTCTTTAAATCTAAACCAGACCAAAATATGCCATCAGTTTCCAATTCTGGTTTCTACCCCACTGAATAGTTGCAGCAGGTTTTTTAACAGTTGTATTATAATAAAAGTATTGTTTTTAGCTTGGAGATGTATTAACAGAAATGACATAACACCTCTGTCATCTTTCCTGAATATGTTCCTCATGGTACTGCACAAGTCATATTTGCTAATTCATTTGGACATCTAGGCATTTTTAATATAAACATTAGATGTTTTCAATCTTACTGGAACATTTTTCTTGCTATTTATTAATTTTCTTAAGTAAATGAAGATCGAG
Organism: Limnodromus scolopaceus; assembly: GCA_028565335.1. Lineage (NCBI taxonomy): Eukaryota > Metazoa > Chordata > Aves > Charadriiformes > Scolopacidae > Limnodromus > Limnodromus scolopaceus. The sequence goes on from JAOXNO010000013.1 coordinate 142,927,380, forward strand.
TGGAATGACAATATTTATTTTTAATTCAAATAATGAATCAGATTATTATGTATAAGCATTCAATTTCATGTTATGATGAAGACAATCAAAAGCACTTTAAACTTTTAATTAGGCCTATAATTTTTACATTATTTTTCCTGTCATTTCAGATGGGATTAATACAATACTTCATATATTGGGTAGAATATATTTTCTCACATATATTCAAAGCTTAAAAGTAAAATTCTATTAGAATATTCATATAGAAAGGATATGGTAGGACAAATTTTTTTCTTATTTGTTAAACACTGGGAGAAGATTTCAGTCAAGAAATTAAGGAATAACCAGATAGATAGGTACAGAATGAGTCATATGTAGATGTCAGATAGGAATGGTGTAAATGTAATACAAGCAAAATTCCTAAGCAAAGCTCAAACCCATGCATTTTATCTCCCTTAAGTATTACTATTTTCTGAAGGCCTGTACATATTCTCATTTAAAAGGGGTGGTTGTTATTTATCTGTATGTTTATGTTCCTAGGTAATGTATCCCACGTTTATGGTATATAGACTAATCCACATCTTCAGATCATCTAGTTCAAAATAAATAAATATGCACAGTAATATCAATCTTTTCCTCTGGTCTGTGTGGATAGAAAAGCTGCTTACCCTTTACCCATGAACAAAAGAAGGAAAGAAAAAAAAACCTCAGAAGTCTAGGCCTTGATCAGTGCCACCTCTTTTGAAAAGATATAAAAAAGTATTTTGCCAAGATAGCTATCCAGAAATTGGTTATACATAACAAAGCAATATTATACTTTTAACAGTATATTCCTAACAGTCTACAGACTAATTCATTTTTTGAAAAGAGACTGATGGTTTGATAAAGATAATAGGTTTTACTTTTAATTCTCTGAAGGAGCCTTAATGTTATGGTTGTATAGCTTATTTTAACATAGTTGAGTTGTTGTCTTGAAAACCGTAAAGCAACTCAAGTACTGTATAAATTCAAGTATCTTTCACCACAGTGAAAGGATGAGAGTTAATGGATGTAACTGGAAGACGGGAAGTTCTCAGTGGATGTTAAGAATATTTATTGTGGGACAAAACAATGGCACAGGTTGCTCAGAGAAGAAATGGAATCTCCCTCCATTGACATAAAACTCAGTTGTGCAGGATCCTGAGCAATCTGATATAACATCCAGACTGGACCCTCTTGCTGAAGTATGGGGTTTGGACTAGATGAAACTCTGAGATTCCTTTCAGCTATAACAGTTCTATGATTCTGAAAATATTTTCCTTTAAGATTTATCTTTAAAGAGCAGAAATGGATTTTACTATCCTCAAAGGTCAGAGAATTCTAAATGTTTATTTTTTTCAGAAATGCTTTGCTATACTTCTATATATGTAAAAATATGTTTGCACATGTATGTATACACATACATACACAGCGAAGACATGTGAACTGAGGAGGAGTGCACACCTTATCTATATAGATACACATAAAAATCAAAACTAAGGAAATTACATATGAAATCCTTCATGTGTATCAATTATTCAAGTATGAGTGAATTATACAGCCTATCATAATCACTCCCTCAGGCCAGTTTTTAGGGAAGGAAAAAGTTTGTTTGTTCATTTTGAAACCATAATTCCCAGTATTGTCTAAATGTTCCTGTAGACAGCAAAGTGTGATTTCCCCAATAATCTTTTTATGATGCTTATCTGTTTAACATCCAAACACCTCATGAAAAAAATAGCTTACACTCCTTCAAAGAATTGAATTGCAGTCAACACAATCTTCTACTTTGAGGAAGAACTGGTTCTAAGAAGTCTAAATTTTTTCATCTTCCCATGCCCTTTTCCTCCTCCAAAACACTTGCACTCGTGAGTTGCCGCGATCAGTCTGCACAATTATCATGGTCTGTCTGCATATCAGTGCATGATGTAATTACCAAAAAGACATGCAGTTATCAAAAAGAACAATCAAGCAAGAACTCTGTTCCTGGGAAACTGTCACAGTAATATACTGAATGAGCAGGAGCAGTGACCAATGAGTTTAGTAGTAGTATGATTAATACAAACCCATGCTAGCAGTTTATGCAAAGAACAGCCCATTTAGCAAATGCCCTTTTTTTCCCTTGGGGTGCAACAACTCTGGATCCTGTTTTAAAACGTTCCACCAGAGAAGAAATTCAGCAACAAAATCAAAGTGAATTCAACCATGAATTGATTAAATTTACTAGAATAAATGTACTCAATCCTGCCTTTAGAGCATCTTTATTCAATGGACAATTGCCATTTAGCAATGCGCTCTGGAGAAAAGAAAAATAAAATTCTCATTTACTTAATGAATTCCATGCTTGTTCAGCATCTTGAGGAAGAAATTTATCACAATATATTTTTGTTTCACAGCAGAGCACAGTATTCATAGGGAGTGTTTTAATACTCTTTGATTTAGATGATTACCATCTATGCCTATCACGATAAGAAAACACGTCTTATGTCTATGGCCTATTCAGCAAAATATAGTCCCCCTGACTCTGAGCTGGGGGAGCCCGGCAATTTTTCATTCCAAGAAGCTGAGAAGCAGAATCCTTCGGGAAAAGGCTTGCTGAACTAGACTGCCATTTCTTGAGTATCATCATATAATGACATGTTCAACATATTGAAATATAAAACCAAAGTGTTTGCTAACTAAATAAGCTGAAGGCAAAGGAAACCTCCACCATTTTTTAAATGGAAAGTGGAAATTAATGTTTCCATATGTCAAAACACACATGATTCAGTAAGCTTTTTCATTAGCCTTCACTGAAATTCAGCTTTTTCTTTCTGAGTGTCCTCTGAAACACTAAGAACTGTTTTAGAAAAATATACTATCATATGCATTTTGTAGCTCATAAAAGGTCAAGACATTTTTTTTGTCAAGTTCTGTTAACCAGCCAGGAACAGTGATTGACATGAAATGGGAGAAAATGCAGGTTTTGAGTCAGGTATAAATAAATCACGTCTCATGTTTTGTATGACAGAACACTTGTGTCCATAGATGGATACTCAAACACAAATATTTCTAACTTGTAATAACTGCTTATTACACAGCAGATATACATTAACCTTGCATGCCTTGAGCTAACTGGAAATCAGTTAGCTCATGGTAGCATACATTCAGATAGACATATCTTCAATAATCTTCGAATTTAAAGAATTACATATTCTTTACTTTTATTACTAAATATCTCATCACACAGAGGTATATAGCATGTATTTCCTCCACTATTCTTTTTTCCTAAAAATAGAGGTTTAACAAGCTCCAACATTTAACTCATTTTGACTAATAGTAGTTTGGCAAAAGTCGTATATTTGAAGGTACTCTGTATTTTATCCATTCATCCTTACCATCACAAGTTGGGAGTGGGTGACTCCACCAGTGATTTTTTTCACATAGCAAAGGCTCCTCATGACTCAGCCTGTAACCTGGATCACAACTAAATGAGACAGTGGAACCTATGGAGAAGTCATGTCCATAACGACGTCCATGCACCGGTATGCCAGGATCCAAGCAAGAGTAAGTATTAACAGTTACACCTAGATGAAAAACAACAACAACAATAAGAGTTAACAAAACAACCTATAAGGTTTTTGTAATTAAAGTGATTCACTGTGCTCTGAGGTGAAGGCTACATTATCACACATTTTCAGTGAACAATCCTTGAACTATGTTTCTCTGTGTTACCATTATAAGATGTTAAGGGTTAATGAATTGCATCCTGCCACTATTGCAGAGAAAAACATCCCATAATTTTTTCCCTGATGCTGATATTGAAAAGCTTTGATGATCACTCAAAATTCTGATTTCCAGCCTTCCAGCTTGATAAAGAGGATTTTAATGTGTGCTCTAAAATGAAACCTTTTAAATTATTTCTGAGTGAAGAGTTTAACTTCATTATAAAAAAATCAGGGGAAAACAAAGAAAGAAACAAAAAACTATAGAAATATTACTGAAGTTAGCAAATTAGAAGTATACAATGTAAGATTTTTATGGGGTGTTGTTTGTTTTATTCCGAAACAAAAGCTATGAAATATCCTTCCTAACAAAGAAATTCTGTGTGGAAAGAAATAATTAGAATAGAAAATAAGAACATATAAAAAAAACAGCTTTCAAAAGGATATTGGAAGAGATATGCTGAATAGAGAACCATTAGTCATTATTATTATCCAGAAAACAGAAATCTGAATTGGATTGTACTGGATAATGTAAGACAATGAACCAGTAAGAATTAAACAAAAATCAAATTAATACTAGATGTCTGTATATAAATAGAGGATGTTAAGCAGAAATGATACAACTAAATGCACAATGACTGAAGATGGCTTATTTTGTGTAAAAATGGTAAAGATGTGTATTTTCAACGTTCTCTGAAAGGAAAAATGTAACTTTAATTGTCCACTAATGTAAAGAGAACTGCAGGGTCAGGAACAATTTTAGAAAAAAGGGGATTTTATAATTAAATTGAAGAATTACTTTATAACAAAATTCAGATTTCCTTTCCAACTTTATTTAATTGAAACAGTTTGATATAAGCATTTTTAATAAATGCAGCTTTCTTCTTTTTGCTGTTCACATTCCCAAAGTGTGTTTCCATTTAACTTTATTATCCTAGCCAATGAATTGAAGAATTTATTGATCTCTGCTGGCAATACTGATCTAATTGTTCTGATCTGTAATGATAGCTATCCCTCAAACTTCAAGATGGATGAGAACTTAACAAAATCATTACTTATTCAATGTAAAAGTTCATACAAATGGAAGTATATGGGTGAGGTAGGAAAGTAAATAGATTTGGAATAATAATAGATTTTTTGCAATAAGCAGCCAGAATGTGGCATTCACTAGAGTTCAAATTAGCCCAAATTTTTTCTGCCAAAGTCACCCACATATATATTTTGTATTTAATATCGTTATCATTGGTAGTCAGGAATAGTGAAAATGGCCAAAATTAATGTAAAAAATTAAGAAGATCTGAAAATTGCTTGGTGGTAGTTCCAACCTGTAGTTTTGGTGGCTTCAAAGTAGGAATATGAAACAGAAATGGACAGATAATAATGTGCTCATGACCTTGACTAAGCAAACTAAACTGCAAATACAGAAAAATATTACTTCACATGAAAATATAACATATTGCAACAAAAGGTATATTTAGAAACACAAAAAGTAAATGGCATGGTAATACATCAACTTATATGAATTTTAAGAGTTCATGAATATGAAAACTTGCAGATACTTTCTGCAGTGGAGTTTATATGATTAGAATAAGTGAAAAAAGAATTTATGTCAGAAGAAATCACATATGCAGGGTTTTAGATCCCCAAAAATCTATAATCAAGCAATTCCATATCTTGTTTTTCAGTTTGTTAGTGTAAACTGCATTTCCCATTAACTTCAGTTAGAGCTGCAGGTATATCAATCAGGACAGTAATTCAGTTATTTGCTTATATTTTCATTATCTTCCTGATCTCATGCAGTTTTACACACAATGATGTTATTGTAAAAAACATAAGTATAACAAGACATAAAAGCAACATCCGGAAGAAAGTAATTTGCTTCCCAATCCCATCTTCTGATTCTTGAAAGCATGGACCGAGTACAGCAATGACATTAAATTGTAAGTGAAATTACTAGTCATCCCTTTTGCAGTTTACCATCACTAAATCTTTTTCAGTTTGAGAAATAACAGGAATTTATGAAAGATGACACCTGTGCACCTTTATATGACTAGAATAAGCATTGATGGGGAAATCAAATAATACAAATCCGAATTACTTACTTTCATAGTGAATCTTGAATCCGTTGTTAGAGCGACTGTTGTCAGTTGTAAAGAGAAGATAAATGAAATTGCTACTGCTAAACAGGAATTGTGGGACCTGTGTACCATTGTAAGATCCTAGGAGTGGAGATAATAAATTTGGTCCATCGTGAACTTCCAAAACATCATAATTGAGTTCTGTCTGAAATCTAGAATTGAGGAAACAGAGGCATAAATATAAGAAGCAATTAAAAAAAATTCAATAAGCCATACTAAGTAAGCTATGCTTTAAAACTATGCTAATTTCCTGATCATATTCTTTTAATTATTTCTCCACATGTCTGTTTATCAGAATATCAGTATAATAGTATTAATTATCCTATATAACTAATACAATAATCAAATTTCAGGTTATTGTCTTAGTAAGATGAGAAGTAAGTTTAAACTCCTTGAGCTGGTTTGCATTGCAGGAAACAATAGCCAGAAACAAATGGTTTATTAGCAAAGATTAATATTACTTGCATATATTACTTTATAGCACAAAATTATTTTTCTTTTGGGAAAAATTAAGTAAACGTAGAGGATATGTTGATGTATTCTTTTATTATGTATATTCTATTTGGCACAAATATCATCAAGGTACTTTATATTATCAAAGAATCATACCCTGAACCTATCTTAAAATCATCTATAAACAAGGATAGAATTACTTAAGTCTGATTTGACACTCCAGTGCCTTTGTGCCAGTTGAAATTCAGTCCAAACCAGTGGCAGAAGTTATGGCCAAAAAAAAATAAATTTAAATCCTATTTAGAGAACATTATAAAGCAAAATGTCTGTTTAGAGACAGTATGTGTGCTGTTTCTGTCAAGGAAAAGCTGAGTCTGACAGTGCTATTAGGTATCTCCTTGTTTGTCTTGTTTTATATGGTACCAGCAATCCCAAACACCTGTTTGGTGTTTTGACAGTGGTTTCCCTCTTTCTTGCTATGACAGAACTGACATCAATCATACTGCTTTAATGGACTCTCTGATGGATTATTGAAAAAACCTTTCAGAATTAAGTAGAAACAATTAATAGCAGGATCCTACAAGGACCCTTCAGATATTCCTAAATCTCTCTCTGATTTACTTAGATGCCTAATTCAGCTTTGTGAAATCCATTCAAGGATCTACATGACTAATGCCAACGTACTGACAAACTAGACTTCAGCATGTATGTCCCATGAGTCTGAGCCTAAAGATTTAAAGGAGTCTGGTGAAAGATGAGAAGTCAAATTAAATTTCCAAAATATGTGTTTTCTTTTATCCATGTCCCACTCCTATGAAATAACATATTCACAATGACATGTTGATAAAAAGCTATTAGGTTTTTTCCAGTACTTGTTTTTCCCACTAATCTATAGAAAAAAAAACCCAGAAGTAATCTTAGAAACAGATCGTTTAGTCTTGCTGTGCTTTCTTAGTTCCTTTATCAAAAGCATACTTGAGACGTAAAGTCTGAAAAGGCATTGACCTCATAAATACAAAACAACTATCAGGCCAGTCAAGACACGATAAAATTAAATTGAGTCTCCAAAGACATAACAGAAATCCTCTCATAAATACTTGCTGCTCAAAACCTACATACAACATCACGAATAGCAAAAAAATAAGGAAACAAAAAAGTTAGTAAGCTCCTAAGGAAAAAAAATAAAAAATACGAAGTTAGTTTTTTAGTGAGGTGAGCTGAAAGAAATTTGAAAGGGGGGTTATGTACAATGCCTTTGTTTGGTTGTTTGGCTCAGAAAAGTGACCAATTTAAATTTATTTTATAAGGGTGGTGCTTGTATCATTTTTTCCTTGAACACCTGTCCTCTTGATGCCCAAAGTATGTGATATATTTATATATCATCTGGTTAATCCCTGGTGTGAGAAAGCAGTAGGGATTTATAGGAAACTGACTAAAAAATACTTCGTTCTCATGTAAGACCACTCCACTGTTCTTTCCTACTTAACTAGTCACTATTCTTAAACTAAACTGGATGGTTTCATTGCTATGTGAGGTTTATTCTTATGGAGGATTCACAAAAATTCATTCAAGCAGGTAGGAGTGAAACAAACTTTAACATAGGAGCTAGCAAAAACTTTTTTATTTATCTTATTTGAGCAGATAAAACTTCTTTAATATTTACAACAAGTATCTTTGTTTCTAAAAGACACCCTGTCAACTCAATGCAGTGTCAGGATGAGCAGAACATCCTGCTGCACAGTATATATTCAGTAGTCAAATGTGGCTAGTATTCCAATCAGTACTTTGCTGATTAATGTCCCTAGCATTTAAATACTCATCATTAGGCTTCATGATAAACATTTCATTACAATGAAGAATGGCACTCGCATTTCTCAGTTCTATCATTTCAATTCAGCCTAAAAATCTACTGATTTATAACAAAAATGCAACAGATTATGTACTATAGCTATGCCTGTACAACAGGAATAAACTGTTTGAAATATACATGCATGGCTATAAAACAAAATATGGAAAGTTATTATGAAGCCTCTGAAAGCACAAAAATGAATAGTTATTCACTTTGCCTGTAGATGTCTTTCTTTTTCCCTGTGTCTCTGGCTCCATGGCACAGGAACATACAGTCATAGAATGCAGTACCTTGCACATATGTAATGTCATGAGAGAAGGCATAGGAAGATGGGAGATTAAAATGAAATAAACTACAGTGCAAGTGATAAACTGATGTAATGTTAAGGTGTCACTCTGCAGGAAATGTGTATTAGTAAAAACTATTCCCTTTTTCTTAGAAAATCTAAATATAAAGGATGTAAATATTCTAGACATGTACTATACATGTTTTACTTAACTGAAAAATTAAAAATCTTTCAAATAACTACACATATTGTGGAAGTCTTAGTATTAGCACCTAGAAAGGCTAGAAAAAGTATTCCAGGACAAAGGTGAAATGTAAAGAACTGGGCAAAATATGAGTTTATCTTTTTTAATCATAGAATGATTTGGGTTGGAATGGACCTTAAAGATAATCTTGTTGCCCCTACCATGGGCAGAGACATTTTCCACTACTTAATCATATAGGAAAAACGTTTGACTGTAGTTTTAAAAGCGTATATTCCAGCAAAATTAACGTTCTGTCTTGAGAAATTCCAGCTGAATATTTGTAAGCAGAAGGAAGGGGACAAGGACAATCAGACTAGAATGAGTCTTTAAAAAGAAGCTTGTGTATGATTGCCTCAGAATGTAAATTTAAATTATGTGAAAAATAAAAAAGTCTAAGTAAAAGAACTTAGCATTGGTAGTTTACAAAATGTTTTCTTTCAGTACAACATAAAGATTTATTTCATTATTTGGTTTATATAATAACAATAACTTTTTCTTTACATCCAAACATGTAATTATATAACTAAGTGCATTTATGTGAACATATATAGATGTATTTTCACACGTACTACTGCACAGAAACACATAAGCATACACACATCCAGCCTCTCTGGATTGCTGCACCTGAGAACATGCATATCTCTCCAATCTATGGCATGCAACAAGAGTGTCAAAAATGAGCAGCAATGGAAAAAGAAGTGTCATAATAATGAGATTAAGTTATAAAGCAGATAGAAGCTCTCTCTGTGGATCTGAAAAGACCACATCTTGTTCTTATTGCTCTTACCTACAAGAGTAATAGAGGTTGTGCAATTTTATGACAAGGCCTTAATGCATTACAAACCAGAATTGTACACAAGAGGCCATCAGAATTAATGAAACTCAGGTGCAAAGTAAGAAAACCCAGATGGCATAGAAATTTGCAAAAAGGCACATGCTTTTCACCCTGAAATGACTACCCAAAACAAATCTGTAATTGAAAATGGAATGATGAATTAAAAATGTTATTTGAAATCATATTTTTCTTTTAAAAAACTTGAGCTAATGAAAGTTCCAAAAAATTTATTTCATTTTGATTTACAAAACAATAAAGAAAACTAATAATTTTCTTTTAATTTTGAACTAATATGAAATCAATTAATTTCTGCAAGAAGGAGTTATTCTTTTCTCTTTTTTTATTTTAATTAGCAAAAATTTGGTAAATTTTCATTTTAAGATGATGTACAGCAGTAGTTATTTTGGAAGACTAGCTTTCATTAGATGTTAAGGATAGGAAACACCTTTGAAGCATCCATAGTATCTGTCCTTTGATTGTATATAATGTCACATGAACATTTTATTATAGTGTAAACTATAGTACAAGAAAAAACTTTTTAACACTCTTATCAGAATGAGAAATTTTGTTAAGAGAAGTTGGTCATTTTCATACCCTGCTGAAAACAACTTTTGAATTATATTAAAACGAAGCCATATTTTCTCTTTTGAGTGTGACTCGTAGTCACAATATGCTGCATAAATAGCAAAAGAAAAGTACTTGCATGATATTTGTGTGCTGTAACTCATCAAAAGCCCTTTTTTTCCTGGATCATCATTTAACTTTATTAGTATTTGCAATTAAAAAGAATCTGAAACATCCTTGAAAATATGTAGAGCATGTAGCATTTTTTAATTACTTTTTCTGTTTTGCTTTCTCATAAAGACCTTAAATGAAGTCCCCATGTCTTGCTATGATGAGAAACTTACGTTCCTCAGGATATTTCATTCCTTGGAATCAGGAAAGGACCTAAGTAATAGGCAATAAGGCAGGAAAAGTGGAATGCTGCAGTAATTTGGGAAAACTGGAATTCCATCCTGAGACTAGAGAGTCCTTTCACAAAAACAGATAGCTGATTTGATAATTAAATATTCACCATGGATAAAAATATGAATGCATTTAATTCAGTTTTCACAGTTGATTCAAATTTCCGGAGTTGAAGATTTCACAGGTTAGAGAGAAAAAAAACATTTCGTAAGTATAATTCATCATAGCAACACATCTACGAGCAAATGAACAGACTAATCTTTACAAACAGACAAAATTTTTAACTAGGCCAGACAGGCTTAAATATATGCAAGAGGGTAGGAATTTCAAAAAGGTTTTCGGTGCATCCAAGTAGAAATTACACTGAAGATAATATGTATGCTCTGAAGGCACTAAAGTGTTTTGGAAAATCCTACCTGATAATATAATTACTTGATTTTAGAGATAGTGAAAATTAATGCTATGACAGAGTTAATAAACTCCTGCTTCTGGGTAAAAACTGGAAAATATTAAATAAGAAAAACATTAGCCAAGACCTTTCAAATGTAATTTTGATAGAGTGTCCTGGTTCAGCTTCTATCACCCACTCACAATTCAAGGAATCTTTATAATACCCTGGCCAGCCTGGAGAGAGGATTACTCCACTGGGAGATGAAAAATGCCCACCACATGGAGCTAAAAACAAAACAAAGAGAAAGGTATAACACAGACTTATTATATGCAATTCAAAATTATCACTTTCAATATAGGACTTCTCTAATGAACAAATTAAAAAAATCCAGTTGCAGGAAGATGCAACAAAGCTTTGAAGCTGACAAACTCTGTAGGGTTCAGAATTAGATGGAGACAACTAAATCAAAACCTTAAAAAGATAAAACAAACCGTTCAATAAGTTCTGACAAAGCTTTTTATATTGTATTCTTAAAAGTACAATCTATTTTCCTGTAATAAAGGACATAACAACAAAATCTAATGCTTAAAACATGTCATTACTTCTGGTTTTAATCGTGATCAGAGAGATTTGAAAAACTTGCAAAAGTTTCAGTTGAGTATCAAGCTAGAAACTATTGAGTTGTTATTTTAACTTTTACATTAATCCACTGTCATACTACATATATTTTGCTTCCCATGTTTGCAGTTCATATTTCTTATTCATGAAAAAAACATACTTACCATTCTCACAAAATTTGTTGATATTTTTGAAGCATTTGGCAAATATATATTAAATACTATAACACCTACATCTGCAAGCAGAAATAACATGTAGTTTGTCTCTCAGAGATAGTGAGTAAATGAGAGCTAGGAAAATTGTATTGAAACATAATTGAAAACAAAGTTTTTGGTAATCATATTTAAAGTTTTTCAATGGTTTAATGACACATTAATTACAGAAATAACCTCCACAGCTGTAAGTATTACAAAGATGAAGATCCTCTCTTTGATAGCAATTCTTCTTAAGTAGTTGAATAGAATCTGGTACAGAATGAGGGAAGTTTCTGTTAGCTGATCAGTGTCAAGGCAGTTATTCATAGCACAGAAGAGAGATTCTCAGAAGTAATAACAATGTTTGACTGATGCTGGTTTTGGCTATGGAGAGTACTAGTCTATCCCAAAAATGGTATAATCTCACAGATGGGAAGAGCAAGAATGGTAAAACCAATACTGCTAAAGTACATGTCATTTAGATGCAAGTCTTGTAAAGCTCTGTTCAGGATTTAATTTCATGCATGAATGCAAACCCATTACATCTGATGGATCTACATGTGTATGTAAAGTCAAGTGCATGTGTCATCACACTTCTGCGAGATTATCTTCTCCTCAGAGGTATGGATGGGCAAGGAAAACCATGAGTTTCGTTTATTTGATTTCAGTAGGAGATTGATATTCCCTAAATAGAGAAATTAATTCACAGCATTATCTTGAATTCTAGACATCTCAGAAATACAGTAATTCCATCACTAGAAGCATTAACATTTTTTAAATAGGTAACAAATCTTGCTTTCCTAGCAATTTAAAATATCTAGTGCATCTTATTAATTTAATGCATATTCAGTATGGTAAATGGAACATCTATTGTTCAGCACAAGTGTACGCATCCACAAAAAAAGCATATCTATGTACCTTTCTATATGTGTATTGTGCATATACATGAATATACTAAATGTACCTATATAGACAAATATACAAACCAAAAGTGTCCTTGATCTACAGATCTACAAAACAGAAAAGCAACTGATCTCTGAATGTATTTTCCTCTAGAGCAATATGATATATTTTCCTGGAGTTCAATGTTACGCATCAAATAATTAATTTTAATTACTTACTCACGGAAAAAAAAATAATGTTTAAAATTTTAAAATTTTTAAAATACTCTGAACTTTCTCACTCCAACTACTTCAGTAAGAACTATTGCAGGTAGGGGCATTTAGTAAGTTGGGTTTAAAAAAAAATATTTTTTTATTTATAATATTTATATTTTAAAAAATAATTATTATTATTATTATTACTTTAACTAAAATGGATTACCTAGAATCTTAAGTATAAAAGAGAGATTTAGGAGTAATATTATTTTAAAAAGCTTTTTCAAAGTCACTCTGACTTGCGTAAGCATTACTTGAGAACTTATGAAGAGACAATCAAGCTTTCTTTGATGAAAATAGAAGATGGTAAGGATCTGATAAGCCCTATCATGAGAAAAAAGAAAGTTAAGAAAAATATAATAGTGTATTTTCACTAGACATATAACTAGACTAGACACACTAACAGCATAAACAAAGTTTTATTTAGCATACCAGATTATAATTTAGAACCCGTGAAACATAAGATACATGTTACTTGTTTTCTGCAACAAGTATGTTTTCCATGATGGTCAACAAAGCAGTAATTAAAAGACAAAAGTATTACACAGATTATGCTCTTAAACTGGTGACCACAGTCTCAAGTGATAAGCAGCCTACAATTTCTTTATTTTCAGGATTTGCTGACTAGTTTATAGATAATTAGATCCACAAAATGTATTAGCTACTCAATTTAAACTTTACATTAAAACTAATTTTTCTGTCACAAAATCTTTTTGGCCAGACCTATTTTTATGTCCTGTATGTAAGGCAAAGAAGATAACAAGCAACATAAATTTCAGTGCCTTACACGAGCAGGCAGAAGCAAAATTCATTGCTTCCCCAAAATGTGAGCCACGAGGAAGTAGGTAGCACCTTTGTGGACAGTGTTAAATCTTACAAAGCTGACAGTAAAACTGAACCACTCTCTTTTCCATTACCATCTGTTGTGTGGCACAGATGGGCACTGATGCAACCTCGATGAGAAGAAATCTGTATCTGTCAAAGTGCACTCAACAACACAGTCTCAAACACTGGATATCTCTTATTGTAGACAAATTCCTAATAAAACTACCCACTTTTCCTGTGTTATAAGAATTAAACTAACTGGATAAGTGGATTCTCCAGGTTCAGCTTAAGAATGTTATCAGGCATTAGTCTTATATTGCATATCTCCTCACTGAGGATGAGATGATTTTCAGGGGACTCAAAAAATTTATTTACTCTTTTATAGCTGTATTTCCACAAAAATCTTCTGTCCATACCAATTCCACTTCTGGAGTGAGAGCACTGTATTCTGGAGAGCAGAGGTTTTTAACACTACTGAGATGTAAAAGATATCAAGGAACAGATTCTAAGCTGCAAACTACAAGAGAGAGCATTAGGATTGGGTGCCTTGGGGTTAAACAAAGAGATACCAACATTAAAATAAGGATCTTTGTCACCTTAACCTTCTCTCTTGCAGATGACATGGATATGTGCCAAGTGTGGGATATATTAATCTGTACAAATAATTAGAGAGTGTGTGTGTGTATGTATGTATGCATATATATATAAGAACTTTATTATATACAGTTATCAAGGAGGCCAGATGGTAACTTATAGACACTAGAAAAGTACAATTTCTCCAGTTAGACATATGCTTAAATACTTTGTTGTTTCTGATGAATACTGATGTAAATACATTCGCTTATAGAACTATAAATGCATGACAAAGTTATTGTTATCAAGAGCTTCTTTGCTTAATTGCTAATTAAGAATTTGATCCAGCCCAACTTAGATTTGGTGAGCTTCTCAGGTTCTGAACTGTCAGAGACTAAACTTATTTTCTAATGGAAAATCTTGCAGGGTTGTGGTTTTTTTGTTTTGGTTTGTTTGGGGTTTTTTTTGTTTAATCTGTTAATTTTAGTTTTATGGCAAATTCACCAAATTACCCTGGATTTCACCAAGCCTCAAAGTTCATACACAGCCAAGGTAATGAAGCTGGAAAGTTTCCCTTGAATTTCATTTTGTAAGTGAAGGATGAGCTTGCTTTGTTTCTTTGCCAGGCTCACAAAACACGTACACATATTTATTTACATCATAGGCATCTATATGTATACAAAGATTTTTATATTTGCTTGTTTTCTTTTACTGTTGAATAAAGCATCTTAGATAGTAAAGCACTGAGAGTTATATAATATATGTATGGATTTCATAACTACCTGAATGCAACACTTATCATTAATTTCTAAACACAAGCAAAAACTTTTGGCCTGTTACCAAAACACATCAGTATTCACTTCCAAAGCAAATGAGATCTGTCATGAGACCTTCTGAAGATGATGAGAGATGAATGAACTGAAAGCAGTCCTGCAGAGAAGGACTTGGGGATATTGGCAAATGAAAACTTGGATGTGAGCCGGCAACGTGTGCTTGCAGCCCAGAAAGCCAATCGTATCCTGGGCTGCAAAAAAAGAAGGGTGGCCAGCGGTCTGAGGGAGGTGATTTTTCCCCTCTGCTCTTATGAGAACCCACCTGGAGTACTGCATGCACCTACGGGGTCCCCAGCACAAGAAGGTCATGGACCTGTTAGAGCAGGTTCAGAGGACCACAAAAAAGGATCAGAGGGATGGAACACATCTCCTGTGAAGGAAGGCTGAGAGAGTTGGGGATGTTCAGCTTGGAGAAAAGCAAACTGCGGGGAAACCTTATCATGCCTTTCAATATTTAAAGAGGGCTTAAAGGAAAGACAGAAGAGACTTTCCATCAAGGCCTGTGGTGATAAGACAAGGGATAACAGTTTTAAACTGTTATACATTGGATAGAAGAAAGACATTTTTTACAATGAGGGAGACACTGGAACAGGTTGCCTAGAGGAGCCTTGTTTTTTAGAAAATAAAACACGCTGATCATCTTGCCAAAGAATTGTTTCCCTGACCTTTTCTACATTGATTTTCAGTCCCTGTTCTTTCTTCCAGTTCTATTTGATGGTTGCCTGGCAGATTCATACTCACTGTCAATGTGTTAAAAACAAAACACTAGAAATATAACATAATTAGAGGTTGTCATCAACCAGAATCTCTTTGTCAAACACATCGTCTATGCCAAACACTGAAAGCCAGTCTTAGCCTGATCTAAGAACTCTCACAAAGTTGTTTCTATTTATTTTTTTGTGTAGTAAGCTGCAGGGTTGCTGCAGGAAATTTCCATACGTGAGTATGAAGAAAGCTGTGAGAGTGACAGACTAATCACTGAACATCTTGTAGATTCAT
The DNA here is from genome assembly GCA_028565335.1 of Limnodromus scolopaceus. Taxonomy (NCBI): domain Eukaryota; kingdom Metazoa; phylum Chordata; class Aves; order Charadriiformes; family Scolopacidae; genus Limnodromus; species Limnodromus scolopaceus. The sequence continues at coordinate 142,943,442 of JAOXNO010000013.1, forward strand.
AGTTTTTGACCCTTTTTTAAAAAGCTTATCACCCGTGCTACAGAACAGCAGGATATTAAACATTACAGGAGTTGTGCAGGAAGACCAGGGTCAGAGCTGCAGCACAGGTACAACTGCATAATATTACAGGAGATTATGGGAAAGTTATCCCTATAACCCTCACACAGGAAGGATGAAAGGCACAAGGACAGGAATCCCAAATTCAAAAGCATCACGGAAAAGTAAAAGCAAGGCTTCTCCACTAGAGAAGAAAAGCCAGGAGCCAAGGATAATCACTCACACATGCAGGCAGAGTTAGTACCTTCACAGATAGAGCGTCATCCAAATCTACCTGAGCAAGGTGAACAGGTGGCATTGCTGGGGCAGGAACCGACAGCCCCAGGCTTAACTAAAATGGGATGCTGGGCCATGGGCAGGGCTGGGAGGAAGCCTCAGTAGGTGCTGGTTAGGATTGCCCTGAAAAATGAGTATGCTGACCCTATCCATCTGCACCACGTTTATTATTAAGTAGTTCTCTCCTATATATTTTAATAGCCAAAATTTCTGCAACGGAAGGAAAACTGCACAGCAGTCACATTTGGTGTCTTCTAGTCATTATGTGGATCTGATGCCTTTGCCATGATGTATATGACAATGAAATTATGAGGTCTGTGTAGGGTAAGGAAACCATCTTATATGAAATAACTTTCTGCTACAGGCAGATGGGTACACAGTCAATAAAAAATGTGAATGTCTCAACAGATCAAATTGCATTATTAGCTTAAAAATATTTTCATTTGTATTCAAAATTTATCTTAAATTTTAAAAATATACCTAATTCTGCAGCTGATAAATACATCTAATTCAAACATACCAGTGTCCCAACATCTAGGATTCCAATATATGCTCCATTTAGAGTTTCAGACCACCTATGGGTCAGATTAACCTGCACATGGACAGATACTTTAAAATATTCCCATTAATTTAAGTTTTTAATGTAACATTGAAAATGCAACCTTATATTTAACAGCAATGTTATTCAGCTTCATAAACCTTATAATAAAGCAAGTGCATTATGTCATCACAGAGTCATAGTACCAGGCACCATATAGTACCAGGTTGGAAGGGACCCCAGAGATCACCTGGTCCAAACTGTCTCGGCAAAAGCAGTCTGATAGCCCAGCACCCTGTTCAGCTGAATTTTAAGTGTCGAACATTGGGGAATCCACCACTTCCCTGGGGAGATTATTCCAATGGCTGATTTTTCACCTTGTGAAAAATTTTCCTTTTGAGTCCAGGAAGAATCTCTCCTGGAGTAACTTGTACCCATTACCCGTCATCTTCTCCATTTGACACCTTGTAAAAAGGGAGTCTCTATCTTCTCTTTAGCCATTCTTGAAATATTGGAATGCAGTGATAAGGTCTACCTTAAGCCTTCTTTTCTTAAGGCTGAACAAATGTAATTCTCTCAGCCTTTCCTCATACGGCAGGCTTTCCAGACTTTTGATCATCTTGGTGGATCCTTCCAGCCTGCTCACGTCTTTTTTTGTACAGCAGCCACCAAACCTGAACACTGTATTCCAAGTGTTGCCTGACAAGTACTGAGTAGAGTGGGATAAAGACTTCTTTGTCTCTGCTGGTGATGCCCTTGTTGATGCAACCCAACATCCTATTGGCTTTCTTTGCTGCTGCAGCACACTGTTCACTTATATAGAGTTTATGGTCCACCAGGGCCCCCATGTCTCTTCCCACAGCACTGCTCCCCAGCCAGGTAGATAACAGCCTGTACTGCACACCTGGATTATGTTTTCCCAGGTGCAAGACATTACACTTGGCCTTGTTGAACTTAATAAGGTTCTTGTTAGCCCACTCTTCCAGCCTATTCAGGCCTTCTTGTAGGGTGGCTCTCCCTTCCGAAGTGTCCACTTCCCCACTCAGTTTGGTGTCATCAGCAAACTCCATCAGGGTACACTCGATCCCATCACCCAGATGACTTATGAACCTGTATTGTTGTTTGCAAGGCCTGGGACCCAGCAGTGCTGGTGAAGACAAAGGTAAAGAAAGTACTGGGAACCTCTGCCTTTTCAGTGCTGTTAGTAACTAATTTACCTTTCCCTTTTTTAAGAGAAGGCCAATATTTTCCTTCTGTTTCTGCACCTGAAGAATCCTTTCTTGTAGTTTTTGACATCTCTGGCCAGTTTCAATTCAAGATGAGCATTTGCTTTTCTAACTGCATCTCTGCATGCCCTGGCAATGCCCTTGTAGTTCTCAAGTATCCATCCGCTTTTCCACCTCTGGTATGCTTCTCTTTTCATTTTAAGAAGACTAAGAAGCTCACAGGTAAGCCAAGGTGGTCTCTTGCTTTACCTTTAAATGGGAGGAACTGTTTCTGTGCTTCAAGGAGAGCATTCTTGAAGAACTCTCGCCATTCTCTAACTCCTTTATTCTCCATGGAAATTTTCCACAGAATCTCTTCCAGCTGAACTCTGAATGAGCTGAAGTTTTCTCTTCTAAAATCTAGAGCCTTCATCTTTGTACTAACCTTCAATGTGCTTCAGCAGGTTCCCAAACTCCACGATATTGTGATCAGTGCAGATTATATCATTCTTGATTAAATAATATATTTTTTTAAAAATCATTGCAAGCAGCTTAATTAATTTTTCTTTACTTTTAGGTGAAGAGATCTTAAAATACAGACAATTAAAGAAGAAAAGTTTATATTCTTATATCTATTAGTACAAACAAGTCCAAAGAAATATACATAACACTGTGTTTTAGAAGTTGTGATTTATGGAAGTATTTAATTTCTATGAATAGGAAGATAAAATGGTAAGAGAATCTTCCCCAGCCTAGATGTTACTGTGGATAGAAGAAACATAAACAAAAAAGCCTCTCAAATGGTTTTAAATACCATAGCTAAAAAACCTGAAAAGAGATCAACATCTTGATTTTAACCTAATGTTGTATCAGCAAATGTCACAAACTATTTTAACTTGTTCATCTGTCTGAAGTAGGAAGTCAACAGCTGTATTTTGAAGAAAACCTTCCATATGAAACTGGGTGAAAATAATTAAAAAAAACCATCCAGAAACAACCAACAAACCAAGCCAAACAAAACCAAAAAACCCACACTTCTTGACTGCTTAAGACCCTTGAGAGACAAGTTGAGAAAGAGATAAAATAGTGAAATTCAAGAACAGAAACCTTCATTATACTAGAATAAGGTTCCATGAAAACAAAAGAGTTTTCTTATTTTATTCTTTCCTGCTATTTCTTTCTCCAAGGTATTAATGAGACCAGTCATGATATTGATTGGACTGAAATTCAAAAATGAAGGGATGAATATTACTGGTGTATTGCTAGCACTGAAGCTCATTGCTTTAAACAGTTTCTCAAATTGGACAAATACATGATTAAAAGGAAGGGGGGGGGGGGGGAAAGTAAGTAAAAA
>JAOXNO010000013.1:142946971-143001105 GCA_028565335.1 Limnodromus scolopaceus
CGCCCCAAAGGAAGGAAACATCCTTTCAAGCATAAAATGTCTTTGGGAAATTGTTGTTCCACCAGTGCCCAATAAGAGTTATCTGAAAGTACGAACAGTATAAACTATTCCTGTTCCAGTCCTATTAAGTTTCTTAGAAGAGTCTTTCTTATTACAGAGGTTATATAGCAGCGTGTGCATGACTGATGTTTATGACAATATTTTTTCATGTTTTTCTTCTGTCTTTACATCCTATGAGTTATGAGAAAAATTCACTCTTGCAGACAGGTTTATAGTAAAAGCTCATGCCTCTCTAGAGTCTTTTATTAAGGACTGGGTTTTACAGGAGCTTAGTGCTATCCATTTGCAAAAAAACCTGAACTACATTTGGTGACAACTTAGAAGACATTGCATCGAACTCTGCTGAATCAGAAAGAAATATTATACATACCTCCACACTTAGGAATAGGTCCACTCCACATTACTTTTCCATCCATTAGCATGCAAGTAATTGTTTCAGTTCCTTGTGTTTTAATAAATCCTTCCTCACATATAACAGAAATAGAGCTTCCCAGCTGAAAGTTATCACCAAAACGCCGAGCGTTGATTGGCACTCCAGGATCAGGGCACTCGTTATGTCCAAATGCTTTTCAAAAGAAAAAAAAAGCGGGGGGGATGGAAGGGGAGGGGAGAGAGGGAGAAGAGCGTGAATAGAGTGGTAACTCTAGCAAGTAAGATGACGTTTTTAGGATTTTATTCTGCCTGTAAGAACAAACTGTTTTTATTAGGAAATGAAAAAAACAAAAGCTTGAGTGACAGCAGAAAATGTATACTAGTACAGAAAAATGGCTTAAAACATGATAAATTTATACCAGCAAGAATATTAGTTTGGACAGTTAGACACAGGCAGATACCAGTGATCGCTAAGTTCTCCTTTCCAACAGCCCATCCTATCCAATGTTACAGCGGGAGAGAAGCATCCATCAGAAGGAAGCATCTATGATATAATAACTTTAGCCATCTTTTGTATTTTCAGTTCACCATTACAACCATTCAAACCACACTGACCTCAGTGTGCCCGATATTGCCACGGCCTATTTTGTTTCCTGTACAGAGGGCTCATGAACAGCTACAAAGAGAAATGTTGATGAAAGAAAGGAAATGTGGAATTTTAACTATATCGTTACATTTAAGGTCAAAGAAATTCTTAGCATGTACAAATCCTTCCAAAATTTGAAGTTTATTTATGGGAAAAGTTAAAAATTGTCATTTCCCTGCATATATGTAGATACCATAACAAAGATAGTCCATCTCTTTTACTACAGAATACACCTTACAGTGGGAGAAAAAACAAGATCTTCTTCCTACCAGAAGTGAGCAAAGTCATATTTACTGTAATATCATTAAAATATATGCATTAATTAGTATATTTTAATGTTTTCTTTATTAATAATACTGCACATAAATCTTAAATTTTAAAAATTGTTGATTTTTCAGCGAGAACAAATATCACAAGCACAATATCCACTTTCTTCACATGTGATGACTGCAAATTACATCTTTATAAATATGCCTACATATGGAGACATCAGAAAGTACTATGTCCTAAAAAGATAATATTCACAGTATTTTTCTGCAGTTTTACCGATGTGTCTGCTAGACAAAACATATCCAATCTCCCCCATGAAACCTTTTAAAAAAAATTGCTATTTCATTAACTTAGCAGAAAGATTTCTCAGACGTTGCATTACAGAAGTATTAAGAATCATAATAACAGACAAGAGAAAGCATTCATTTATTGACATTTTGAATTAGTAAATACTACATATATTAGGGATGACAATAGTGCTTTCATTGAACAGTTGTCTACCACTTGAGGATGGCATTTAAAAATCCCATATTTATTCATAGGGGTTACAAAAAAATTTTCAATACTTTACGCAGAGTCATCACTTTTAGTGAGGGGATTGATAATGTGTTTTTCTTACCAACGTCAGACGACACAGAGATAGATTTTCAATATTGTTATCTGTAAATGTAAATAAACATTGACTCCAGGTATAGCTTGTTTGTATATAACACTGGTTTATTAAGGGCTGCAAAATCAGTTCTTTGCTCTATATTTCAGTTCAGGAACTGCAAGTTGTGGCTGCTGCTGCTACGGAAGCAATTGTACTGTATAGGATGGCTATGGGAGGTAAGAGAGTGAAAGACAACCCTTCCCAACAACAGCAGTCACTCCTAGCCTAGCCTGGCTGAGTCACATCACTTGATGAGAAAAATTCAGTCTGCCTATACTTCTGAAAATCTTCATGGTAGAGCTGTAATATTATGTACAAGCCTTAAACCGAAAAGAAAAAGAACTCAGGGGTATATCGTTAATATTAATATTCTACCCATCATCAATAAATCAAGAATCCATGGAAAAATTCTTTATGGAATATTACTTGTAAAGAGGAGATTCAGCTTTCCTAGAATCTATACTCATCAACTATCATCATTTTACTGGTATTTTAAGTAGTATCTGGAAAAAAGCCAGGCAGCATAATCATAGCACAGGTTGATGGTGAAGTACTTTCAGTTCTGATATTAACTCGGAAGGATGTTAAAACCTGCATTTTGCATCCAAAAATGTGAAGGGGAAGAACAGCAGAGATCTCAAGAGATAGGAAGGCAGGAATGAAGCTAACCATAACTCATCTGGTCTGCTCTGAAAGGTCCTTGGAAATAGGGCCAGAAAGGAGTGGTCCACCGGCGCGGTTAATTGTTTTGGTAGATTGCCCTACAAAGACTTTTAGCTGACAAGTCTAGCAATGGCTTCAGAATAAATGTAACCATTTCAGAGGAAAATATAAAAGAAGAAACAGAAGTTAGGAGAATATAAAATAATAAAGAGATACTTCAGAAAAAAAATTATGAAAGGTTGCTAGAAGCTATGCAAACAACTAGTAGGTTACTCAGTACAAACACATGCCAACTCATACTTCTGTCTAGTACATAACAGTTTGGAGAATTCTATCTTGGGAAGTACTGAGACTGGAAAAGTCTAGCAGGAGGGAGTGCCAGCAAAAGTATGCCATGCTGGACCTACCCTATCACAACAATAAAACATACTAAAGTAGTCTTTGGATATAAAAGCAGAATCTGGGATTGTAGCTGTCTGGCCTACTGAGCCTAATTACTTAAGTGATTTCAGTTCATGTCAGAGGTCCACAGTTTGATCTTTGTCATGCTGTAATGTAGTTCATAGGGTTTTAACTTTTGCTAGATAAAGCACAATTAAACAGTTGTAATGAAAACAGCAACAAGAAAACCTGAATAACTGGCAGAAATCTAGATTTATACAAAAATATTTGCCCAGCACCTCCTACACCCTGACCAGTGAGCTCAAAGCAGTCCGCCAACTAGCAAAAACCAAACAATCTGTAAGATGCTCTCCACCTCAAAAAAACTCATCCACCTCAGTCTGAAGGGAGGTTGGCATGACTCTGGCTTCTGGAATACCTGCCCATGGAAGACCTCCAGGGGCACCTGGGACCAAATTCTCACTGCCTGAGCTGACACACTTTCTCCCAACCACTGACAATTCCTGCTTCTACCAGTGAGGAAAAGGGAGATAGAGCTAATCACTAGTAACTGTTCTCTTCTTTGCATTAACTCCTTTGTTTCAGGCAATAAACAGCCATTCTCCTTCACATGGCTCCAATTGTTGCATAGTAATTAACGTGTGGATTTTGTCCATCCTGACCTAACCTAGGAAATCCAGACAGAAGCAGAGAGACTCAACTGCTTGTAATTTATGTGACTGTGTTCAGATACTATGTTTAGTTCTGCTCTCCATATTTGAACAAAGATGTAGATACAGTGGAAAGCATTCATAAAGGAGTCACAAATATGATAAAAGGCTCAGACCTTCCCTTGAATTGAGGAGTTTAATGCATATAACTTATTAGAGGGAAGACTGAGGGATGACATTCACAGAGACCGGAAATTTTATTGAGGGTTTGTGGGTTTGGTTTATAAACTGGAAGGAAGGAGCCAGGTGTAAGTATGCAGTTCTATAGCAGCTCAAACCCATGTTTCAGGTTGGTATGTTTCTGTGCTCTGCTGTACCCAGTATAGCACTCTCCTGCCTCATTCCCCGATTTGCATCAACAGTAGTGCATAGCCAGATATAAGTAAACTGATACAAGGATCTGTCCAAGCTGAAAATCACATCCTTTTGAATTCATGTTTCTTTAGTTATTGGTACTAGATGATTTTTAAGGTCCCTTCCAATATAAAGCATTCTATGATTTATGTGGGATTTGTCCCAAAATTTAACTCATTAGAAATCTTCGTCAGACTTACTGAAATAACTCAAAGATAAGACATCTGGAATCTAATTTTTGTTTACTTCCAACAGAAGTTGAATTTATGGTTACTTTTACTGGAATGAGAATAATTACCTGAGACCACATATGTTGCCACAATAAAAATAAATATGGAAAAAAATAGTTTCTGATAAATACTATTTAAAAATCAGCTTATGGACTGATGGACTATGGATTTTTATTCCTCTCCATCCCATAAATAAAAAACATTAATGAAGTTATTTACATTAGTAGCCTACATTCTTTTTAGAAAATATTGATCATGTTGTACCTTTTCTGTGATATTCTGTTTCTACTCTTGAAGGGAGCAAAAATCAACCGATAGCTTTGAAATATATATAACCAGCAGTGTTAGCAGAAATGGATATTTTTAATTGACTTTGGGTTTACGAATGCCAAGAAAGAGCAAAAATTATATTAATTCCTTTTTGTTTTCTCTCTGGCCTTAAACTACTTACTATGGAAAGATTACTTCTGTAATTTATCAGATTGCAGCTATCTTTACTGAATAAATGTTAGACACATTTTCTGGAGTTACTTTTACTTTTTTAAGTAGATTTTATCTACAGAGTTTAACACATACACACCTCCGTTCTAGTATAAACACAACCATAAAAAGAAATAAAAATATAAATGTGTTATACTGCTCAAATATAGAAAACACTTCTTTATAATAATTCTGTTCAGAGTGAGTGGTTTTCATTATACAACTGATAAAAGTTAATACTGAACTGTTACTTCTTTATAAAAACAAAAATTGTACCACTTGGTACTATTACTGCATACTTGAAGTAATTGATAATTGAGAGATATCATAATCAGACTACCACATGCCCAAGGAAGTCTGAAAATTTTTTAAAGGACAAGAATTTATTCTGATTAGTGTATTTATATGGAACTGAAATATTAAACCCGAAGTTATGACAGTGTTTGATGAATTATATTTCAAAATAAAAACTTAATAAAAGCATTATTCCATGCTAGTCATCTGCATCTTTCCTTTTTACTGTAAATCCTACGTTAACTGATGTTTAGTTTTAGTTCTGCAAAATGGGATGACTTGAGAATATCCATTTATATAAACACCTAATTTTTATCCAAGAAGACTGCCTTAGACTCTCCAATAATTTATTCTTTTCTTCTCATCACTGGATTTAGACTTGACACCATTGAGCACACCACAGTGAAACCTTAAAGAAGCAAGCAGAACTCTTATAAATGTCAAAAGGATGTGAAACAGCAGAAAATATAGAGCAAATATTACATCTTCTGTTAAGAAACATGTATTCAATATCTCATTTTCATTACAACTGATTTTATATTTCAATAGTACTGAATAACCCTAGACTTTCCAATATTTAGTTACCGTACTAAGATACCCAGCTACAGCTCAAAGTTTAGTTTGCAATGATGGCTGGTGGATCTAGAAACCAGTAAGAAGACACCACATTTTCTTCATGCTTACGTTCTACATTTGTCAGAAATGACCCGGGGATGAAGCAGCTAAGATAAAGGGCTGGGATCTGAAATATAAGACAATATCAGAAAAAATAATGTTTACACAGTAATCTGGTGTCAGCTTATCTCTTTTCTATTCAGACAGCAATGTTCAAGTTAAATCTTAAGAAATACTTCTTTGAAAGACTGACAATCTAAAAAACAAAACAAAACAAAAGAGAGAGAAAAAACAGATGGAGAGGTGAACTACGATGTAAGAAAAGTAGAGAGCCACGGGGGAATTTAGACCTTGCAATACTATGAAAATAATATTAATTATTAACATTCTTTCGAAAAAATGTGGAGTCTGGGTCTCTCAATTATCAAGCTCACTCAGTCTTATTTCCTCTTTGGTTTAATGGATCCTTTTTGCTTTATTCATAGTACAACCTCTTCAACAGTAAGGATTTTTTTTTTTTTTTCATAAAGTCAAGCATGTAACACGTTCTTCTGGGAAGGGGACGTGTGGATACACTGCTCTCCTTCAAATCATGCAGTAGAAGATTCACTTATGTACCAGGTAAACTTCTGAAATTATCATACTCTTATGTGTTCGGGAAAAAGATGGGAATGGGATCAGTTACTCCTGACATCAGACTTTTGGGAACATACAAATGTCCACCATCTTTTGCATATTTTGTCCACCTGTTGGCATGAAAAACTACTCTGCTACCTCTACCATCAGAAAAAAAAAAAAAAAAAAAAAGAAAAATATCCAAATGTGTGAAGCGGGGTGGTTCTGGGTTGAGGATATGCTGATCCACTCAACAGCCACTCTGTTATCCCTACCATCCTCTACACACAGTAGCAAGCCTGATAATTCAGGCATTTTCTCTCCTTCCAATTTCCTTCCAAATCCCCCAAAAGGCACAATTTGGTTAAACCCAGTCCTTCTTACTTCACTGCTTGGGTGGCAAAATTTAATTTCTCATTTTGCATATGCTCCCGGGAAAGCCCCACACAATATTTTGCAGTGTTATTCATGCTGTGGATTTCCATATTGCATCATCATGTCTGCTCTAGCTGGGAATATATCCTGCCTGGACTTTGGTGTGGGATAAATGCCAAATAATTTGATAGCAATACAACATAGGCAGTTCTTCACATGTCCTTCAGAAGAAATGTAACAATTTTGCCAGCAAAAAGTAAGGTGAATAAGTGCTAATTATGGATACTTAATGTCACCTTCAATTATTTTGCTGTCAGTAAATGTAGTGCCAAGTAGTAAATGTGAAGCTATTTATGTTTTTGGTTGGTTTCAATCTTTTCACCTCCTTCAGAAAAGAAGTGAAATACACAGAATTCCATTTTAATGGGAAACTCTCTGTGTAATAGATAAACTAAACACAAAAGATGACAGAAGATGCTGGTTCCCCTTTCAGAAGCTATAAATAGGTAGATACAATTCAGAGCACTCAAGACAGAAGCTCAACTATTATTTAATGCAGTTGCTCTGAAAGGAAGTCCAGAAATTTCTCTCCCCATGGCTGTTTTAGCTGTAAGTTAAAGGTATATTAATCAGGATATAATCAATACGAATTTACCTCCAGCCTATATACAAGGCTACCGAACCAGAGTGACTAACAACTGTATGTAAGCATTCTTTTGAACATTGTAATGGTGTAGCCAGGCACAACATACAAACATTTTACACAAGCATGTAAGCAATTTGATCATCAAAAGGGTAAAGACAGACAGGTGTTGTTGCACACAGAAGGTATCCAAGTAGAAAAAAATTGCTAAACAAAAGACAAGATAAGCACAAGGAACTGTAAATAGGCCAGACTTCTGAATACACAAGGATGACTGGCAGAACTGAAAAGAGGGTGGTAAATAGTACCAGAAGAACAGGAGTCCTCCTTTTCTGGGAGTGGGAAAAATACCTTAGAATCATCAGCCATAAGGAAGGTAAAACAGAGAAAAAGATGAGCAGCCTATTGCGGCTTGGATCCTCTTATCAAAGATGCCCCTGTTAGCCCCTGTGATAGGAGCAAGCATGGACTGCAGTCATCAGCTCCAGGATATTATATACATTCACTGATAAACTAGCATATGAGTATTCAAGAGTAACAGTTTTGTATGTGTAATGATGCTTAATGATTAACATTATTTAGGATTTAACCAGCAGCACAAAGTGTGCTGATAAAAAATTTAGTAAACTTCTGTTTCACAATTTGAAGCTGGCCTGATTTGTCAGTCTTCTAGGTACTCCCATCACAACGATCTCTAATGCTGTAAATATACACATATTTTCATCCCTAACACTGTATTTGAAAGACAATCTAAATGTCTAAATTAGGTATCTGTAACTATATAGGTGTCATTTGAAGGTGTATTACCCTAAAATCATTTTGACATACTTATCTCCTAAGCTGTATGTTGAAAACAAAACACACACATACAAAAACCAATATATTACTCACTGTTATAAGTGATGTTAAATCCACGTCCCGACATCGAATGGTCAGCTTGAAATTCCAGGCGCAAAATATGACCATTACTGGTAAGATGGGAAGGAACTTCAGCACCAGTAAATGTTCCTATTATGGGGGAATCTGGAGAGTCACCATCTTTAACTGCAAGGAAGTCAAACTGAGATTCCAAGTCAAAGTCATTAAAAGAGAGGTGGATTCGGCTCCCAGGGTCTGAAATTATTGTCCAGATACAGTTTAAATTATTCCCATATCCCTCTGGATAATCAGGTGAAAGAACTGTTCCCATTGGTGCAGTGAAATTGGAAAGGCAAGGAACTGCCAAAAAAAGAGAAAAATAAATTAGATAATAGAATAAAACATTTCAATAAGCATTTATTTTATTACTAAGTTTTTGTAAGAGATCCTTAAACTTCCTGATTACCTCAACTGAATAAATTCAGTATTCTTTATGATCTGTGAAACCAGAATCCCTTCCACTCAATAAAACTACCTCCCAAGCAGAGCCCCCAGATAATAGAGAATATCCTCATTGCATTGGAAACCCACAGCAGTCCTTACAATTTACCCATGTTCAACAATCTTTAATCACTTGGCACTACTTATTTTCTCCTTTAGGGAACTCTTTAGATGAGAAGACCTCTCACTGAGCACATTAAAGAGGCAGAAAGTCAATAGTGCCCTTATCGTTTGTTGTTCACACAGAAGCAGCACAAGAAATTAACTAGCCTCAAAGAGACAACAGATTTGTTTTGTTGTTATCAGGATAATACTTTATATTCAACCATTTCAGTTAAGCTGTATTAAACTGCATTGCAGGGATGAAAGCAACTGATTGCACTCTGAATATATCTGATCTGTACTATTTTAGAGGAAATGTTACGAAAGGTGTTGCCACAATCATGTATCACAACATTGGGTTTAGTTTTGCTGTATAATGTAAATTGAAGAGAGCTGTAAATGTCTATGATCGTTTAAGTGCTAAAAGATATTAATATATAATACATGGGCAAAAAATGTAAATAATTTAAACCATTGATTACAATTCAGCAACTTCTAATCAAAGGAAATATATTGACTTATGAGAGTAGCTATAAAAAAAAAAAATTCTATCACATATAAAATCTACAGAATCCTACAAAAAAGCCAATAATAAACATTATATAAAATCACATAAAGACAACTGCTTTAATAGTTGCTAGTAAAAGAAAAAAATATTTTAGCAGTTCTAGAACCTGTCTTGGACATAATCATTAGGTAAACTCACCACTGAACAAAAGCAAATGCTCAACAAAAGCATCCTCTCAGCAGAATTAATTGCATTGTGCTAACTCTGTAATCAGTTACACAAATTACTATGTATAAGGAAAAACTTATCATAATGTTATACATTAAAAATAATAAGGAAAAAAGATTTGGTACATACAAATACAGATTGGTATGTTTGCAGACCACTGGTTGTTTTCTTGGCAAATGATAGATTTCTCTCCAATTAATTCAAATCCAAACTGACACTCAAACCTTAAAACATCACGGTTGGAAAATCCATCCCCTTCTCTGATACCATACAACGGTGTTCCAGGATCCCCACAGCTTTCCTTTTCAATTTCTGTCAAAATAAATACTGAATTTATTTCTAGAAAAATAAAGCAAACTCCCCATGCGTATATGCTCAAATCTAGAAAATAACTATACATTATTATAAGCAAATGAAAATCATCTACATAGTAACAGCTGCTGAAACACACTACTCATTCCATACTTCATCTTCAAAAGGAGGAAATTCTGAGTAAGGTTCTTAGAAAACTCAGAGCTCTTTGTGTTAATAGAGTACTTGAAATTAAAAGGACATGAGGAAAATTACTCCTGCTTTATTTTATTTTGTTAAATTTTAGGCAACGTTATGAAGTAAAAATTCACTTGTAGTATTTGAGTGCTTAAAACTAGCTATAGAGACCAGCATCCCACTGTGTAAGCACTTGACATTTTCCAGTACAGTTTAAATTGATGAACTAATGACAACGCAAAAAAAAAAGGGCGTAGTGATACAAAAAGAATTGCCTTAAGTCAAAAGGAGGCTGGAGGCTATACATAAGTATATACACGTTATATATACACATATTATGTACACACGTGCAAAAATAACTTCTTGATACTCAAATAGCATTTTAACTCAGTATACTTAACTGCAAGGTATCTGAATGATTCTCTCTTATTTCTACAATTGTTACATCTATTACATTCTCTCAGATTACATATTGTCCTAAACTTGCACTGGTAGTCACGAGCATGGAGGGATCTTCTAAAAAGCATTTCTCACCCATATGCATTTCACAAGCTTATAGGTCAACTGAAGCTGGAATCATAGAATTGTTTCAGTTGGAAGGAACCTTGAAGATCATGCACTTCCAACACCCCTGCCATAGGCAGGGACACCTCTCACTAGACCAGGTTTCTCAAAGCCTCATCCCAACTGCCCTTGAACACTTCCAGGGAGAGGCATCCACGACTTGTCTCGGCAACCTGTACCAGTGTCTCACCACCCTCACAGTAAAGAATTTCTTCCTAATATTGAATCTAAATCCACCTTCTTTCAGTTTAAAACAATAAGCCCTTTTCCTATTACTACACTCCGTGATAAAGAGTCCCCCCTCATCTTTCCTACAGACTTTAGGTACTGGGAAGTTGCTATAGAGTCTCCATGGAGCCTTCTCTTCTCCAGGCTGAACAACCTAAACTCTCTCAGCCTGTCTTCATAGGAGAGGTGCTCCATCCCTCTGATCATCTTTGTGGCCCTCCGCTGGACTCATTCCAACAGGTCTTTCTTATGCTTGGGGCTCCAGAGCTGGACACAGTACTCCAGATGCAGTCTCAGAAGAGCTGAGTAAAGGGGCAGAATTACCTCCGTTGACGTGTTGGCCATGCTTCTTCTGACGCAACCCAGGATGCGATTACCTTTCTAGGATGCAAGCACACATTGCTGGCTCATATTCAGTTTTTCATCCACTAGTACCCCCAATTCCTTCTTCTCAGGGGTGCTCTCAAGCCACTCATTGCCCAGCCTGTACCCATGTTTGAGATTGCCCCAAGCCAGGTGCAACACCTCGCATGAGGTTCACATGGGCCCACTTCTCTATCCCATCAAGGTCCCTCTGGATGGCAACCCTTCCTCTAGAGTATCAGCCACACCGCTCAGCTTGATGCCTTCTGCAAACTTGCTGAGGATGCACTCAGTCCCACTGTCCACGTCTTTGACAAAAGATGACACTGGTCCCAATACAGAACTCTGAGGAACACCACTTATCACTAGTCTCCACCTGAGCATTGAGCCTTTAGTGAAGCCATGTTGGCTGTCACCGATCACCTCCTTATTTTCCATGTGCCTTAGCATAGTTTCCAAGTGGATCTGCTCCATTACCTTGCTGGGGCACAGAGGTGTCTTTCCACGTCTTCCTTTATTCCCTTTTTAAAAATGGAGATTCTGTTTCCCCTTTACCAATCAGTGGGAACTCCACCATACTGCCACAACTACTCAAATATGATGAATAGTGGCTTAGCAACTTCATCTGCCAGTTCCCTCAGGACCCTTGGGTGTATGTCATCAGGCCCCACGGACTTGTGCATATGAAGGTTCCTTCGATGGTCTTGAACCTCCCTGATCTCTTACAGTGGACAGCACTTCATTCTCCCAGTCCTCGCCTTTGGATTCTGTGAGCTGGGCTGTGTGGCTGGAGCACTTGCTGGTGATGACCGAGGCAAAAATGTTGTTGAGTACCTCATCCTTCTCCATGTCAGTTGTAGCCAGATCTGTTTCACTCATCAGGGAGGGTACAGTTTCTTTCATATTATTTTGTTGTGTTTCTTCAGATACACAGGACGTCTTGTTATTTTTCACGTCCCTAGCCAAGTTCAGCTCCAGCTGTATCTTGGCTTTCCTGATCCATTCCCTAGGGTTCCCCAGAAGGGATCTCTAGAGGTCTCTAGTACAGGCTCCTACTCAAAGCAGATTCAGCTAGAAGGTCAGACCAGGTTGCTCATGGCTTTATCCGGTTGGCTTTTGAAAACCTCCTAGGATGGAGACTGGTCTGGACAACCTGTTCCACGGCTTGGCTGTCTGTGTGGGAAAAAGCTTTTTTCTTGTATCTGTTCTGAATTTCTCTTATTCTAACTTATGCCCATTGTTCCCTCATCCTCCATGCCCCTGTCTTCTCAATTACCTCCTCAGAGCTACTGGCAGGCTGATATTAGACCCTACTTCTACAGGCTGAAATAGACTAGCTCCCTCAGGCTCTTCTTAAAGGGCAAGTGCTGAAACCCCTGATCACCTTGGTAGCCTTCACTTAACTCACTTCATTTAATCAGTTTCTCAAAACTGGATGGAATATTGTAGATGGAGTCTTAGGAGAGCCAAGTAAAGGAGAATAATCACTTCCATCACTGTGCTCCTGTTAATCCAGCCCAGGATGCTTTTGACCTTCTCTGTTGCCAAGACATGCTGCTGGTTTACGCTCAGGTTGCTGTTCTCCAGGGCACCAATGCCTTTTCTGGAGAGCCATGCCCCAGCCTCTACTGTGTGCAGGAGTTGCAAATTCCCAGGTACAGGACACAGCACTTGCCCTTTGCTTCACAGAGCTCCTGTAGGCCCATTCCTCTGGCCTGTGCAGGTCCCTCTGGATAGCAGCGCTGTTCTTGAGTAAATTGGGAGAAACAGTCAAATATGATGTCATCTGTAAACCTGATAAGAGTGCACTTCATAGCCTTTTCACAGTCAATTACAAAATGGAATCTCCCAGAGTAGACTCCTGTGGTACTCTTCTTGGTCCTGTCCTCTGGCACAGTATGATCCATTAACCACCACCCTCTGTCCTATCATCCAACTTTTTTTTTTATGGGAGTGGTTTTGTTTGGGTTTTTTTTGGGTTGGCTTGTTTTTTTCATATTTTTTGTTTTCTTTTCTTTTTTTCCACCCATTGATTATCTCCTACAATATTCTTGCATCCGAGTCAGGACATTATATTCATATGTCCAACTCTGGATGAATGGACAGAGAGAAGAACCTTGATAAGGTTGAGGTAGGCAACATCCACTGCTGTCCCCTTGTCCAGCGATCTAGAGATTTATTATAAAGCAGCAATCAGCTCAGTCAGGTGTGATTTACCCTTGATAGACTCTTGCTAGCTGTTCCAAATCAATTTCATCACGTGCCAGGAAATGGCTTTCAATCCCTAAATGATAGTTTGAAAATTTCTCTTTAAAGGTCTTGCTGCCACTTTTTTATGTTTCTACATCTGTAGTTTGACTGTGCCGAAAAAAAGAAACAAACAGCAAGTGTTCCATATTAACTCAAATAATTTTTCCAGGGTCATATTTTCAGCGGCATACACCTCATTTCTCAAAGCTTTCAGCTATTAATGCTCTGACTACAACTGAAATGTGATTAAAAGCAAATAAAGAACATTCCATTTCAACAAGAAAGTGAAAAAGAGCTGAAGATTACTTCACAGAGATTTGAAAGGTTTCATTATTCTTTTTGATTAAAGCAAAATCAAAACCACCAAAAAAACCACCATCTACCAAAAAGCATAACAAACATCAAGATTTCTTACTGCTTCACTTGTATTATGTGTATTTATTTGTTCATACAGTTCTAGGAAAAGCATAATATAATGCATGATTTTAAAAAAGATTAGAAAAAAGTTCAAACTCTCCTCAGAACACAGACCTCCAATAAAAGTTAAAGCTGTCCAGAAGAAACAACGTAAGATACCCTAAAGAAGACACAAACTCACTCCTCCCACCTTCAGCTTTGATGAGACTGTTAATGTCAAACCCACAGAACTACTCAGTCTTTAAGTACTGAAGAAATAAAAAGTTTTCCTAGGCTGTCCTGGTAGACTAATAATATTCTAAGTGCCTAATTTGCTTCACATTTCACTTGGGAAAACAAATGTATTCTATAAAGTAGTTCTCCAACAAGTGATTACATAAAGTAACTTAATGTAATTTTCTCATACAATATATGCTAGACAGTAAATGTATTCATGCCTACTTATATTTATTCTTTTTTGGGGCTATGATTCTGATGTACCTAGTGGAACAATGGCTTTCTCTAATTATTATTTTATCCTAAATAGAGTTTCCATGCTTTTTGCCAAATTTAAAAAGATATATAACTGAGCAAAGCCGATACAATGAGCCTGCTCATCTTGTCTTCTAACAAACATCCTTCTTAGGAAGACTTAAAGGAACTGATTCTGAATTCAAAATATTCTTAGGCAGTGTAAAATTATTGACAGGAACTAGTTGGAAAAAAAACCTTACTATTTTCCTTTTTGCTATGTGATTGCTGTATTTGAGAGACTACATCCATAGGCTTGTAATTCATTTGCTTTCATAAATGGAATTAAGTTGAACAAGATGTTATTTGAATGACAGTTTTAAATCAATAAACCCCCTTCATATTCATTTACATTTATAGCAAATCTTTCCTTTATTACTTTAATCTTTCCTACACATCTTGCTTACACCACTTTTATACTCTGCAAATTTCATGTTAGCCTCAGTTCTTTTCTGAGTTTGAAACAGAATATTTTTGTCATTAGTTAGTTCTCCTTAGAAGCAGAAATGATAGGCTTTGGAGGTTTTTTTGGACTGATGTGCAAATAGCTTTTAGATTTGTTTAAAGAATGTCAACAAACTTTAAAACAGGCAAGAAAAACAAAAAAACTTCCACTGCTTACTGGGCTTTTTTCAGATAATCACATTTTAAATAATACAGTTTTAGGAAAGATCACCATTTCATCTTTGTTTAAAATCACTAACGGGGCAAATGATATTCACATTTTTTACAGCTAGCTCCAGAATTCTTGTTTCAGCTTCCCTGCATAGCATATTTGCTTCAACAATGCCTAAGAAGTTAGGTTAAAAGCCTGACAAATTATTATTTCTTGATAAACTTGCACTAGTCCCTCATTGTAAATAATTCATTTATGATAAATTAAAATCATGTTATGGTTGCTTAAGAGTAACAAAAGAAACAGTAAGTTTTCAAACAGCTCAAATAGTGATGCCATAATTAAAACTTTTTAAAAAAATAATAAAAAATTGGAAACATCAGTATGAATCGCCAACTAGTGAAGAGAACTAAAAATTATGGGCTACCCTTCTAGAACATAGCTAGAATTCCTATCAACAAAGCTGCACATAAGAGTCCCCTACTTCGTTTTAGTATGACTAAAACTGTCACTAATTATAATACTTTCTTTCATATAATGCACATGTATAACAAAGTTGCAATCCACAGCAGAAGTTGTTACAGAGTATATTTTAGTGGAAACACTATTTCTACAGGATATTGCACGGCACAAGCGTTTGGAAGAAGTTTGTTATACGTGATCACTACCTTTGAAAAGTCAAAAGTAATCTTATTGCTTAAGCAAGTTTTATTTTTTAATTTTATTTTATATTTTGGTTACTTTGTATCTTTACATTTTATGTTCTCTTTTATGATTTACTCTCCTTTTTGAGATTTGCAGTTAATGTTGCCTACATAGGAGATCGTTAGGATGGATTTTTCTTTTCCTGTGGTCACTAACACTGACTTATAGATCTGATCCAAAAAATAAGTATTGCTACTTGTGCCTAAGGAAAAAAAGCACTTATGCTAATATTTCTGTTAGATAGTCCTTTCTTTTTTTATATAAGACTACAAAGAAAAAGACAAGCACTCCTAAGCATAAATACAGTTTGTTAAATGTGTTAATAATGAATTAGGCACATTTTTTTTTGATGTTTAAGGCTTCTGAGAAGGAAAGAAAAAACAAAAACAATAAATCCATTTTTTATTTCAGAAATTGTTTCACATAGAAGGGCATTAACAATAAAAGGAGACATGATTTCTGGTGATGCTAAATCTCACTTTTTTTTAAAGACTAATCCCTTTGAGACTATTTAGGATACTCATAATTTTGGAAACTTGGTCACACAAAATTAATGTTTGCGATTGCAGTGCACTGAGTGGAGCTTACAATTGCCAACATACTTTCTAACAATAGATATCTAAATATTAACAATAAGTATCTAGAAAACATATCAAATTATGGGAAAAAAAAATAAAAGAAAAACAGGAGGAAAAATTAAGGTATCTCGTTTTTGTTTAAATTATCCTTTTGTTATTTTTGTGTATCTCACTGAATATGTCTGTAAATTTCCAATCAGTGATGAAATGAAGGGAGAGCCCAAAGTATCAGTATAGGGATACAAAGATAGGAATGTTCTTTTTCTCTTATCCTCTGTCTTTGTGAAGGACAGGCACATTCTGGAGGTGACTAAGTGAGCCTTGGGGAAAATAAGTGGTCTCTTATGACACAAATATATTTTGACACAGTGGCACTGGAGTTAGGTCTTGAAGAGGTAACTTGTCTATCATTTCCCTCCTATAACTCAAAGGAAAATAAAAGATAAGAATGTGATTCTTATAAGGGAAAACAATTTTGAAAAGAAAGAGATCGCTGGTGCACAGTGGAAAAGTACAATACTGAAGACTTACCATCACTTATCAGAGATTCAAAATCTATTGTACTTAACAGAAATACCCGGCAAAGATCAATCACTCTTAACTTTAACAGCATTTTAGAATAATGCCCATTTTTTGTTTCACTGACCATATCAATAGAAATATGTGAGACAACTAGACTATTTTTTTGCCATTAGTAAAACTGCATTGGAATTCATTACCTGCTGTTTTTTGCAACAGAGCATACTGGATCAACTAAACAAGAGAGTTTTAGTATATAATTCAAAGCTAGTTGTTTGATATTTGAATATGCTATGTCAAAAGTTACAAACATTCACTAACATATATTGACACACCGGCATTTTGCAAGACAATGGGGAAAAAATCTGTATAATCCCACTATGAGACATGAAGGTAAGCACAATTTATATGTACATTACTGAAAACATTACATATCTAATTTGGTTGTGAAATTGCCTTGATAGTGTCCCCACTGCAGGTCTTGCTCATTCAAAGAGCTAGGAAAAGATACCGTTATATATTTGTACAACTTCTCCTCACAAAGCACAAGGAACCAGCAATAGTATAATCATTTATCTTATCTTGAACATTATAACCTAAATCATAAGGAGAAAAAGCACTCAAAAAGCAGCAAGCAGGAAAATAAAAATTAATAACTTATTAATCAAGAACATATATTTCCTAGTGTTGAGTGGGATGTTAAATAATACAAGCAATTGACTATGCCATATGTCTTCATAATATGTATATTCAAGAAAAAGAATCTCAAGGATACATAGGAGACAAAGCTATGAACCAACTTCAGCAAGATCTTAGACTACATTTAGCAGCTCACGGGGGAAAAGACTGGGGGTTTAGTCACATTTACATGCAATAGAATCAGATACAGCTATGATCAGTAAAGAAAACAGAAAGCAACTTGAATGACCTAACAGATGGTACCTTCTCCTAAGTATTACTATGTTTATATGTATCTTCAAATGAAGGAAATCATTTTGTCTATTAAGTGTTACTGTTAAATCATGAGTATTTATAAGTATTTATAAAAATAAAGGATTGAAGCTCATTTCCAAAATAACAAAGAGCCCAGTGTCATGTGATTTTCAGTTATATTTTAAAGGTTCTCAATACCCTTGCTTCATTCTAACTATCAGATTTTTATCTACAGACTTCATGTCTTTGGAATTCCAGATATATAAAAAGAATTTCCACCTTAACCACTATTTTTATCCAGAAAAATTAGCATGATTTATTTAGCCTCAATTCTGACCACAATAGGTTTTATGTTTGTTTTGGTTTGGTTTTGGTTGTTTGCTTGTTTTCCTAAAATATAGGAAAGAGCTACTTGCCCTTAAGTGTGGTGTAGCTATTTTTCTAGCAAATAGCAAATGTGAAAGCAGGGAATGAATCTTGTATCAAGGTCAAATACAAACAGGCTGGGACAATGTCTGTATCAAAGCTATGAGAAGGTGCACTCCCACAGGACCTCCAGCTGTGCCTCACTGTCCCAGGTGAGAGACTCATCAGAGGGTGTTGTAACACCTTCTTTGTGCTCCTGGGTTCCCTTACAGAAGAAACAGGTACACAAAGGCAGGCAAGCAGAGGAGGAGGAGGATTTATGCTTACAGTCAGGTCTTGTCCCTGTATGAATTCACAAGAAGTTTAGTGTATAATGTGTTATGGAGAACACCTATCCAAGGGCATAGAGTCAGATAATTAAATTATATGGTGGTGGTGTTGGAGGGGAAATCTGTAAGAGAAGCAGATGTAGGAGGTGATAACTTTTGCACCCTTGCTGAATTGTGCCAAATGTCAAGGTACTTCTCATTTCTTGATCACATGAAGTGATGAGCCAGAAAGTGAGCACTTCACAAATTAAAAAAGCATAATTAATTGAGGGAGGGTAATGGCTTTAAAGTCACTTAAAGAAAGATCAGATGAGGTTCCTCTGTGAATACAGGGGTAAAAAAATGTTAGCCACCATTGAAAGTAACATTGTATGTGTATCACAAGTGCTCAATGTTTCTAGTATAAGGAAAAAACTAGTTACAGCCATTCTCCATTTTCAGAGGGACAGCAGTTATATCTCCATGGCTTTTATTCTATAATCTACCTATTTTTTTTCCTATAAGCACAAAATATTTCATAATCATGTTCTATTATATATTTTAGGTACTTAAAGATTTTATGGATATACATACTTACTTCTTTTCTTATTCAGCATCATATGCTGTCTTTTAAAGTTGAGTTATTTGCTAGTCAGGCAGCAATAGGCTGGCCCAGCTAATGAATGAGCCCTGTGGGGCTTTGTATAATAACTGTACCTCCAAAAAAATAGGTTACTCTATTAATTTAGGTTTAGAAAATGAACTGTTCTGTAGAACTCTGTCAGCGCAAACAGCTTAATATCACCATGGGACTTCTCATTCATATAAACATTCTCAAAAGCTGGGGTTCATGTGTATTTTGGAAAAAAAAGAAGATAGTTGTACATACAAACTTAAATAACAGCACTGGTTCAAGAAAGAAATTAAAATGCTCAAATACACTCAATGATAAGTTATATCCGTCTTCTCTTTATGGAATTGTCTTTAGAATTTAATTCAGGATGATATTTTTTTGCACAAACCTTTAAAACATTAAAATTTACAGACACCAATATTTAGGATAATTTAAAAATTCTGGTAGCACAAAACTACTTGCTAAGTTTTTAAATGTCTTTTCTGTAACATTCTACCAGGTACTACCTTGCTGGCATCTCCCATTATTCACTTTAGTTAAAAGCTCTTTAGAATGTTCAAAAATCCACCAAGTTAAACAGCTGGGGCACTAAGTCCAATTTCAGTGAAAACTGTAAACAGAAATATTTAGACCCAACAGAAAAATTGCATATCCTGTTACAAATGTTGAGTCATATTTTACAGGAGCATGTAAGAATGCTTTTATCTTTGAGTACATGCTTTGGGACTGAAGTAAATGTTAAGTACCACCCATAATAAAAACACTGTCTGATTTGATGCCTGGACTAATAATAACACAGAGTTTAATATGCAGAACACCCCCAAGATGACTCAGATCTCCTCTATTTGTTAGCTTAAACAACATAATTGTTTTAACATAGTAAGTGTTCATTAGCTAAAATATTTTCAAGCTCTCTGTATAAAATGCAACCTTCTTTACTGACTCAAATACAAAGCATGAAGAAATCATTAGTAGCTCCAGAAGAATATACATCTTGTAGAATAACTGGTTGTATTAAAACAACTTAGTCTTAAAGCATTGTCTAATTCATTTAAACATACAGTTAATGTAAAGTTTTATCTCTTATTTGGATTATTGACTTTGTTTATCAATTTTACAAATCATGATGCTTTCCAAATTTAAACAAAATTAATAAGAATGTGGATTCAATCAAACAAATAATCAAGATAGATACCTCACTCTGTGTTTATGTCCAAATCTACCTCTGTTTGAGGATGAACTGATTCCTTCACCTTAGGGCATCATAGATTCCTACAGAATACTGCCACCTCCTTTTTTTTGTTTTTGTTTTGGTTTGGTTTTTTTTGTTATTGTTCCATTAGCCTTTTTGTCCCATTCCCCATGTATTTGATCAGATAGAAGCAAACTTCATTGACAACACACTATGAGCAGAAAAAAAGGTAGTAGAGCAAGAGGCAATACTCAAAGGCAAATAAAAGGACTGTTAATGGCCTTGAAGGCCAGAGGCTATAAAAAGATTACCAAAGGCTCAAATCTGACTAGCTAGAAGACATATGATATCACAATTGCCATGCAGATGAGCAGACCATAAAATCCATCAAGAAATTCTTAAAAAGTACATCGTAGTTGGAACATCTAAGCCCAGACATTTCAATGTACAAAGATTATAAAGAAGATTATAAAGAACATTGTATAGACTTAATACATCAATCCTCTGAAGCCAATGACAAAGCCATAATTGACATGATAAGTTTCGAATTTCACTTCTTGATTTCAAGTTACATACAATTAATAACTTAATGGACATTACAGAAAGTAGCCATTCAAGTGAAAAATACAAGAAAGAAATATGTAGGCCTTAAAACATGTACAGTTTTAAGTATTAAAATAAATACTAGCAATGCTATAAAGCATACAGAAAAAGCTGTATCATATTTCTTTTTCATACTACACTAGAGACATAAAAGATTCTCTGGATTATCTAAATGTTAGTTTCCATACCCCACCTTTTAATTCTGTACTTTAATGTCTGTTAAACTTAACCTCAAATTTATTCTTCACTTTGACTTCAGATTAAATTAACATTAAATCTGAACTTTCTGGGTTCTGGGTTGGATGCTGATAGTATTTTCATTCATTTCAAGTAATTGCACTGAATAAATAAAACATTAACTACTCTTTTATTGGTATGTGTTCAGTGACCAAAATTTTAGCTTTTGGGTGGCTAGTTTGGTTTTTGGGTTTTTTTGGTTTTTTGCTTCACTAAATACTTAAATAAAACAATAAACATGTCAACAATCTAAATATAAGTACATATTTTTTAATCAGTGATTATTCTGCCCTGGAGCATTACAGTGACTGAAGGAGAGCAGAGTAACTAGAAGCCAGAGCCATGTACCAATGCTAGAGTGTTGATGCATATCAAAGAAGTTAGAGATATGGGTAGACCCATTTTTCCTCTTTCAAATTCTTCCTACTTCCAAGCACTTGCTAAATTTCTGTGGAAATATTGCTAAATCACAGTTAATCCCAGTTAAATCCTGTTAATTCTAGATTTGCTTGCAAAAAACAGTTGGCATTTTATCATTTGATAAAATTTCACTTAAAGTTGTGAGAATCAGCAGTTTGTTTTCCATCTATGTTCTGCTCAAGAAATTTCTGCTTCCTGCATAACTTTATTCCCTAAAGCCGTACCAGTACGGCCCTCATCCTTCAGCCTTATTGCAGTAGTACTTGTTTTGTTTCAGTATAATTTTGATATGAAGAGAAGATACACGTCAGGGGAGGCATGTTTTATACTCCCACTATGTTCTTCTGAAGCTGCAGTGTGTATACACACCTTTAGATGCCTCTTTGCCTACTCAATCCTCTTTGCTCCCCAGCCACTACAGCTTTGAATCAACCACACCTTTCTTCTTCAGCTAATTTCCCTCGATCAAGAATCTAGAGAATGGGCAGAAAGTAGGTATGTTACATTTACTCTCAGCCTTGAGGAACTGTATTTGGGCATAGTTAACTAATTCCTGACAACTTTTCCTGAATGTACCTGAATTTATCTGGACTAAAGATGGATCATTAGATGATTTGAAGAAAGTTTCATCCAACTATCCACGTTTTTATTTTAAAAGTTGAAATACGATTCCATATTCTGGCGTTCTGTATCACATAGTTTCACCTCAAAAAATAAAGTTGTCAGAGAGAGAAAACAGCTATGAATTTCAGCAGCTCTCCCTTAATGTAACTTTTCATAACAGACAACTAAACTGCTAGCTTTCTTTATGGAACTGTAGAAACTAGGCACTAGCAAGAAAGAATAAATGGAGAAACAATACCAAGGAATCACATATAAGTCTTCAATCCTTTACATGAACAATTCCAATAGGAATACACAGAATATCCCTTAGACTACCAGTTACTGCTTGGCCTGTCAAAAGGAAATAATCTGAATAGGTAGTCATCATATGCAGAAACGTCTGAAATAATTTTTAAGAGAACATTAAGCCTAAAGCCCATTTATTAGCAGTTATATAAATTCTACAGTTTCTGTGTCTGAATCCTCTTTACTTAAGTGGATGGGTTTTTTCTCATTTTAAAATAAGAATGGTTTTCTTCCACAGACGAAATAATTTGATTTCAATGAGAAAAATATAAGCATGTTGTTAATCACCATAGAGAGACTGAAGCTGTTGAGAATATGGTCCTTTAATGTTTAGAAAATAATCTAAATTACGACAAAAACATGCTATGTACTACTTTACTAATATGAGCAGAAGCAGGAAACTCATTTATGTCACTGCTGATTTGACTAAGGCACTTTGCTCATCTTTAGAAAATATTCAGGAAAATAGAATGTTTCAGTAGATTCGATAGTTTCATCTGCATCTGTCAGTGTGCTTTTAGAGATCACATAATTGAAAATTAACTATTTCAGGCAATTTTTTCTGGCTCTATGGGAGTCAAGACGACTTGTACATACAGTATTGACCCTTCTGTTCTGAATAGCACTGTCCTTTTCCTTCTTATATGGTAAATAAAACAGTAGTTATGAGAAACAATGGAACACCCTGAACTTCTCAACTAGAATTAGACAACATGAATTATGTGGCAAGAGACAGACAATTATAATATAGAGATATATTTTTTTCCTTAATATCAACTAGCTGCATCTCTCTATTGCCTGTCGACATTTTCTCAGAGGGTATGCACACTATGGCAAAATATCTGTCTATTGGGGGCAGGAGGGGTCCTATACCAGCAAAATCCTCCTGTCTGCATCTGTGACTTAAATTCCTCACTGTAGCCACTATTACACTATGTTATGACACATGATACTATAATATGGTGTATTACTGTTGCTACCATGTCAAAATTATTTATTCATCACACATTATTTATACGGGGTTTAACTCGCATATCTATCTCAATTGTGGTAAAGTGGTACATGGTAAATCTCTTCCATTCCACTGCTATTTCAGAGAGGCCTCTCTATTTCTACACAGAGCTTTGGCTTCAGATGGCTTTACACTGTCTACATGGTTTGCTTTCTTGCCCAGGCTTCTGGTCCCATGATCCCTCATCCTCCTCCTCTCTAGTTTGGTCAGTTATTCCCTTCTGGCACAAGGCAACCATAATCTTCCAAAAGGAAATTCGAGCAGGATAAAAAGAAAACCAAAACCTAAAAAAAGTCAGAACAAATAGCACTTTTGCCCAAACACACACAACATGGACAATTCCCAGATTCACTCTAAAAAGACAGAGAAGGACTTGCTCCTTTAAAAATCATATAGTGAATTTGTATTGGGTTTAGAGGGCAAGGTTTTGGAAGCTGGGGGTCTGCAGTTGTGAACTCTGTGAGAAGAGGGCTCCATGTTGGACATAGCCAGCTCCAAGAAGGACCTGCTGCTGGCCAAAGCTGAGCCCATCAGCAATGCTGTGGTGCGTCTGCGACAACATATTTAAGAAAGAGTAAAAAAATGCTGCAAAACAGCTGTGAGCAATAAAAATGTGAGAGAAACAGCCCTGCAGATACGAAGGTCAGTGAAGGAAGGGGAGGAGGTGCTCCAGGTGCCAGAGCAGATTCCACTGCATTCTGTGTAGAAGGCTGACCCCTGCAGCCCATGGGGGTCTGTGCTGCAGCAGATATTCACGCTGCAGCCCATAGAGGACCCTACATTGCACCAAGTAGATATTCCTGAAAAAAGCTGTAGCCCATGGAAAAGCCATGCAGGGAGCAAGGTCCTGGCAAGACCTGTGGCCAAGAGAAGAGGAGCCCACGATGGAGCAGGCTTACTGGGAGGACTTGTGGACAATGGGGGACCCA
The DNA here is from genome assembly GCA_028565335.1 of Limnodromus scolopaceus. NCBI lineage: Eukaryota > Metazoa > Chordata > Aves > Charadriiformes > Scolopacidae > Limnodromus > Limnodromus scolopaceus. The sequence goes on from JAOXNO010000013.1 coordinate 142,971,332, forward strand.
CACTGGAACAGTCCATTCCGGAAGGACTGCACCACATGGAAAGGACCCATGCTAGAACAGTTTTTGAAGACTTGTAAACTGTGGGAAGAACCCCACAGTGGAACAGGAGAAAAGCACGAAGAGGAAAGAGTGGTAGAGAGGAAATCTCATCAACTGACCACAATCTCCATTCCCCATTCACCTATGCTGTTTGGGAGAAGGTACAAGTCTTGGGAATGAAGAAGTGAAGTTGATCCTAGGAAGAAGAAGGGGTGGAGGACTGTATTTAGTTTTGCTTTTATTTCTCACTATCCTACTTTAATTCTAATTTGCAAAAAATCAGATTAATCTTCCCCTAGTCGAGTCTGTTTTGTCTGCGATGATAACTGGTGAGTGGTCTCCCTGTCCTTATCTCAACCCACAAGCTTTTTCCTCTTATTTTCTTCCCATGTCCTGCTGAGGAGGGCGAGTGAGAGCCCCTTGGTGGAAATGTGTCAGCCAGCTAAGGTTATCCACCACAGAGTTGCATCTAATTTTCATCTAAGTTCATGTGTTGAATGTAGATTTTTTTCAAGTCAGAAAGCACTCTCACCTCCGACCCCGAAAAAAAGAAAATAAGAAAGAGAAGTATAGCTAGAAGCTCTGATTAATAGCTTGGACTAAGCTCTCAAAGATTTAGTTTTTATAATCTAAATCCTCTTAAGTGAGTAAAGCTATGCAAATTGGGATTTTACAAACTGAATCTGGTTAGATACTCATCCCCTTGCCAAATTTCAGGTCACTGATCCAATGTACAAGAATGCTAGAACTTATCAAAAAGTTTGCCAGATCATTTTTAATGGCTACAAAATAATGTATGTTCCCAAAGCTATGTTCTTCAAAGCTTCTGAAGTGCTTTGCTTGAATTTGCCCATAAACACTTTAAGTGAGACAGCCATCGAATACAAATAATTTCAACTCAAACAGTTAAATTTCAGAGTTTCTAAATGGTAAAATAAAGAATAATTAAACTAGGTCTTATCTTACCTAGGAAACTGTTCAATCAAAGTAATGCATTGACTTCACCTATAATATGCTTTCTTGTTTCACTCTCTATTATGGTTAAAATATATGAACTAGAGAGAAAAGATTATTTGCATGTGGATGGGAGAAGATTAAGAAAGATACTTCCTCACTATGTAAAATACCATCAAGTTCAGTACTATGAAGTAATGCACTCTTTGAAATATTTAAGTATTGGAGAGATGTTCATATATCGAAGTAGACCTCACTCCATAAAATGCCTAAGTGATCTGCTTTTAGTGTGTAGCTGAACATGAGCAAGACTTAGAAATATCTAAAGACCATGAAAAAAAGGTATAAAATTCCAAACTCTATGTACATTCAATTTAATACCAAATGTTTTAAAGATTAAAATAACTAATCATAACTGGAACAAAACGTGTGGCTTCTAAATTATAAGGATATCTAACTGATGATTCAATGCCTTTTTAAACTATATGTTCTAGATTAACTACAGGCCACTCAACCACCTAACAAAGTATAGAGCACGTCAGTTTTATTTCCTGTAGTCTTCCCCTCTCATGTTCTGCATCACCCCCTCCCTGTACTGAACCTTACTGGCAGTTTATACAACTTCGAACATACATAATTATGTTATTTATTAATATAGAAATATAAGATAAATTAAGATCACAGAAAACAAGAGCATTCTTTCAGACAGATTCAAAACATATTCAAGAGCTGTTTATAACCACTCATTAGCCTTTCAGTTTGCACTGATACACGATACCATGCCTTTGTCTGTTTTAATACATAGACCTCATTTTTTATCATCTGTATTAATGACATTTTCATTAAATATGAGAAGAAAATAGAAAATTAAGGTCATACAATTCAGGAAATACTGTTCAGACATCTTAGAGACATATGATGCTTATTAAAGTACAAAAATCACATGCAATTTAAACCACTTTTTAAGTCTCTGTTTTATGTAAGAAGGGACTTCTGACTGTCCTTTGGTCCAAATCCCTGCTCATGTTACTTTATTTTGCTTACTAGATAGAGCTTTTCAGCTGCCTTAATGATGCACAGAAGTGCTAATTATCAAGTTATATTCAAACTTTCTTTTATAGTTCACCAGAAGTTAGCATGCTGACCCTGAGTGAATGTTTTGTCTAGATATTACCTACTGCTCTTTTCTGCCTACAAAATAAAATTTAGAGAAATAATACATTTTCTACACTCACTATATTGTAAATATGGCATGAAGATATCTCTGCTAAAGCTGAATCCACCATTATAGTTCTTGCTAAGACCAGTTAAGCCCATAATTTATTTTTATACCTGTGTAAATTTATACTTTTATAACTTGTATAATAGAGAAAAAAAATAGAGTGGAAATAATAGATTTGAAATTAGGATCTAAGGGCTGTTCAAGAGAAGACAACACTTTCTGTTACACGGCATCTTTGAACAAATAGCCATTCTCTGTATTATTACACTTGCTGCTTGTGATAAATATGAGACTCTACTCCTGGAATTAAAGAACTATTGCACACCTGATGTATGAGTTACAAATTCTGTAAATTTCCACAGCATTAATGTTAGTTGAAAAATCAACAGACCTTTTGTTCTAAACGAATCACAAATGAGTATGGGGCTATGGCATATTAAATTACAAGGAGTCAACTTATGGAATATTTAAGCTGAACATCCACACAATTGTGTCTTGAACTAAAGGTGCTGACCCTCAAGCCTGTCAGTGTTTAAGAGGCATTTGGACGCTGCCCTTAGTAGCATATTTTAATTTGATCAGCCTTGAATTGGTCAGGCAGCTGAACTAGATGGTCATTTCAGGTCCCTTCCAACTAAAATAGTCCATTCCATTCCCTCACGCGCTCACACAGACATCACATTATGAAGAACTAGGAGCACTGCTAGTAAGGATAAACTAATAACAGCAGAAACAGAATTTATAATCCTGACTTATAACAAAAAGCAAACTGGATTCAACTCAGGAAACTATTACTATAAATAGGGTTTACAAAGCTAGGCATGGAAACTTACAGCAAGGAAAACAGAAAACTAAAGTTCTAAATTAGAGAAGCATAGACATAACTGTGTAAACAGGGAAAATTGTGCTGCCATTGCCATCCACTCAATGCAGTATAAATTACTAAAATTTATTGTAAAAAAAGTTCAGTATAAGTACTGACGAAAAGCAGATGTAGTTTGATAAAATATGTCATAACTTCCCATCTAAGAAGTAAGCATGGCTATGTTTTATTGCTTGTATATAGACAGAGTGAGTCTCAAATACCTCATCTGCATACATCCTGTTATAGCACACATTCTGCTATTTCAGAAAGACAGCTTAGACTACCTGAATATATTGTATCCTGAAACAGAAGGTGCGTTAAAATAACAATGCAGAGACAGTAATTCCATACCTGATGAGTTCCGTGCTATGTATATTGGATACCTTTATATTCAGCAGAGGTGTTTTCCACTTCAAGCACATAAGCAGGCAATAAGACTATAATTCCAAAATTACCAAAAAGTGTTACAAGAGACTTCAGTTTTGTTCTTATGAAATTCACTCATAAAAAACACGTTCACAAAAATCAAGATGTTAGGATACTTATGACACTGTTGCTGCACCACTTGATTTTACAGCTGTCATGTACCTTTAAAAAGCATTAGGAAGTACAATAATAAAACCCCTGAATCTTCCAAGAGTTGATATCATCAATATTACAGACAAAGCTGAAGAAGAGGAATATTCACCTTTGGGTGGAATTGGGTAAATCACTGTATTACTACAGTGTGAATACTTGTAGTTCTGACTATGTGCCTTGGTCCGTTCTTCCTTCAATCCACAGGAACAATACTGAGAAAACGTTGCTTCTAGAGTTACTAAGCATTTAAGGATGCAGTAACCTTTATTCAAATTGTGTACACATCACATGACAGCCCAGTTAGAAGAATTCAAGCAAATGACAGTGTGAATAGCCTGGTGGCCAGAAAAATTACTTTAATCTGTCTATTACCATTTTCATTTACCTATGACGTGAAATATAGGTCATGAAGTGAAAAAGTGAAGCTGAGTGCTATTTGGAAATCTGTTATCTTAGAAGCTCAGATGATGTAGAAGTAGTGATAACTATTACAAGTGGATTCAGGAGAGCAATTGTAGCTGCTTGTTTACCGTTTCCAATTTAAGGGAAATGGCATGACTTCCTGACAAGATGGTCTAACAATCTCAAACACCTTAAGCCAGTTGTGCTAGAACACTGAGACCACAGAATGAATTTTTCCAACAAAGTAGCTGGAGATAATTATAGATTTATTATTCCAAGGGATATGCCAGCAAATATAATACACCTGGGCCACATCAAATCAACAAAATCTTAGAACAAAACAGCAATTATGCAGCAATTACCTCCATTGTCAGAGCTGGATGTCAATCTGAAGCTGATAAAAATTACTGTTTACTTTCCAGTCTCATGCAAGACCTAGAGACTGCACTGCTTTTATAAGCTGCACTTTGCCCTGTCAGTATTTAGGGAAAACTTTAACTGTCACTGCAGGACAATTTGATTATGCAATGCTTGATTATTACCTTGCCATAAATGGTCAGAAGTAGTATTTCTGTCACTACCTCATCTGCTTTTGTACAGTTCCACTCTTCCAAGCAATGTTTTCAAAAGAACCCATTGTTAGATAGCTAACAAAGGTAATCTCCTTAGAACTCGAAAGTTTTCTGAACAAGAGAGTTGTTCCAGCAGAAAGTCACTACGCTATTCTTAAGCTAATGCAGAAACTGAAAACCTCACAAGAAACTTGAAAGAAAGCTTACAAAACAAAACTCAGAGAGGACAGCTTGAAAGACATTCACTACAAATTTTCTTTGGTGTTCTACATTGTCAAAGGCTTCTTGTTAAACTACACCTAGGAATTTCTTCTACCACTAGGAAAAATCCGTGAGTCAAGAAGTATTTCTAAGTTAGCAGAGATTATTTTTAAAATGTACTAAATGATTAATAAAGGTGAATGATATTTCTTTCCAACCTTAAAATTTATTAACAATGCGGTTAGGCCACCGACAGCCAGCATAACTATCTTAGGTAAAGCAGTAAAATAACGCTAACACTAAGCTAAAATTAAAGGTGTGCATGTCAACTCACAATTTTTATGCAGCTATCCCGAGCACAGTGTAAAATAAAAATAATCAAATGTTTTCCTAAAGCAGTACAAAGGCTGTCAATCAAGTTTTAGGATGGGCTTCTGTGATGTTCACTAAGTGCTACAAGACTGCAAAGAACATCTTAAAATTCTTTACTTTTTTCAAAAAAAACCCAACTTGAGTTAAATGATTTCACCTGCAGTGATTGGTAACCAGCAGCAGTAGACTTCATTTTTCTCTTCTGTAAGACACACATCAGAAATAATTTGCTTCCCCCATGAGTTTGCACTTTTCAGAGCAATGAAAATTTTGCCTCTACATCTCTTTTCTAGGAAGAAATTAAGTCTCTTTTAGTTATCACTTCTATGCACATACTCCAAAGAGAATTATTTAAGAATGTAACCTGGAGACAAGTGCTATTTCCTAGTGCAGCAGAATAACTACTCCCAGTTTTGCCTTGGAAAAATCTCAGGAGAAAACAGTGCAAGACCGGCACTCTGCACAAATAGTAAGTGATGTAGTCAAGTATATTGGGTCTGGCTGGGATGGAGTCAGCTTTCCCCATAGCAGCTCTCATAGTGCTGTGCTTTGTGTTTGTAGCTTGAATGGTGTTATTAACACATCAGTGTTTTCGTTATTGCTGAGCAGCTCTCGCACAGCATCATGGCTGTCTCTCCAACACCTCTTGCTCCCCTAAAGGCCACTAGGAGGGGGGTGGACCAGAAGTTGGGAGGGGACATGGCCAGGACAGCTGACCCAAACTGACCAAAGGGATATTCCATACCATACAACACCATGCTCAGCAATAAAAGCTACAAGAAAGGAGGAGGGGGGAGCATTCATTATTAAGGCGTTTCTCTTCTGAAGCAAGAAGCAACCACTATGTGTGCTAAGGCCCTACTTCCCAGGAAGTGGCTGGACACTGCCTGCTGGTGGGAAGCAGAGAATAATTTCTTTGTTTATTTCCTCTTCTTCCATGTACAGCCTTTTCTTTTCTTTATTAAACTTCCTTTATCTCAAGCCACAAGTTTTTCATCTTATTTTTTCCCTGTCCTGCTGAAGAGGCAGGGGGAGAATGGCTGGGTGGGCACCTGGTGTCCAGCCAAGGTTAACCCACTACGTCAAGGAAAATGAAGAAAGAGACAGCTGATTAGAGTAAAACAAACAAGAAAGAAAAATACTGAGTGAAAATTATGATTGGTTCAGTGGGAAAGCTAGGTGGCTGCCTCATGCAGCAATACTGGAGAAAAATGACTGGTAATCCTGATAAGTGATTACCTGCATAGTTAGACATAAATGATGTACTAAATCATAAACGATATAATAGTTCCAAGGCTAGGTAAATATTTTGCTTATCACCTTATGCACATTCTGAGCAATTCTGTATGATACACAAATTATGATTTTGCAATAAATTTAAAGAAGTTTATTAGAAGTCCTTAAGTCATCAAACTTTTGCATAAAGATTCTTGGACTTAAAATATTATTTGGCTTCAGTGTAATTCTAGAAAATGTTTATTGAACTTCACCTGAAAACCACAGGTGAAACATTTGTCTGTGATTAACGTATTTCAATGCCTTATTCAGTATTTCACCATGGTTAGCATGCTTAAGTATGACGGAGCATGTACTGTTAATAAATTTATTATGATGTTTTGTGAATACAGAGTAGAAAGACAAGCATACGCTGCAGAAAATAGTAAAGCAGCAAGAACTAAGTGTGCATGAAAGCAAACTAAGCAGTTAATAATAGTGTTAAAGCTGTATCTTTACCTTAGACCCAAGCCCAGAGCCTTGTTCCAGCAAGGTTCAGGACAGTGATACTTCTCATCACCTTTTTTTTTTTTTTTTTTTTAATCTGAGTTGGGATACAAATAAGCATCTGCTATGGACAGAAAGCACCAATTTTAGCTGAGAAGTTGCAAAAAAAAGACTGGAAAGAAACAGGAGTAGGTAGATCATATTCAGTTTGAATACACCCTTCATCACATATTAACATTGTAACTAATCTAACCCAACAGGAATATTTTAAGTGAAATTAATAGAAGTTACTCAAAAATACAATAAGATGTTTTTAAACTTCATCCAGTCATTGGAATAAGAGTTTTGTTAAACAAATTAGCTATTTTATGTTCTTAGACGACATTGGATTTTCCAAAGAAATTACTAAGGAAACCAGCATTCCTATCACTGTATTTAAAAAATAACAAAAATAACCTATTTTTCAATTCAAATTACAAACCCCAATCTTATTTAAACACAGGGCCTCTGATTCAAAATCAAGAGCTAACAAAAAAGAAAGCAAACCATCCAACTGATCAGGTCTAAAGAATGAACACCTATAAGCATAATTCGTGCAACTGTGCCACTATTTCATTTGCTATTTGTAATTCTTATTTACAATTTCTGCAATGAGGTGGGAGGGCAGGTCTTTGCAATGAACATTGCCAAGCTATGTCCATACGTATCAATTTGATGGGAGAAAATAACACCGTAAAGTCATTTATGAATCACTTTATCAAAGCATCCCTTTTAATGTTCATCACAGCACAGAATCCAAAGAACAGTAGGAGTCAGTGGTCCTGAGAGGCCAAATGGTTTAAATATACAAATGTAAAATGATAATCCAATTTGTTACATATGTATGTTGTAAAAGGAATATGTGGAAACAAGACAGAAATATTTGATATTTGTCTTTTCCTCTGTCTCATATATCAGCACATCCTCTTTATGTCACCTGTTATATTGTAGGTTATTTCTCCCTGATATAGCACCATATCTGTGTTGAACAGATTGCTTCCTTCATACTTTGATATGGGGAGAGAGCATATTTTCTTTTTGCTATGTAAAAGGGTGTAATTGGAAGAAAATAATGTCTAGGCATTCATGTAATTCTTCCCACACCTTTCCCTCAAGTGTCCTTGCTCACAAGGATGTGGATTCCATTATTGCCTCTCAAATTTCGTACTTCTAAACCTGCAGGAATTCCCATACATACAGGAATTTAAGAAGAAAATTAACATGTCATTACATGAAACCCAAACATCTAACCAAAACCAAACACTGAGCACATCCTGAAACATATGGATAGGATTCTATTAACACTTGGTTTGGTGATTCTGACTTTTTTTTTTTTGGAATCACAGCTTTACTACAGCAGATAGAGGACACAAAATTGAACATAAAATTGCATCAAAAGAGCACTATATAAATCCGTTGCTCTAGCTTTCAAAACTTGATTGGCTTCATAAAACAACATAGTTAATAAAAGATAAAGGCATCATCATGTGAAATATTAACACCATTTAAAAAATACAACGCCATTTTTACATTGTTTCATCTAATATTTATTTCCTTTGATGTTATCAAAATAAGACTGTTCACATATTTTTCATAAAATTATATTCCAGTGATTTTCTTTTTTCATATGTCCATCATATCTACCTGAACAGTATTATCAAAATCACAGTAGCCTTACAAGTGTCTTATCAGAACACCAAATGATAGAACGGTACAGCTCATAAATGTCTTATCAACACATCCTCGTAAACAGTGTAAAAATGTTCCCATAGCTACATGGAAACTTATGCTACTCTCAAAGACTAATATATCCTGTTAGAGTATCATATCTACTGCTCTAATTATGACTTAACAACAACAAAAATAATAAAATTGCCACACACACTATTTTTTACACTTTTCTGCTGCAATTACTACTAATGTCCAAAAAATAAGTTGTCTCATTTCACTGTTTAAAAAAATGTATATTATAAAAAAAATCACTGGAACAAAGAACTACTGTGAAATAAAGTTCAGTTTCTCATTACTATCTATGACTTTTATCATTTCTTCTGTCCCTCTGCCTGAGTTTTTCACACCTATTGAAAGCTCTTCAGCTACGAAAAGTCATCAGTGAAATAGTTCCTGAGCTCACTTAACTAGTAAAAGGCAGTGAAAAACAACTTTGCAAGTTACTAAGCAAAATAAACAGTCAACAATTCTTTAGAACATACACCTAAAAGTTAATTGAAATATAATTAAACCTTGCTAATTTCTTTAGAAAATAAAATAAAATAAAGCCAGTTGCTATTCTTTTTCATGGGTAAAATAATGAAAAGAGTAATTACTGTCCAGAAATTTCCTGGCATACAAATCTGAGATATAGAAAATTGCTCAGAAATGTGTATTATTGTATAATAGATATTACTGTACTGAAAATTTTCTCAAACAAATAGTCTGGCAGAAGAGTACAGTTCTGTAAAATAAACAGGAAGACAAAACTTTGTGGATATAAGTCCCATTAATGTGCTTATGGATTTCAAACAATTCATGTGATGATGTGTGTTTACAGTGTACTGAGGAGAAGAGGATTTAATGCACATTTTCCATGTTAAATATTTGGAAGGAAGAGCTTCTAATCTATAAAAAGTGATCATTTTTTGAGGTAAGGCAGCTAACAGCCCAGGATAGCTCTTTATAAATAATAGGTTTTAAGTAGAAAGAGGTGCTAATTGATTATGAAACCCCATGAAATATAGGAAAGCAACTGAAGGTTAAAAATAACACTTAATAATGAGATTTCCTTAAGACTGCATGTCGCAGTAATATATCACCACATAATAAAATCCATATTCTTAACTGGTGACGTCTACCTGCCTGATGTAACCCCATTTACTGTAACTCTAAGCCCAACCCATCAGCCAATTGTTCATCCAACATACTATGGACTTACCTGGCTGTATTCTGGACATTTTGTCCAGAAGGATACTGTGAAAGACAGTATCAAATGCTTTGCTAAAATCATAAACCACATCTACTGGCTTTCCTTGGTCAACTAGATAATTTCCTTTTATGACAAGGTAACCTAAGTTAGTTACACAGGACTTTTCCCTCATGAACCTGTGTTGGCTATAACCGGTGACCGCATCGCCTCTCAAGTGTTTTTCGGTTAGTCCCAGAAGAACCTTCTCCATAATTCTACCCAGCAGTGAAGTGAGATGGACAGGTCTGTAATTACCAGGATCTTCCTTCTTACTCTTATTGAAAACTGGAACAATATTTACCAGCTTCCAGTTAATTGGAACCTCTCCAGACTTCCAAGACTGTTGAAAAATAATGGAGAGAGGTGCTCCAAAAGCATCGGCCTACTCTTTCAGGACACTGGGATGAATCCCATTGGCCCCCATACACCTGTGCGCATCCAGCTAGAGCAGCAAGTCTTGAACAATTTCTGAGTTGGCTTTTCTTTCCAGAGTTTACCATCCTCCCAGTCACAGTCTTTCAAAACAGGACTTTAGGATTCCCAGGGCCCATCACTGATGTTAAAAAAAGGGGCAAAGGCGGCATTAAATGTCTCTGCTTTGTCTGTATCTCTACTTGTGAGATAAGTAACCTCATGAAGTAATGGACTAATGGTATCTCTAATCCTCCTTTTGCTGTTAACGTATTTTTAAAAGCCCTTTTTTTGTCCTTCACAGTGCTGGGCAGCTTGAACTCTAATTGAGGTTTGGTCACATGAATTTTCTTCCTGCAGTGACAAACAGCATCTCTGTTGTCTTCATGTGTCACCTGTCCTTCTGCCAATATCCATACACTTTCTTTTTCCACCTAAATTCTAGAAGAAGATCCCTGATGGCTTGGATAAATCCAGCCTTCTGCCCCGCTTGCTTGACTTCTAGCACTTTAGAATTGCCTGCTCCTGCACTCTTAAAAGATAGCTCTTATAAAGTGAGCAGCTATCACAAAAAACTTCAGTTCTACAGTGGTCAGTAATCTCAGTGCAAGAGAATTCCTTTGACAAATGGTGAATAAAGCATTAAATACATAAAGAAAAAAATAATGAAGGAGTTGATACACAGTTGTTCACAATCACGGCTAAACCTAACAGATAGGAAAGCCATTAAGATTATGTCCTTAAGATGTCTGCTTTTTTCTTATTGTAATGGCATTGTATTTTGATGGTCTAAGACCAGAGGCAAGGCAGGTTTCGGAAAAGCAACTGAAAGAGTTTAGGGAAAAATAAAAATAATTTTCAACAGCTTGCTGTGGTCCAACTATTAAAACTGAGATAGTAAAATAGCAGTAATGAAATTTGTACGGGCCTTTCTTGCTCTGAAGAGGTGGTGAACTTATTCACATTAACTTCAACCACAGACAGCTTAAGAAAGACTCAGATTTTAATGACTATGTCTACTCTAGTATGTTGAATAAGGTTTTCTTAATAGGAGCTTTTTGTTTCCTTGATAAAATTGTCTGAATTTTAAATGCATTTTTCCCCTACTCTATTCGTCCCCCTGCCCAAGCCCCAAGTCAATCTGACGTGTCTAATCAACCAGCTGCTAAGTGTATGGAAATAACGTTAGGACAATGTGTTACTCCTTTCTTATGTAGCTATAAACTAATTCTGAGAAATAAGCATACAGGTAATCTAACAGATACCTGTAATACATATAAATGCAGAAAGCAGAATTCCTTTGGCCCTAAGGAACCTTGCTAGGCAGGAAGATGAATATATTGATAATCAGGTGTTAAATCTGTTAAACAAAGAGGTCAGAAAGAGTTATCGAAGGGAAAAATGTGATGGACTACATGAATTCATACCAGTTGCTCAAATACTGGTTCTACCAGTATTTACTGGATGAACTTTATTTATGTCTGTTACTTTAATGCAAAAAGTTGGATTATGTTTATAAATTAGCTTGAGATGTCAATTTTTGAGATACTGTCAACATGGAAGAAAAAGTAACATGAGTAAAATGTCAGCTGAGCTACCTGAAGACAAGACCATGCTGCTTCTGTTAAAAATGTGATAAAAAGAATACAAGTAGTTGTAGTTTGTGGTGTGTTCTATATGCTAGTCTCATTAGATGGGTAATAACAATTAATGTATGTGCCCGGAGAGAATGAAAAACCACAATTTTAACATCTAGCCACTTCCCATATAAGAGTCACTTCTGGAGTGTCTAGGTTGAGATCCTGGTACCTGATAAGTAAAAAGTGTAAGCAATCAGGTATACCAGGAAAGCAAACGAGAGATGCAATGCATCAGTTCAACAACCACTTAAAATCACAGGCTGGTTAGCAGCAATAAAGCCCAAGTTGTGTATCACGAAGTAAGAAGTTCCAACAGTAGTTTGGCCACTAATTCATGAATAAGTTCAGATTTATCCTTATCCTGTTTTCTTCACATACAACAGCAGGATGGTAATGTGTTTTGGTTTTTTTTAATCTCGGGGTGGAGAAAAAAGCATTGTGACCTTTGTTACGATTAGAAAATAAGATCATATACATATGCTAAAACCAATATAAAATTATTGTATATTTATTGCAGGCTTTAAAGAGTGTGCAGTAAATAAGGCAAAGGCCAACACTTGAATTATGAGATTAAAAATATTAAACAGCTGCGACATTTCCCAGGCACCGTTCATCCAATGCAATGAACGAGGCAGGGAGCCTAAGGGAAATACTGAGTGACTGTGTAATTAAAGACTGTAGATAATGAATGTGCTTACAGAGGCTGAATTATGTTTTCCTGGGTAACATACATTCTGACACTTCCTAATTTTTGAACAATTGACTTTGCGAAAAAACCATCCTCCAAAAAAGCCCCATCCCACAGTTCTTGAATTCGATCCACTCCATACCTAACTTAAGCTAAAGGAAAAAATACAATGTATTTCACCTCCATCATATTACGTTTCATTAATAGTTTTTGAAAATGAACTACTGCAGCACAGACTGAACCACAGATCTAACGTTAAACAGCTTCTGGATAAATCCTAATTCTGGCACAGTGGAAAAGGACCACTGGGACCTGTGCTTGTCTCAAACACCATCCATCCAGGTGTCAAAATAAGGTGCAAGTCTTGAGAGACTAACAGCTTTGTGATTCATGCTTTCCTTCCTACATAAACAACTCTGACTTTTAAAATGTTACCGGGTATATGAGTTAGCTCTTCACTAAAATAAAGAGGTCACTTAAAATACCTCAAAGCTGTAATTATGGACACAGTCAGATTTTAAAATATTAATTGCATTTGAGCTAAATTTCCTATACAGAAGTATTTTTTTAAAAATCACAAGAGAGATAAAAGTTATCTTAGAAACACCTAAATTTTAAGAGAATGAGCACGCAGCAAATCCCACTTATATTCAGAAGTAGTTGTTTTCTTCATGACAGTTATTTAATGAAGAAAATGTCTTGCTTTCAAAATATTGTTATTCAGTTAGGTCCACTTAGACTTCATAGTTTGGATTTTGTTACATGGCAGACTATTAGCAATTAAGACATTACACTTTTTAATAGTTTATTGGGAGAAAGATATCAAAGCTACTGCCAGAATACTTATTACAACTTTAACTTGTGCTGTTGAGATTTTTTAAATGAATGTGGTATTTATTGATGTGCATAATGTGGTATATGCAGTCTCTTCAATTATGTATAAAAATTGTACTATGACAGGACAGAAATCTCCCTTCGTGGAGTACCTTTTGAATGCAAACTGATTAAAAATAAAGTAACTGTTACTTTTCAATGATAGACAGAATTCAGTTATTCATTCTGTTCAAAGCACCCCAATTTTGCTAAAAAGGTAGGCAGGCAAGACTACTACCATGCCTAACACCTATCAAAGAGCCACCACACTCTTTAATTTCTCCTTGTTTCCATGGAAGCTAAGTAGATTAGGAGATCACTTTTTAAGAAGCCCATGTGAGGTACTTTGGAAATTATGCAGCCTACAAATCTCCATTTTCTAGAAGAACAGCACAATCATGGATTATCCATTTTTCAAACCAAAAACTAAATCAAAATCATGTGCCTAATTTTTGAAAGAGGTCATGCCATATAACAGAAAAATCAGTTGGAAATGTAGTAGGGATCCTAAAAAAAAATAAAAAAGACATAATCAGCTCTAAAGCATTTCTGTAACTTCAAAGTCAGTCCGCTAACGTCTACCGCAGTCATGGCAAAGACAATAAAAGCAGAGAACTTTCACAATGACAAAGTAGGGAAAAGCATATTAAACAATTAATTCCATGAAATAACATGTCTTCTTCACCTTCTGAACAAAACTATTCCCCTCATGACCACCCATAAAGATATTTAAATTCAGATAAATTAGATTCCCTTGCATTCCTTGGAACTCTTTTAAATGCATTTAACTCTTTTAAATGCATTACAGTTTCCAATGGATGCAAACACATGCACATCAACAGTCTAAACCAAAATAACAGATCTAAAACTAGTCAGAAAATGTGACTGCTAAATACAAATATTGCACTAAAGTTATGCTTCATTATATTCTATTATAATGAGTTTTATTTAATGACACCTCCCTACATTTGCTAGGTATACAAGTTAAACTGGGATTCCTAAGTCTCATTGAATTCAGTGATTCAAGAGGCTTAATGTAAATTGTGCTTGCTATGGGCTGAGAGACTAACAAGATACCATCTGTATCACAGAATCACAGAATATTCATGGTTGGAAGGGACCTTTGAGATCATTGAGTCCAACCACAAAAACAAAACAAAACCAAAAAACCAAAACAAAACAAACAAAAAAGAAACCAACACACCCAAAACCACACCACACCCACCCACAAAATATGTCCACTATCACCTAAAGGTACTCTGAAAATGAACTAAAGAAATATAAAATGAAAGATGGATGGAAGGAAAGACATAATATTGTCATAAGCTGGTCCTCAATGTCACTTACAAATTTTGCCAAGACATAGGTTTACTCCCTACATGAAGACAGAAACAAAGACACATGCCTAACAAGACCTATATTTTAATCAAGTTGGTAAATTCCAGCAGGTGCTAGTTACTCAAAAGCACGTTCAACAAATCTCGTTGACTAAAGTATATTCCTGCACACTTATTTTAATTTATAAAATGTGACAAACTTATGATGGCAGTATTGAAAAGGCTAAACTTTCACCGTAAAGATCCGACTAATACAAATGACAGTGGAATTTCCAATAAGATTTGGAACCACTTAGCAAGAAAAACAGGGATTCATTTCATCAGTAATCAGCCCACTAACACTACCTAAAGTAGTGCTGTAAGTGGTGCTTAAAAGTAGGAAAGTAATAAAAATGAAATAATAGTAGAAAGCATAAAAAATTAGAAGTCTTAAGAGTGACATTTATTCTTGGATCATTTCAGATGAGATCTCATGGGACTTTACCCATTTTACAAATTATTTCAGTTCTGCAAGATAGGTGGACATGAAACACTTCTCTGTATAACATAATTTGTAATCTGCCTTTCACTGATGATGCACCTTGTCTCTAATGTTTTCCATTCTGCATCCATAATAGGATTTCGAGAGGCTTTAGCATGGGATGCCACCCATGCTTCTGAAGATGACAGTCCTATGAAACTGCTTAACATCTAAATCTGTTTTTTCACACCAACTACCAACTCCATTACTTTAGAGTTTGACTTTTCTTTGCACTGCCCCTCACTTGCTACCAATCATTTCTAGAAAACTTAATATCTGACACTAGTCATTTCCTTTCACAGAAAAATTCTTTAGACAACTAAGTTGCCATAAAAAGCTATAAAGAAGCTAAAAAACACAAAAGACTAGTTACCTCATTTTCACCTTTAGTCAAGGGGCCAAAGCTCTAAGAACTTATCCCATACTGAAACTGTCTGTATATATGTATTTCGTTGAACAAAAGAAACTTGTGTGGGAAATGAGCTAAGTTTTGCTTCAGCTAATTGATATATTCTTTCTAATGTATCTGTGCTAACAAAGGAGTCTTAGTAATAGTAGAGTCTAATAAATTTTATCCAATTAATCCCCAGAAATACCCTTGGTCTGTCAAGGGATCCTTGTTCACAGAGCATTATCTAGGTAAAGAGAAACAAGCTGGAACAAGGCCTTCAACACAGGAACCCAGAGGACAGTGGAGTATCAATAAAGCCAAAAAACCAGTCTTGGACAGTAAATCTGCCAAGTAGATGATAGCAAAGGCTGTGAAATAACATGTAATGTAATCAACTAATCAAAGGTGTGTTTAGGATGATGATTTCGTAGGGTAGGTGTGTGGATGCCTCATATGGTAAAAAGGTGTAGACTAAACCTGTGATAGGTCAGGCAGTCGGGAAGATTGTGAGCTCCCACTTCTCAGCCAGTGAGAAGAGAGACCGAAACTCAGGCGGTTTGTAAATATACAAAAGTTGAAAGACTGTATGTGCATCTATTTTTGGTGCACCCAATTCAGCACTGTTTCATATAATAAATTTTTAATCTTTGCTTCGGTGACTTTGTCCTCTTTAAATTCTAAAATGTGAGCCAGTGTTTCTCACACTTGGATCAAAGGAAAATTCTACTTGGAACACACTAAGAAATCTGCTCATTAAAGGAGGTTTCTGTGGCAACAAAACCTATCGTTATTGAACTACATTAATTTCTTAAGTATGTCAAGTATATTACTAGTAGTTCAGTAATGGTGGGAGAGGGACTAGAGTACTGTAAAATTGCAGCTGCACTGGGCCCAGATCACCCTGTGTTCCTATGATTCATCTTTACTTTCAGCTTAGATCACAACCCAGTACCAAAATCCTGGTAATCTTCTTGAGCTCCCCACAGTGAATCAGTCCAGGGTTCGACTCTACCATACCCTAGAACTATGACAATTTTATAAGAAGGAATATTTAAGTCTAGCAATGATCCTTACTTGAAATATTCCAGAAAAATAAATTAATAAAACAAAACTATGAAATCCATTGGCAAACAACAAGAAACTTTCCACGTTTACAATAAACATGGCTTTTTAGAGGCATCATAACTAAGACAAAAGTGGAAAAATGAGCACTTCTTTGTAAACTGATTATCTGATTCACATCACAGATGACAATATATAAATTCCTTAGCACAGAGGTAGTATATCTAAACGCATTTATCTTGGCTGCATTAGAGATTGAAAACCAGAGAGCAATGCTGATTTTATGGCCAAAACATCCATGGGCATAAATCCAACGAGAGTTAAACTGATACAGAACTATTTTCCTAGATAATATTAATTTGTATTTCTCCAAAGGTTTTAGGAATAAATAGCATTATTTGTACAGACATTTTGGGTGTTTTTGAATACACTGACCAAGCTTGGGCTTTTGTTCACACTTGCCAAACTAAAAAATATTATTTAAACCACCATATTTTAAAATAAAGATGTCAACTTGAAACATTTTTCATAGTATGTTTAAGTGGAGAAATCCCTGGATTTTTAGAACACATCTGACCCTGTTATAGAAAATATTTATGAGGAGAAAAGGAAAAAAAAGGACAAAATGCTTTCATGATGTTTCTGCTTAGTTTCTACTGATACGAAGAAAATAGAAAAGTGATAACATGTGGTGAGATGTTAAGTTTCTTTGGTAATTTTGAGCTCACTGGAAATAGGAGGCTTGCAGTCACTAAGGAAGACTAAAGAATGATTATTGTTTTGCTCAGCTTAGCTCTGGCTTGCTAACTACAAAGACAAAAAAAAAAAAAAGATAGCTAGTTTTGTGTTGGCTCTCCATAGCTTACCTGGACACAGCTTCACACTGACGGAATGCAATTCTTTGCACATTTTCAGCTTTTTAGTCTTATTAAAATAGTATTTTAAATGATAATATTTACTCCAGAACTAGCCTAACAGAGCGTTCTGCTTTAGCAGACATACCTATCAAAAAAAAAAAAATAATCAGAAGAATGAACAATAGGTCATCTGCAGGAAAAACATGCTGTCCTGGCATAGAAGGTTATAACAGAGAACAGAGAGAACAAAACCCTCAAAAACTAAACACGTCACAAATTTACTGGTTTTAATTATGGTTCAGATGTCCTGCCAGGTGTGCTAAATATAGCTATTGTTAGTTTATTGCAAAAGGCACTTAAAAGAACTAAAAGTAACCCTGTAGAAATCATGGGGAAAAAAATAATAAATTCCAGACACCAGTCAGCTGAGTAATAAGGCCATGTAAAAGCCAATTAAATTTATAATCCTTAAAATCTTGTTGAAGAGATCAAAACTAGCAAACTTCCAATCTCTACAGTACATCTTTATATGATTATTTCTAACCTACAACAGCATTTGAAAATAGAAAAAAAAAATATATACTTCTAGGAAAAAAAAAAAAAACAAAAAACCACCAAAACCCCACAGTTTTAAATACTCCTAAAAAACAAGGGGTAAGGGAGTGGGGGGAAGAAAAGTAAGTGGTTTGAAAAAGATGTTGGTAATCTTTTTTTAAACTCCCCACTGGGTAATATGAGCCTATAGCCAATAGGCATGGGGCCTAAAATTGTTGAAAGTGAATAAATTTTGACCCACCATCTGTTTTTCTCAAAAACAGACAATTAGCGATTTAATTGACTTGGCACACTATATATAACAGTACATATGTCACACTAGATGAAGTGATTTGATTTTTGCAAAGCTGTAGAAAAGGTACCTTGAAGCTTTTGGACTATTCTTTTTTTTTGGTGGTTGTATTTTAGAGACTTTTTTTTTTTATTTTGACAAAAATTATGCCCAGGGCTTAATTTTTCCCCTGTGCAGTTTTTAGTCTTTTTAAATGCAGTGCTAAATGCATCATACCTCCATGCCAAATGTTATTTATTATTTATTACACTGTGTCCATGCTTTCATTTTAAGAATCCTGCAGCTGGACTGTCAGATTTCAGGTGTCCTTTAAGTTGATATAAAAAGTTAACAGTAAAGATGGCAATGTTAACAGAATGCATAACTTCCTACTGTCCAAGTATAAGACATTTTCCCACCTTATAGATACATTAACACAATGCATATTTTCAGGATTATTTTCCATCTAACTCCTCTGTTTCTTCCTATATATTTACATGGTTAAGCATACAGGGACTTGGAGCGTGGGTGAAAAGTTAGCAATTTGAAGCAAAAATAATATTAATACAGTAAGATTTAATAAACTAATAAGTTGCAACATAGTATCATTAAATAGCCATAGAGCTCCATCGGGTTTATCATCAAACATGAAAGTATTTTACAGCTTAAACTTTTTGGGTTTATTTTTTCTTTTGTTTTGGAGGGGTTTTTTTGTTTGTTTAGTTGGTTGGGGTTTTGTGTGGGGTTTTTTTTTTTGTTTGCTTTAGTTTTTTTTCCCCCCAGCATAGAATCATAGATTCAGAGAATCATGCAGGTTGTAAGCGACCTCTGGAGATCATGTAGTCCAATCTCCCTGCTCAAACAGGGTCACCTACATCAGGTTCCCAGGACCATGTTCAGTCAAGTTTTGAATGATATCCAAAGTTGGGTACACTGCAATCTTTCTGGGCAACTTGTTTCAGTTTGACCATCCTCTCAAGAAAAGAGTGCTTTCTTACATCCAGATGGAATTTCATGTTTTAATGTGTGGCAATTGCTTCTTCGAGGTATTACTGAGAAGAGCTTTGCTCCCTCTTCTGCATTCATTCCCAACAGGTATTTATATACATGTAGAAGATACCCCTATACCTTCTCCTCTCCTGGCTGAACAGCTCCAGTGATCTCATTCTCTTCTCATACGAAAGCTGCTCCAACCCTTTATTTATCTTTGTGACCCTGTGACTTGCTCCTGTAAGTCCATACATTTCTTCTACCAGGTAGTCTAGAGCTGGACACAGTATTCCAGACACAAGTAACAGATAGTTAGAGAATTCCTTAATTCCTTCCTATGGCAGATATAAAAGTTCGAAAATCACATAATATTCCACAAGATTTGTATGGGCAGAGAAAGCTTCAATTGGTTTTGTATACCTAAGTAGATAGACATATGTTATTCATATGGGTATACTTAATTAATTCTTTTCATTAGATGATAATGATCTTTTTGCTTATTTTTATTATGAAAAAGTGAAAATCCATTAATTAATTCTCTAACTCTCACAAGTTGCCTGTCTATTTAAGGGATGTGTCATAATTAACATGAAAATACTTTTAAAAATTATTCTGTCAGGTAATGTCAAATTCTGACTTTATCATTGTCTCAGACTATTAATGTCAGTTTCTAAATCCACAGGTGTAGAAGCTTGCACTTGAACTTTAGAGATTCGAGCAAAAAAAATTAATTCTGAATATCCATTGTCTTTTTAGAGTGAATGGGAGCAAAGATTGCAACAAAAGCACTAAATTCTACAGCACGTTTTCTGGAAAATCATTAAATCCGCCTAGTCATACCAACTTAGAACTTCCTAGGGTTTCTTTCTCAGATATTCAATCAGATTTCATAAATGTTCCTGAAGCTAAAAGGAATTTTAGATCATCTACTCTCATCTTGTGTTACTTCAGCTAACCAGAAGCTCACTCCTAGCAAGATCTGCAAGAGTTTTGATATGCAAAATATTTCAGCCCAGAAGGAGGGAGGAGAAATGAAAAGAAAAGAGGGAAGACAGGAGTGGGAAGAGTGCCCCTGGCAAAGAGCCCTTTTCATGTAAATAGAAGGACTTTTCTACAACATCTAGAGAATCCATTAATTGCAAATAAGAGAAGATATGACCAGATATTAAAACACAGAAAATTAAATTTAAAAAATTTGGCAGGTATTTTGAGCTCTTACTTGGAGAAAATAGACTCAGTGGATGGACATCTTAGTACTATCTTGGAGCACAGGCCAGCTCACGCCGTATTTTGTTTTCTGATAACATTCAATATTTTAGTGTTTTGCACATGCTGCAAGTGCTTAAATAAAAAAACAATAAAAAAAGAAAGCTAAAGCCAAAGACAGCTACCACCTTCTCCCCATCCACATACAACAGAAAAAGAAACTATATATATACCTTAGGTGAAACATTCATTTCCATCATCATCAAGTGTATACAGACATATGTATATACAATAACTGCCTTGACTGTTCAAGAGCTGCAAATTAATACCTTCTTAATTCCCATAATATGTGAAAAAAAAAAAAAAGCTTAGATTTAGAACTCAAGGAGAGGACATGATAGTCTATTTATTGATGTGACAACACAGAGACAAAGGCAGCTTTTTTCACGATATTAGAGACTGGATTTTTCTCTCAGTTTTAAGGAATTCAGGCTCACATTACACATCTCACAAATACTTTAATAACAAATTTGTGGTATCACGGGCATCTTCAATTTGCCATTCTGGCACTTTTCACATATCATGAAATATGCAGAGAAATACACATAGAAATGCAGGAATGAAAGAGAGGGGAAAGAAAAAAAGAAAAGAACCCACAACTTTCTCGTGGTCTTTCTGGGAGAGTGTACAATGATTAATTCAAAAGTATAAGCCGTTAATTAAACATAATATGATTATAGATTTTAACTGAAGTATACTGACGTGTTTACTTGTACTCTGTGTGCATCCCTAATACGTGTACTAGGACCTTTGTACTCAGTCTTTCATTTTATATGTATAATTTCTGTAAGAATATGATAGCACAGTAAACAAAAATTCTTATTTTAGATATAATGATGAAAAGGGATGTTCGTTATATATTTCAGATATCCAACATGAATTATCAGCATATATAAGCCTAAAGACATGTTGTAAGTTAAAAATTAAAACTCTCTAAAGATTTTCTATAAAAACAAAAAAAAGGCACATCAACCAGAAATTCACATAATGTTCTCTGTGCTATAGGAACTAGCTCTTTATAAACTGTTGCTTCAGCACCAGCAAAATATGATGAGGATTCAAATATACCAAAAAGTTGGCAATAACACCAATTAAAAAGAAAGTGTGTATTCAACAGTTCATAAAATAATTAATTAACTTAATGCAAGGGAATTTATTATTTAATGCACTATCTGTGCCCCATCTTTGGGAGCAAGTATCATCATATAGTGAGCTGGTGTACTAATTTTGCCTGGGATAGGGTTAATTTTCTTCAGAGGCTCATATGGTATGTTTTACCTATTGCTGACCAGTGCTTACACAGCATCAAGGCCTTTTCCCACTTCTCATGCTGCTGAGTTAGTGGGCTGAGAGTGCACACGAAATTGAGAGGAGACGCAGCTTGGACAGCTGATCCCAACAGACCAAAAGGATGCCCCATACCATATTTCAGCATATGCTGCTCAGTATTAAAAGCCTGGGGAAGGAGGAGGGAGCTGGGGAGTATCAGAGCCATGAAGTTGTCTTCCCAAATAATCATTATGCGTGATGAAGCCCTGCTTACCCAGAAATGGCTAAACATCTGCCTGCCTATGGGAAGCAGTGAATGGATTCCTTATTTTGCTTTGCTTGCACGTGCAGCTTTTGCTTTTACCTGTTATGCTCTCTTTGTCTCAGTCCATAAGCCTTCTCACTTTCACCCTTTTGATTCTCTTCCCCATCCTGCTGTGGGAGGTGTGAGCACAGGGCTGTGTGGGGCTTAGCTGCCTGCTGCCCACAACAGCAAATCTAAAGCTTTATAATTCAGGGGCATTTTCTCTGGAAATATGTTACAAAAAATTCCAACCCACAGCAAACTGAAACAAAAAGCCATCAATAAACATAAGATACAGTCTACTCCAATACAATATAATTAAAAAATAGCAGTGTCTCATAACATGAAAATACATGATGAAAAGGCACTGCTGATGAAGTTGTTTTCTAGCATAATAGCACTTATAGAAATTAATTATTGACTTGGGGGAAGAGGTAAAAAAAAAAACCACGAAAAAAAGAACATTCTCATGCAATTTCTCATTGCAAAATGCTTGGCAATATAGAAAAAAAAAATCAGAGGTTCAAGTAAGAGAAGTGCAAAAACTCAACCGGTTTTACTGATTCTTCTGAGGTTTTCAGTGGAAACATTTTGAAAAACTTCCGTACATACACACATTTTAAACTTCTACATTCTGACTGTATTTTAAACACAGCGCCCACCTGCTTGTAGCTATCCTACACACTGATTTATACAAAACCAAACAATTAGCTTCACTTTTCGTCCAATCAAGTAAAATAAATTTCTAGCTCTCTGTTACATGAAATACCAACAGGTAAAGAAATTTAGCAACAGCTACGCCATGATGTTACTTCAGCAGACAAAGAGGTGTAAATCTTGCTTCTGTCACCATTTCACAGGCTGATATAGCAGGAAATACACCCTTATGTTTTGAAAGAAGACCTTGCCAGAAGCTGTAACTCACAGTCCTTCAGCACTTCAAGAAAACTGGTGCAGCGCAGCCACAAGGGGGACCTCCATCAACTCAAATTCAAGTGTGGTAAAAGGAGACTAAGCAGGCATACCAAATTCTCACTGTTGTAAAATATGCAGAGAAAAGTGCTAGGCTTCAACTAAGAGATCATGGCTAGTTGGTGGAGAAAACAAAAAATATGTGTTGTAAATATTGAGATAAATTCATTCAGATACAAATAGGATATTAAATATTCATACAGAACTCTATATTCATAGCACTTTTTTAGAGCTCTTCAGCTCAAGGTATTCTAACTGCTATCCAATCATGTTGGGGTTTCAAATTCTACTCTTTGTCCATCCAAAAGCATGAATTGCTTTAATATCTGTCTATGGGTTCTTGATTTCAGTTACAGAGATAAATTTCAGAAATGTTCATAAAAAAATTTTCACTCAACTCCCACAAATACACAAGCAGGTTTGGGTATTTTTTTTACCCCCAAACCAGAGCTAAGTTGTTAGTCTCTTGTAACATATACACTTAATACGAAAGACAAGAGAACCCAATGCAGTTAAATACACACTGAAATGAGGAAGACAAGTCAGTCTAACAGCCATTTAGCCCTATGTCGTGGTTTAAGCAGTAGCTAATACTTAAGGACATTGAAAAAGATGACTTTTCCGCTTGTAATGTATTCATGTTGCTCAGCAGACTAATATCAGAACAGAGAAAATCTTTCCTCTCTTCTTTATAGATAATACTGTCACAAAAGGTCTGATCGCTAAATGCTTTTAATTAAATATTGTAAAGCAGAAAGGATGACCTACAGTTTTATTGAACAAAATTTAAAAGTTGTGGGAGTCACCTTCAAATATCAATTTGTCTGACCAACTCTCCACTGACATGAGGGGAGTTGTATAAAAAGGATCATAAATTGTGTCATGGAAATAATTACCTTCTTTTTAGCCAAACATAACCATTAAGTAGAAAAATGAATATTAAATTGAGGTTACTTGTCTTCAAAAAGATTTATTTCATAAATCAGCTTGAAGAACACAATACTAACATGCAGAGAAATCAGTATTAAAATCAATAATCAAAAAGAAGCAGCAAGCACCAATAAATAAATATTTTGGGGAAACAGAGAGGAGAAACAGAGATAAAATGCACAATTTCATTTTCTAAGGACATGTTTTTATACTGAAGACTTACTTTCACAAATTTGGTAAATTAACAAAAAACATGGAAGTTTCTCAATACCAAGAAATTATTTTAAAGACAACAATAAAATCCACACCCAAATGCATTTTGATGCAACAGCTTTTTGAGGCACAGTTTAATCCTAGTTCTTATATGACCTGAGACCAATTTATAGGTATTGAAAGATTACAGAGTTACAAGCAATACTGGTAAGAATTTATTGAAAAGCTAAATTCCGGTAGTTGCATATAATTTTATATTTTTTTAACCTCCTACGAGATGAAATGTTTAAGACCCTCACTATAATGTAACCGGCACAGCCTTTTAAAAACTCAGAAATACCATTTCAGGAGCTATGAAAGATGAAATCTGATTCAACATTTATCTATATTTCTTTCTGTAAAATAGATGAGAAGTACATAGTTTTGAACAATTATAATTTACAAATTATGCACTAACACTTGACTTGTTCTTGGATTACAAGTGTGTGCTTACATACACATGTACATAGTCAAATTGCTACATGCTGTCTTGACTAAGACTAAACAACAGGTGGGTAGAACAGTATTAGTCTTTTTATTCAAACTCAAATACAAAATGTGTATCTTGAGACAGGAAATTTCATATCTCAGCACTAAAATAAACAAACTAATAATAAAGATTCACTATCAAAGACTGAGATGTCAAAAGATCTACTGAAATAAATTAGTAATTAAAAGAAAAAAAAACAAAACAAAACAAAAAAACCAAGAAAAAAACCCCACAAAGCAGTTTCTAGCCACAACACGTGATCATTTGTAAAGAATCCCCCTCACCAAACAAAATCTACTAATAAAAGCAAAAAAAAAAAAAGATACTCCATCATAAGGAAGAAGAGAAACTTCTTCTTTGCTTAGCGTTTGCTGCAGGTGCTGTAAAGCAGTAGCATAAACCCCAAGTAATTTTTGGGACCTATGGTCACAGGAAAAGAGCTTGGGTTGGGGCCTCCCTAGACATACAACTCAAAGTATGGGCAGAGAAGCTTAAGGAATGTTTGACTTCTTCCTTAAAGTGATCTTAGCATGGTAGGAAAAAGGGGCAAATACAATGTCTGTTTTCCAAAAGAGTTCCAAGGGGCATCTGAAAAGTACAGAGTTGTAAACCTGAGATGTAACAGGACTGTAGAAATTATAATCAAGAATAGATTCAGCTGACACAAGGTTAAAAACTATATCCACAAAGCGGCATTTAAAGGCTTTTTTAAAGGAGAGTCCCGCACTACAAGCCTACCACTGCTTTCCAGCGAGATTAGCTGGCACAGAGATGAGAGAAATTCAGTCTATGTAGACTGTTCGCACTTCCAAAAGGCATTTAAGGAAATGCAAATGGAAGGTTTTTACAGAGACAAGGATCTCTGTCATAAAAAGACAGGGCTTTGATGAATTTACTTAAAATATAATCAATTGACGGTAAAAATAAATGGTTGGTTCTTCCAGAGGAGAGAAGTTACTAATGGACTTCTTTAGTACCTAACCTATTTGACAGAATTTGTAGATATACTGGAAAAGAAGGTAAGCAATGAGATGACAAAGCTTGCTGATGATCCTAGCTTACACAGAGCAGCAATGAGAACAGCCACCTGTGAAGAAATAAAGAAAGGTCCTGCAAAACTGATTGAGCAGTAAAATGGAAGATTAAGTACACTGCATTTTCTATGGAAAGAAAAGGCATCAGACAAAGCTAGTAGAACTACAGTGAACAAAAGGAAATACTTCTTCATTCGAACATCCTTGCCATAAAATATACAGAACACTAGAAGTGCACGTGGGCTTAAGAGGAAAAATACAAAGTCATGGATGAAAAACTGTCAAGAGTTACTTACTGTAAATAGACTGGATTTAGGAAGTCTCTGTGCCACAAACTAGCTAGAGTGTAGGAAAGCATTCTGAAGAAGTATCAATGTATCGTTGTTTGGTCTCTTTTCCTTATGTGATACGCAATTAAAAGGACCTTTAGTATGACTCTGTATAGCTGTTCTCATATTCTTACAATCTAAGGATTATAAACAAAAAGCCTCATACCTTATGTTGAACACATTGTTTGAGAACTATATAAAAACATTAATAAAACGTTTGGATACTACTGACATAGTAGGGTCTATTACTGAAAAAGCTTGCAGTGAGTTGAGGCCAACAAAGCAGGAAGAACAAAGAGAGTAAAATACAGCACCAATTTTCACCTTAGCAGTAAGTTAACAAGGAAGGTGCCCCAGGTTTCTGCAGTGGATGCCCTTTTGCTTAATATATTCAAGAGAGATCTGAAATGGGAATGAGCTTGAATTGCAAAACTTGTCAATAACATACTTTGAGCAGAAATGGAGCACAACAGAGAAAGTTGTGCTGCATTCATAAGCTATGTGTTGGTTAGTGGGGTGGCACAAAAAGAAGTGTTGCTTTTATATATATATAAATACAATGCAGTATTTGTATTTGAGAATTTGCACTAATCATGAGACTTACAAGAATTAAAATAATTTGCATTGATTTAGCACAGAGATTTTTGCAATTAATGTGAATCTCTCCTTGTCATTCTTTCTGCAAAATGAAGTTAGTATGCACAAAGAATAGAGTTGACGGTATTAGAATCCAATTAGATAATCATTGTCATGATCCTCTCTAGTTACTGCACCACAAAACACACACAAACAAGACAGACACATGTGATGAGAAACACACAGAAGAGTTGGTACAAAGGCAACAGAAATCATCAGAAGAGTGACAATACCAAAGGAGAATATAAACTGAAATGGATAAGACTGAACAGTTCAGAAAGGAAAAGTGTGACTGAGATTTAATTCTGGATTTGGAAGTGCAGAAAGTACAAAAGCTTCACTTCCCCGTTCCTCATGAAAGAAAGATTAGGTAGTATTCAACGAACAAACATAATCACCTGTCTTGTGCAAGTCAAAATTACACAATGAAACTTTCCACGATCTCACTGAGTTCAGTAATTTAAGTTTTTTAAAAATTAGTCTAGAATATGAATCATAGACATATTAGAATATGAATATAAAAAGAATAAAAGCTATGTTTTTCTTAATAGAACGGACAGGAAGAGATATGTTTCATAGATAAGCTACTACCATAACTTGTTGAGATGAGACCTTCCTGAAGCTTGTATTATGAAAAAATATATCTTACTTCTCACATATTGCCAAAGTAAGTGTTTTCAAACATAGTAAGAGAACAAAAACTGGATTAAACTATCTGCCATATTCAGAACATTAAGCGTTCCATCACCAACAGAAAAGCAAGTGCTGATGAGCAGTTAGTCATGGAAAAACATCTCTGTGCCATCTGTGACAAAAAAAAATAAATCTCAGATGTGTCTGCAGCTCAGTGCTTACTGCCAGGAAAATGTGATCCACATTTCAGCCTAAACTCCAGAAGGCTACTCCAGGCTGCAATAGTACCCCAAGCACTCAGGAACACAAGTCATACTGGTTGAGGCAAGATGAAAGTTATGTTTTAAGCAAAAAGAAATCTTTTGAAATACTGGTCAGAGTGTAAATCCCATACCCTGAAATTAGACCATTGATGCAGAAAATTGAATAAGCAAATCTACTTTGCTTCAAATTTACTTTTTACCTACACTCCTATCTAGCTTGGCATCTTAGACAAGCCTCTTCCAAAACATCATTATACTTTCTTTACTTTATTTTCTTATTCAATTAAAATCAGAGTATGTCTGAGGTACTATTACAGTTAACAACAAAATCACACAGATTTTGTCCTGAGAGGAGGCATAGCTACCAGGAGAACCTACTGATTTAAGAGGCTTTATTAGTGCGTATCAAGTTATTTGAAGAAAAATAAAACAGACGCACCAACAGAAAAAAAAAAATCCCTCAGACCTGGCAACAACTCAGAAACTGAGGGTGTGATATCAGGACCCAACAGAATTAGACTTCCCTGAGGATAATTTGCTTTGTTTCAGAGGACTCAAATCTGACCTAAACAGAAGTTCAGCTTGCCTATACTATGCTAATACAGGATGGGTTTGTACTATGTATTTACATTACTGATTCCATTCCTTAAAATAACTTTTCCTGGGAATTTGCACCATGATTATTTATTACCACAAATTCTGTGATAAAAAGTCTATTTTGAAAAAGTGTATAAGGCATTTTTTTTTATTTAATTTAGTCCTTTACATTTTCCAAAGTTGCAAAGGGAAGCTATTGCATATGACAGCTATTGCGGTCAGAGTTCTCACATATAATTTTTCAAGGACTATAATATTCCATTGCTAAAGTTTAAATCTGTTTTTGCAAAATGAAATCAAATCACAATTCTTCAAAATTTCAAGATCTTACAAAAATGGGTTCCTGGTCTTTGACGGCTATGCCACAGTTTTATCAGTTTTCCTTGTATTTTGTGCAGCTGTTTTTTCCTCAATTATAGATGAAGACCATTTGGTTCCAGTGTTCACATATGTTGGAGATTTGTTTCTCCGCTATTGTTTAGATAGCCATGGTGAAGAGGAAAGAAGTGTCTTTCTGAATAGCAGTGCTACTGTGACAATATGGCACCATTTCCTGAAATAACAAATGATGCAAAGTATTCATGCAACTTGTCATCAGTAATAACTATTAATTTTGCATTTACTTTCAGAGCACTGATGTGGAAAGCCTAAAAACAATCCATTACTTATTTGTTTTATTTAGTAAGTATAAGAGCACCAAAGTCTGATCTCATATCTAAAGGAAGGACTAGTGTTTTCAAATAATCCCCATAATTATAACTTGTATTTCTGCCTTATTACTTGTACATTCTAACTTCTGTATTTCTATCCTGCCCATTGCTGCTATTTATTATTCTGCCTTCTGAAGCACTTTTATTTTATGGGATACTAGAAAAAGAACTTCAAAACAACAACAAAAACTTACTTACTTTAAAATACTCTCTCCAGTGTTTAAATCTCTATTTAATATTTAAATAATTATAATGGGATCTAGCTATCAAAACCATAAAACAACTCCACATGCAACATCTTAATCTAGAAGACGACGAAGATTTTTGTTATTTCATAAAGACTTACTAGAGTCTCCCAAATGACAGATACATAAAAGAGAATAAACTGTTAGCTCCTGTAACAACACAAATTTAAAAGGGTTTTTCAGCTGAAAACCTACTAATGCAAAGATATTTTAAGAAAATCATTTGTCTATTTCTGTTATTACATACAGAATCACAGAATCACAGAATCTTCTAGGTTGGAAGGGACCTTAAAGATCATCTTGTCCAACCGTCAACCTAA
>JAOXNO010000013.1:143001205-143029447 GCA_028565335.1 Limnodromus scolopaceus
GGGTACCACTTCAGTGACCCTGGTTCCAACCCCGTCCCCCTTCAAATCTAGTTTAAAGCCCTCTCAATGAGCCGTGCATACGATGTGGCATATTCAATTCTATCCCAGTCAGAAAGGATGTGACCTTCTATCTCACACTTTGAGCAAGTATAACATTTTGGAGGACAATGGGTAAAGGGCACTGGGTAATGACATCCCACAAACTTCTGTTCCTTCCATCATATTCCATGTAGGACTTGAAATGATCTATATTCTTGAAAATGCCTGCCAGACTCAGACCTAAATGTCAACTAGATTGAAGAATGTCTTTATGAATTTTGATGGGATGAGACATGCACATCTCCACTACCTCTTGGGCTACTTGAGTCTCAGGATGCACAGAAGCAGATATTTAGCCATCAAAACATTTTAGTATGAAATTATTTTAGCAATTAGCAAGTACTGTTATCAGGTATGTTATCAAGTCATTAACTCCAACACAAGGAAGTCTGTAAAGTGAAATGATAGAAGATACAGTGTTCATACTATCTATAAGAATTTCATTGTGGTTTAGTAGTTTTACTTTGGACAATCTTTATCAGGTCCTGATAAATACCCATTAGGAGCCGGAGGAATGCTATTCCCAATGCTATTCAAGTGCATCTTAGGAATTTCCTCAAAGGAACGTAATTGGTGTCTTTCAAGATCACTCTGTGATGAAAACTAAAGAAATGGGAGTGGGAACGATCAGAAGATTCAATTCAAAAATCACACTGCTGGATCTAATCTAAAATGCTAATGTAATTTCATCTTTTATGTAAGCAGAAACTTAAAAGATCTATTTATATAACATATATAAATAGATACAGTATCAGCTATAGTTAGGTGTCAGTGAATAGTGGAAACTATGAGGTGGAAGGGGAAAAGTTATTGGAAATAGAATTTGATCTAGTCCATTAAAGAAAAATACAAGCAAGTTGGGTATAAATTCTTAATAATTCATGTAGTCACTTAAACGAAAGCATCCTCTGATCCTGACTTCCGGAAATCACAATCCTCTTAAGTAATTCTGAATATTTCTGAGAGTATTTACAATTTTTTGATTTTAGTAAAGAAGTCAGTGATATGTCATAGCCCTGAATGCACTGTTCTAACTCAACTGCTCAGTTTACCTGGACTTTCTCGCAACTTCCAAATCACAAGTTCAAAAACTTTAACTGCAAAACAGCTGTTTATCCAAAATACTACCCAGTTAGACATCTCTTTTAAGAGCCTACTATCATTAACAGATAGGACTTAAACACAAAAACCAACACAAAAAAAAAAACCCAAAAACAACAGCAAACCCCCAAACCTTCTTCCCCTTCCCGTCCTTCCCATTTTATTTAAGGGAACATTGCCTGGTTTCTGGCACCTCTAATGAATACAACCTCTCAGGGATCAAAGCAAAGGCAGCGGATATAAAAGGTTTATCCTATACACTCAATTGTGAGGGAAAAAAACCCACAAAATAAAACAAAATAAAAACCCTGCCACACAGTGCCTATCCATTGAATGCTTGATACATTCAAATGCTATTTAGTGAGCTATTGTAAAGTGTCAGTGTAGAGCAAGAGAGAAATACTGACTCAAAATCTAAGTGTGCAATCACAAAGCTGATTATATGGAGATGAGATTGTGAATGTTCACCCTTTCTGTCCCCTTCTACCTATTCATATTCAATTAATTTTATTCTTGCAGAGCTATAGCTTCTAAGAATAAATGTAACTCATGAATAAAACAAGAGATAGTGGTACATTTTAAGACACTGACAATAATCCTTTGCTTTCTGCAAACTAAAATTGTTGCAAGTAAAATTAATTTTACTAGAAAATAATCCTGTAAATAAAGGAAACAGCTACTTGAGCTGTGCAAATATTTTCAAATTCAGTTCTAAAAAACTTCCTAATCCACTCAGCTATGATTCAAATTTTGCTATATTAACAAGTTCTTAAACTTGTTTATACTAATCATCTCTCTTGCCCTTTTCAACAGCTAGACTGTGGAAATCCTGTGTCTTAATAACTACCATATAACAAAGTAGTAAGATCTTTCTACCTTAGTCCACTACATCTGAATATCAAGAGCGCACAAACATACTGCCCCATACCACTATAAAGCTTAATATAAATGAACAGCCAAAGGAAAGTTGTGGACAGAACAAACCAGCAAGTCACATTGTGCAGCTTTACATGCAATATGCTTATTCACTTCATCCTCCCATCCTCATCAACATCAGCTCCATTTCTAATACACATGGTTGTTGGTTTAACTTTTGCCTTTCCTCTCTCTCCTTCTGATGAATAATCATACTTCCTGTTATCTGTTTTTGGTGGTAGGCAGCAACCATGCAATTATGTTAAATCTAATATAAAAATAACAAATACAACTAATTCTGCAATAATACAGAAGTATATATATATGTTACTTTTAAGTTTTTCATTGCTTCTGTTACTCATGCTATATAAAAACCGTATGCTCTCCCAGAAGCATCAAATAGCAATAGCTGCTTTATGTTGTGTGTTATAGATCCCTCACATTTTAAGACCCTAATGAACAGCAGTATTAGGTAAGTTTGTGTTGGCCCAAAACTCACAAGTAACTCAAATTCTTCACTTGCGGTGATTTTTTTCTGTTGTTGTAGGCATGATTAATTTTTGAAAGAATGTAGAAAGTATCCATTTGATTTACACATTTAGCTTTAAACAATCACAGAGTTATTTCATTTTAATATTATTCAATATGAAATAGCAGGAAATAAATGTAAAACTATATGCCAAAAATCAACTGTTGTAGGAACACACCAAATAAAAAGTGTGCAGTTTCATGTGACATAAGACCTTTAAAGAGAACAAATTTATTCTTTGTATTTTCTTCAAATTAGCTTGCATTTTCTTAAAATTCTCTCTTAAAACTAACAGAAATGGAAACAGAATGCATCTGCTAACATGAAAGAAAAACAATTAATAATATTGGCTTAATTTTTGATACACCATTAAATTCACATAACGTATTACCTTTGTAGTTAACCTTGAAACCGATTGAGCCCACACTTTCATCCGTTTGAAGATGCAACCACATCTGGTTGCTCATGCTCACAATTAAGTCTGGTACAAAGCTCCCAGTTAACCTATATGTAGAAAAAAAACCAAACAGTAAAGCCATTAAGTAACTAGATTCTTATATTCTTCTTTTTGCAAGGAATACAAATAAATATTAATTAATTTTTTATGATGTTTACTTTTAAACTCATTGTATTCAGCTCACACCAAATTAATTATCTGTGACTGGTTAGCCAGTACAGCTCTCAAAGTTCCAGTGACTGCAGATTCGATGGCAGTCTATAAACACAAGCGACTACTACTTGTGTTGTACTGAAATATTTCATCTCACTTTCATCTGCTGGTGCATATATACAGGCATATCAAATAACACTAGAAGCCCATAATGAGGCACAACATTTATTCTTAAAAAAAATCTCCTGTATACATTTACCCACTTTGGAATACCCGTGTTGCATATTAAGGAGGAATCTCTTATTCATAAATAGCAATACTATTATGAAGGTCTATGTGTTCCCTGCACTCTCTCACCTCCTTTCATCACCTCCACCACAAAAATGGAAAAACGTGCCTGACAGACTCAGCTGACATTCATACCATCATTAACAAAGACACCAGGTGTCACAGCTTTAAAATCTTCCAATGTTACAGGATATTGATTAACTTGAAAGAACTAAACTTGGTATTCTTTTTTTTTTCCCACTTTTTATATTGTTTGCAAAAATTTGCAAGACAATGCCAACCTAAATGTTCATTTTGTTTGCTGAATGAAATAGTGTGATAGCAAAAAGGAAATGTTGTGAAAGTTACAGTCTTATGTTATATTGCATTTTTTTCCCAAAACTTTTCTCAGATTTAGTAAGAGTTTATCAGCTAAAACAGAATGGTGGAAAGTATCAAAACATTTTCCATTCTTGTAAAATGGATCACAAGCACAAGACTGTGTAAGAGTGAAAACCGTTATGTTTTGGTTTTTAAAGTTCTAACTATTTTTTAAAGCTAGCTGAAATTTCAGATGGACTATTTTAAATATATTTTGCAGTTAATTTTAGTTCTCCCTTCTGGTCTTTTTTATCTTGTTTCTGTATGAAATACTC
The DNA here is from genome assembly GCA_028565335.1 of Limnodromus scolopaceus. Lineage (NCBI taxonomy): Eukaryota > Metazoa > Chordata > Aves > Charadriiformes > Scolopacidae > Limnodromus > Limnodromus scolopaceus. The sequence continues at coordinate 143,005,383 of JAOXNO010000013.1, forward strand.
TGCTGTGGGAGAAATTCATGTCTATTTCCCACATCTGTGTTCACAGATGGAGCTACTACAAAGACTCTTGCCAGAATTGAACAAGTAAATGTCTGGCCAAAATAATGTACGAACTGCTCATTCTCGCACTACGGAAAGTGTCTTCACTGAGATCAGTCTTTGCCAAATTAATAGATTAACAGGATGTTCCTCAGAAACAACACTGATGTAATGGCTAACAGAGTTTTATAATTGTCACTGGTGACTGACAGTACATTTGGGGAATATTAAGGCCATTGGGAATATTTATCTCTTTGTTGTGTCAGAGATAATAATTCCTATGATAATCAGCCATCAAAATTTTTATCATATGAATTTTCTGAAGTCAATTATAAATAATTTTTTGAGGCATAAAGTTTTCATAAAATAGTTTTCAATTAAATAGTTCATTGAAAAAATGTATTTTTAAAAAATAAGGATCAGTCAAAAGAACACAGAAATAACTTGTTGCTCTTTTTTAAGTGCTTAGGGATCCCTGTACAATATTTTGGAAGACTTTGGGGCCACAGAAAAATAAGATCCAGAAAAACCCCAGCATTATATGAAAAAAGCTATTTAAGATAACAATAAAATTCTGCAGTTATGAATTATCCATTCTTTCCTCCTGGGTTTTGTGCGACTTCCTTTACCCTGGACTCATTATCCGGACTCCTCACCTGAAAGTAGGTTCTTACACGTTCCCTTCCAAAAGCTGACCAGCAAACACTGTCAACACTAGAAAGGGATAGACGCAATTGTGGTACCACCCTTGGGTACCACCCAAGCTTAACAGTTATGACAGTCAGAAGGGTGTTTTCCACCTCTTCCTCTTGGACTACAGAACTACCCTCCCACATACTAGTGACATACACTCCCCCTTAGAGTATAAGCAGAAGATTGCAACGCTCTTAATCTGCTGAAGACGATCTGTAATATGGGAGATTGGATGCCAATGTTAGAATTATTACAAAAACAGTTAAAAACAGAAGGTCAAAGAATCACAGAACTGTCTAGGTTGGAAGAGAGCTTTCAGTCAGGTCATTTATCTTCTGAAGAATAAATCTAATGAGGAACTTTTACAATCTCCTAGCAAGCTTAGTATGACAAAAGATGTACTATAGGATATTTCCTTAAAGTGCTTATTGACTACTGTAGATAACTCAAACAATGAGTTAGTACAGGGAAAAAAATTACTACAAAGAAAATCTGAGTAGGATATTACCTAAACCACAGATGATTACAAGTCAGAGTATTAAATAAGATTTTTGTCATCCATTAGCATTCTTCTAAGAACATGTGAGCCCAGATGTGAGTGTATATATATATATATATATACTTAAGAACCATTGATTAACTTCAGAATCCATATTTCTCAGAGAGTTAACTTGTGATGAAAACTGATCTTATAATAACAACAGTCTTCAAGAGAAATTCAGCATCTCATAAATTAATTTCTAAAATTTTGAAGACATCAGTGTAATCCAGTGATTCTGTTTATTCCCCAGTCATTTGAAAATATGCAAAACACGGTAGTTAGGTATTACCTGCAGTCTGTCTCTATTCTGAGTAAATAATTCAGTGTTTTGTAGGAGAAATTCAGACCCTTTAAAATACATTGTAGTAATTTCTTTTCAATCTGACTCAATTTTCTGAAAAAAAAAGCTGTTTATTGCTTAGAAATGATATTTTGTGTAAATTGTCTGTTTATCTATTTTCAATTATGTTATTATACACTGTTGACTTAAGAACACACTTATAAAGGGAGCACAATAACCCCTAAAGATTTACATGTCAACACATGTAGACAAAGTCTTCTGATTTTTGTTTGTTTCTTCTCTGACGTCTATCCCATCTCTTTCTGACTTCAGAACAGTAAATGTACAACAATGTATTTAAACTATCACATTCAATAATTTTAGAAGCTCAGTTTCTGTTGAGATTTACCTGATTCTAGTCACTATTTACTCTCATCAAAAAACACATTAATGACATATTGTAATACATACAAATTGTAAACAGGAAAGACTTACACTTGAAGCACAGTTTTAGGATCACCCACTTCTCCTCCATCACCAATTGTCAGTGTGTCATAGCCAATCTCCAGATCAAATTCTTCAAAATTTATCTGAATAACCTAGGAAATAAAATAAGTAAATAAATTTAGGAAGAAAGAAATGTACTGAGAGATGAGTCTGTAAATAAGTTTTTCAGCAGTGTAAATAAAAGAGATTTTTCAGTTAATAATTACATGTAACTTCAGCATATTTTACAACAAATTATTGTAATTAACCTAACAGGTTTGCTTCATGAAATATGAATTATAATAACTTTAAAGTATCATCACTCTGCTGACCTCCTCGAAGCACCGTCATTTCACTTATTTATGTAGTCATTACATGTTTAATACAGTTCTGAATAATTGCATTACATTTTGATTAAGATATACTCAAAGGGCAACATAACTAATTGCACTTCGTACAATACAATTGTCTTCAAATAACAACTGAAAAATTGTACTTCAGTGAGTAAATGCAGTGAAGGTGAAGAACATAATTTACTCCTGACATCTATAATCTGGCTCAAGTAGGATAAAGCTATATCAAAGTAAAAGTAATTTTCTTATTTCATGAACCTGAGCACTATGCAACCATCAGAAGCATGGGCATTTTTTATATCCTGTAATTTAAACCGCAGTATGCATATTTAATGCTGAAGGATAAAAATTTCAGCTCTATTTTACGAATACAATGAATTTTTCACTTAGAGCAAAATTCAACCATATTAGAAAAGAAAATAAAGCATATTGTTTCCACCCATGTATTAATCATGCTAACTTTATCCTTATGAAAATAATAGAAGTCCCTCAAATTTTCATATAGATAAAAATGACAGAATACTTATGCCTGTAATATATGGTCTTTAATTATTGTTATAATTGAGAGTGTTTGTCTTTAAAGCTGTGGGTGCCATTCTGATGGATTAATATCATATCCCTGAAAGCCCATATTACTTTGTTACACTGGGGTTCTGGTAATTGTTCAAAGGACGTGTTTCTATGAACAAAAGCCAGTACAGGTGAGTTGGAGAAACTGATGTATGTTCTGAGGAATGTAATTTGTTCTGAAGGAAGGAGAAATACTTTTCTTCACAGGTTTAAACAGGAATTTAAGTAATCTGAGGAACACACAGTTTGGCATATTCAAATATACAAACATGCGTGAGTGCATGTGTGTGCATGTATGTGTGTGTTACACCCCAGGGAATAAAGTCAAGTACAGAGAGTTAAGAGGGCCCAAATGGAGAGGACATGGAAAATTGTGTAGGCAAGTACCTGGTTTGCTCTAATTTTCTGAGTAAAGCAGACAAAACCACACATAAATGTTCTTAAACTTTTTAGAGTTAAAAAAAATTATTCTGGATAGTTAGTGTTGTTCTAGCTACAAGATTTGTGAGCCTAGACATAAGAATTTAAACTTAAATCCATAGCTACATTTAAGGCTGATACTTATTTCATTCACTATTTAAAAGGAAAAAAAAAAGATACAACGTGCAATTATGTGCAGTTTCACGTGTAGTTACATCAAAACAGGACAAAGGCTCCACAACGACAATTTCTGGGTAAATAGTATTATTATTGAATTAAAGTTGAAAACATATTTCACTTATTAACAGTAAAATATATTTTGCATTAATATCAATAATTAAGTGCTACAGCACTGAAAACTTAAATTTTTAATCATAATAACAAGAAATGCAAGATGTTAAGAAAAAATGCATAATTCATTCATCCACCTAATACTAATCCTGTTTTCCATTAAACACAAGAAGTCTAATCTTGTTATCATATATATATTTCTTAAGTGTAACTAATAATTTTCTTTAAATTAACATCATTCCAGATATTTTATATTAATTATCACCACATTGATACAAAGTATCTGTCTTTTTGTAGTTGTGAAGTCGTTGCCATTATAAGCAGTACTTGTCATTACAAGCTAAACCAGCTCTTCTTTAGCATAATCAACAATATCCCATGCTACATGCATTTCACTGGAGAGAAGAGGATAGAGGTTAAGGAATATATAAGATCCTTTATGAGTGGTTCAAGATACTTTTTTTTTAATTGGGGCTAACCAGAAAAAAAATGCATCTCTTTACTCATATTGTTAAGGTTCAAAATATTTTCTTCATTTCACTGGAGAAATTTAAGATCTTTTTCGTTATTATTATTTGCATTATAATGCTCACAAATAAAAAAGTAAGAGAACACACAAACTATCTGACTGATTAGGGAATACTGTGGAACATGAAAAAATAAATGAGTTGTTGTTGAAATCATAGGCTTCAACTTGAATCTTTACACTACTTTCTGGTGCATCCCCAAATACTGATGATTCTCTTGTGATCTAACAGGTAATTGGCTGCTCTGCTGTAATCTCTCATTCTTCTGCAATCTGAAATTCTTTTCTGAGATAAAGAAAGCTTTTTTATTTTTAATCAAAACAGATGTACATGCAAAAAAAAAGTTTATTATTTGGTTTTCTTGCATTTTTTCAGAGAAACATGCTTTATTAAAAGGTTTCTGGCCCACTCTCTTTGTAATTCACCTAAAACTGTGATAACGGGGTAGGTATGACTTTGAAAGTGTACTTGTATAAAACCAGACACGAATAGATTAGTCTACATCTGTCTTGTATCATATTCTGTGAAACAGTCACGTTTTTAGGACAAGATGTAGCAATGAAGTCATTAACAACTTTCAGAATGTAAGAAGACATTAAAAATAAAATATTATATTATAGTAACTGGCAGTAAAATTTGGAATGTTAACATGTGATACTATTATTCTTGCATTTGTTATTATGAGATTTATTCTGAAAAGTTTTGGATCAACTGAAAATCAGAAAATGCTGCAACTTTGTACAAAACTGCCAGTAAAACAGTGTCAGAAACAGTATCCACCAAATAGGATCATATTTTATGTATAGGAAAAAGTCAAATATTATTGCTTGAACCAGTAAATCATTTTGCGTACTATGCATGTCTCTGCTGGAAGAGCGTTAGAAACAGTTACCAATAACTACTTCAGACACATTGTGGTAAAAATGAAATATTTCATAACTCCAGACCATTAAAAGGTAAGCAAGCAAGTGTATGCAACCTACTAATAAACAATCCATTTCAACTTAGGTTTTACATACCAAACTTGAGCTGATTTACAGCAGATACTTTGAATTTGGCAAAGTAAACTTGCCATTTATTTGGCAAATATACTTGTTGATTGACACTTGAAGACATTTAATTTTAAGGTAATTTGCACAAATAGAGCAAGAGTAACGTATAGTAACTGCAGAGCTGTCGATATCCAACATGGAAGAGGCAGTAAACTCATTTACTACATCTGTAGCACACAGCATTTATATGTTGCAACTGTGAAGAACAACTGTGTGTCTGTCTTGGAAATTCATCTGCTGCTTTTTACCTTTGACATGTGAAGTATATAATGTAGAATACAAGAATGTAGAATTTCAAGATGTCCTTGAAATCTTTGCAAATATGCCTGAATGGCAAGACAGTGAGTACTTTTAGTGATAAGACATATTTTCAGAGTCTTTGTGTTACAATGTCAGATTTAGTTTGATCAGACCCAAAGATGGCTGTATTTGGCAGTGGTGATTATACTGATTATTGCCTTTGGAATACTGAAAGTCTGTTTTGATGACACTAGCAATTAAAGGTGAACGTGCTGAAACCTTGCAAAATACAAACTGGAGTTTAGGTAAGATGAGTAAATAACCTAAAACTTTGTAATAAGCCTGCCAAAAATTCTGCTTTTACCCATCATCTAACATTTTGTCTTCTTTTGTTTTTCTAAAAAAGCTGTAAATGGCAGAACAAAGGTAGGTGGCATCCTTGAATCAGTTTAACATTAGAGTAAAACCTCAAAGTAATTCTACATTGTAGCCTGTTATCATTTGTTTAGAATAAACACTTCAGTGAAAACTCTGCTGAATTATTACTATATTCTACATATTTTTAAATCAAATTAGCATCACTAAATTATATTATTAATCTAGTTTGTAGATCCACAGTAATCAGAAGCAGAGGGACAAGTATTCTTTCTTGACTTATAAATTCAAGTCTTTTTTCTAGTTTCCCAGAGCAAGATATAAGCATCATTAATATAAATGATATATGATCCACTGTTTTTATTGATCCATATAAGCAGTGATCTTGTTTAAAATGTAGTTATGCATTTGGTGTGTTTATGCCCTGCCCCACAATCTCAGTTGAAGCTGGAAAAAAAAAAAGCAGAATATTTTCAAACGGTCAGGTAAACTTTCAGGGAGCAATACTATGAACAAAAATATTTCACTGCTGGTTTGCCCAAACTACAAGATTCTGGGTAAGAGGATGATACTGTCAAAAGTGGATTCTGGAAGGAAGGCACAACAGTGAAATGTCAAAGATACATCATTCCAGGTGAGACAGTTTACCTCCATAGTCATGATCTACCATTTCATACATTATACGTCACCTACTGATATCAGATATGTATCTGTATGACTTCAGAAATGAGAAGAATCTTTTTACTTAAAATTAAGCAATACAATGACTACTGCTCTCTTTCAGAAAGAGCTATGCAGTATTCCCTGAAATTTTGTACCTTTATAGTAGCTTTTGTGATGTATCCAGCAGGTAGCAGAGTACTATAATTATCCTGATACAGACTAATTGTGTTTTGAATTTTGTTTAAGAGGATATTATATCCCTAGACCCTACTGTCAGGAAAAAAGGAATCTTTCCTTTCCTCTTCGTCCAATACACACATATATATAAACACAATAAATTTATTCCTTATGCACTAAAATAGATACAAAAGTAGCTAAAAGGAAGGCAATAGTCTCTCTACATCCTGGTCTGCTTTTGCTGTTTATAAGCCCAGAACAATAAAAAACTTATAATTGCTAAATTAAATTAAATTTATAAACCCAAAAGCAAATAAAGATGGTAATACTAATGATTATTATCTAAGCTATACAGAAGAAAAATGTCCTGTTTGAAAAAAAACTTTCTGAAAACTACGATGGTGTACTTTGGTCTCTAATGATTTTGAAGAAAGAAAGAAATGACAGCAGAGATTCTAACAAATTTTAGCAGACAAACCTCCTTTCTGTGCCTCAGAATATATCCTTTGGAGCCCACTCCTTGAGCAAAACTGAATCTTTTATCCAGTTTAGAAGTAACACAGGAGAAGGCTTTATTGAATAGTTAATGGTTAACTTGAGAACGTCCTACAACTCTTCAGTGAGAGAACATGCTTAGAAGGATGTGTTCCAGACAGTAATGCTTCCAGACAACTGTTTGATCTGTGTGTCTAGGTCCTGATGGAACTAGCTCCCCAAAGATTTTTCAAGGAAAGTAGTGTTCCAGGTGAAGTACTCAGCCTTCTAAAATTTCAAAACATACAGAGCAGAATGGTGTGTAACAGAAGCAAGTGCATGAGCTTCAGAACTGCTTCTGAAGGGGGAGTGTAAAGATTTAAAGTTGTATGTATTTCCATATGTGCATCTGTTATCTTAAAGCTTCCAATGCAAATGTAACTCTAAAAATATTTTCAGATGTATAGTAATGTTTTCACTCCATAAAATTTGATATTTCACCAGTAAAATAATGATGAAGTTTCTAAAGATCTTATGAATCTTTTCTCCTCATAAGTGTGCTTAAAAATTAAGCTAACATATAGCTTACATGAGCTGTATATTAGAAAATATTAAGGAACAAATTTGAATTAAAACATCCTGCTAAGAACAAAAATTTATTACATACTATTTTGCTGCACATTGCATATAATTCAATGATTCAAAATATCCAAGAATTGCTGTGTAATTGTCTCTTTGGTAGTCATCTATTACATGAACAAAAAAACCCATAAAATGAAACAGCCTAAATATTAAGCACTTCTGTCCTTTCAAATTTAATTTTATCTTTCCCTAACAGAGAGAGGAAGAAAAGGAAGAGAGGGGGAAGAAAAGGAGACAAAAACTTGGAGATTAATAGAATATCATAGAAAAAAGCAGGTGACACACAAATCTGTAAGGCAATTTCAGGAGAAAAATACTCGCTAGCTAGATTGTAAAGTTCCTTGTTGAGTCCATTTGTTGGCAACAGGTTTCATCATACTTAACTGTAGACATCTACAGTGCAAACATCTATATTTGATGTAGACTTCTTTGATGTAGATCAGTGAAAAAACATGTCTACAGTCTAATATATTTCATCAAAAGGTAGATAACACACACAACCACAGTTTAGAAGTACCTATTTCTCTTCCTTGACTATAAAGTGACTCTAGGCTTTTATATATGGATGTCTATACTGTGGACATCTAAAACAGAATTCACTTATATAAATATGTTTAAGTAGTACCATCTGAGATGCTGTAAAGCAGCCAACAGATACACAAAAACCTGGCAGATACAGGATCTTCAGGACAATTGTGCTTTTTTGTGAAGGCAGCTGAAGACCAGATGAGGTTATACTGGAATATTATATGTCAATGGTTGCAAGTAATCTCAATCCCACAGACAGCAGATGAATTCTGCTTTGCAGAGTAAAGGTAAACACATCATGTAATTTCTTTCATATACTTCTTTAAAAGGGGTATTTGTTTTGTTCTGGTTTGTTTTTTTTTAACTCCAATACTAATTCTAAATTTAAATTAATTTTCATAGAGGCTAATCCTGCAATCAGTTATTTATAAAGGTCATTAAGAGCTATTTACTTTGGGGCCACAATAATTGAAAACAAATGTATGGTCCTCCCCTATCCTAAGAACAAATACTATTGGAAAGTCTTAAAATAGAAGGATAGCACATTCAAATAAGAGCATAAAGATATATATAATTTTCATGTTATAGTCTTCTGTTTGCATAGAAGTGCAACCTGTGTTGTATTGGCTTGCATTCACAGTAAGAGTTTCTGAGATTAATTAATCAGAGGAATACAGTCTCGACACTTTATCAACCTATGCAGTCCCAATAAAAAGAAGTATTCCACAAAAAAATGAAGTTATCTTGTAAATAAGGCCTATCAATATAGAATCCACAAAGGGAAATAAAGGACTCCAAATACTATCAAACAAATGTGTTAGTTTTAACTTAAGTCAGTGTGTTTATCCTGTTCCAAACAATACAAATTATTATATAACTTTTATCTTGTTAAACAGAATATTGTGTTGTGGAGTTTAGGCGTTTTTTAACCTCTAAGCAATCATTTCATATTGGATTTTGCCATGTTTTCTCATATCAAATATCTTAACCTTTGCAAATGCTGTCTCTAAATATTACTAGAAAATTACAAAGAAATTTATTTCTGCAAACAATACCTTGGAAAAAAAACCAGTGTGAATGATACAAACATACTAGAAATAGCAAGAAATCCACCTCACTAAAAGATATCCACAAGATACCTATTTTCATCAGTTTTCCCTGTTAACACCAGAAAAAAAACACCTATAGTTTGCTAATTATGCCATGTTCACCATTTTCTCATCAACCAAAAGGAATTCTCTAGTTGTCTTCTTCACTGGTCGGAATGAAACTACGCAAGGAGAAGAAAATACATCCTGTTTAGATCTGCATGTCCTCATATGCCCTCAAGACGGTTAATTGTTTTTGTGCTAACTTCCAGTAAGTAAATGATGTGCATTTATATCTGATGGTACAAGCTAATGAAATGCTGCTCTCTGATTGATAGGCTTTTTCACCATAATTTTCCATAGAATCACAGGTCTCTCCACCAAAATAATTGTGTTATTACTTATTCGATTACAGAAGAGTAGTTTCAGTAGGAAAATATATTGAATCCATCATTTAGTATAAGACTGAGGTATAACTGAAATTATTTATACTCAGGTATAATTTTATTTAACATTAATACTACCATGGAGCAGCTAATCCTGGAATCATTTCCAGGAACATTAAGGAGAAGAAAATCATCAGGAGTAGTCATCATGGCTTCACCAAGGGGAAGTCATGCTTGATCACCTTTGATAAACTTATATGATGAAACTACTAGCCTGGTAGATGAGAGGAGAGCAGTGGATATTGTCCAGCCTTTGACATTGTCTCGTGTAAGATATTCAGACAAGCTCTTGATGCATGGGCTGGGTGAACAGACAGTGAAGCGGACTGAAAGCTGGGTAAAAATCTAGGCCCAGAGGGTGGTGATCAGCAGCACAATGTCTAATTTGAGGTCAGTAACTGGTGTTATATCCCAGGGGCCAATACTGGGACCATTCCTGTTTAACATCTTCATTGGTGATTTGGATGATGAGGCAGAGTTTGCCACAATAACAAAGATCAGTGGCTACTATGTCCCAGAAGGTCATGCTGTCATCCAGAGGGACCTCAACGGGCTGGAGAAATGGACCAAAAGGAACCTCATAAAGTTCAACAAGGGGAAGTGCAAAGTTCAACCCCTGGGGAGGAACAACCCCATGCATCAGTACATGCTGGGGGCCACCTAGCTGCAAAGCAGCTTTGCCGAAGAGTACCTGGGGATCCTGGTGGACATTGGGTTTAATATGAGCCAGCAATGTGCCCTTGCTGCAAAGAAGGTGAAAAGCGTCCTCAGCTGCATTAGAAAAAGTATTCCTATTAGGTCGAGGGTAGTGATCCTTTCCCTCAGCTCAGACATGGTGTGACACATCTGTACACGGCATGCAGTTCTCTCTAGTACAAGAGATACTTGGACATACTGGAAAAAGTCTAATGGAGGGTCGTGAAAATTACTAAGGAACTCAAGCATCTCTCCTATGAGGAAAGACTGAGAACTGGGACTGTTAAACACAGAGAAGACAAGGCTCACAGAGGATCTTATCAACGTATATAAATACCTGAAGAGTGGGTACAAACAGGACACAGCCAGGCTCTTTACACTGACGGGACAGGACCAGAGGCAATGGGCAACTGAAACACAAGTGGCTCCATCTGAACATCAGGAAACAGTTTTTTACTGTGAGGGTGACCAAGCCCTGGCACAGGTTGCCCAGAGAGGCTGTGGAGTCTCCCCCATTGGATATACTGAAAAGCCATCTGGACTTGGGCTTAGGCAACCACCTCTATGTGGCTCTGCTTGAGCAGGGGGTTGGACAAAAGGTCCTTTCCAACCTCAACCATTCTGTGTCTCTGTGAAAATGGAATCAACCGAAAATTAGGCATCTGTTCAAAACTGATCACTTACTACGCTCACAACTAGTGCTTTTCTACAGACAAGCTATTTGGAGAGATATTAATCTTGCTTATTTTGGACATTCCTCTTAGGATAAATAATTAATCAGTACATTAGGATTTGTACCTCAAGTGAAACTAATATCTCTTCGTTAGCTGAAGAGAGAGTTTAAAATAAAAAGTCTACCAACGAGGGCAATTAACCTTACGTTGACTAAAGTTATATGATACTTATCTACATAAAGTTTTTCTCTTCCATAAAATTGTCCCTGGATGTCTTCTTCACTGCAGTTGTGAAAAAGATGGGGATGACTGTACTGAGAATAACATGTCAATTATTTCTTATTACATCTAGCTGAACACAACTCCCTGCCTGGAAAGCATTTGATATAGTAGCATGAGAAATGATTGAAAGGAATGGTAAATTTTAGAGAAAGGTGAAAGAAGATGCAATTAATTACAACTTACGGGCTATAGAAACCCATGGCTATGTGGTTACATAGAAATGTATATTCATATTAGGAAGCTGGACATGGTTAGCCTAAAATCATGTTTGTTTTCTTAGTCTGCCAAACTTCAGAATGGCAACAAGGCCAACTGTAAAAAAAAACAACTGAGTAAACAGTTTTGAAATATCTCTAAACATCAATATTCAACAAAAAGTTGTATACCAGAGATCAAAATGCTAATAAATTGAAGTTTACAAAAGCCAAAAAACAGGGGTTTGGCATCCATAAATATCGAATTAAGCATAAAATCTTTAAATGTATATACATAAGTACTTTATAAACGTAAATACTCAGCATAGAATCATAGAATGGCTTGGGTTGGAAGGGACCTTACAGGTCACTTAGTCCAACCCTTCCTGCCATGAGCAGGGATGTCTTTCACTAGATCAGGTTTTCAAAGCCCCATCCAACCTGTCCTTGAACACTTCCAGGGAAGGGGCATCCACAACTTCTCTGGGCAACCACTGTCATCATAAAAAAATTCTGCCTTTTATCCAATCTAAATCTACCCTCTTTCAGTTTAAAACTGTTACCCTTTGTTCTGTCACTATGGGCCCTGGTAAAAGGTCTTTCTCCATCTTTCTTATAATCCCCCTTCATATGATGAAACGTCACAATAAGGTATCCCTGGAGCCTTCTCTTCTCCAGGCTGAACAACCCCATCTCTCAGCCTTTCTTCATAGGCAAATGAAGTTCTCTGATCATTTTTGTGGCCCTCCTCTGGACACACTCTAACAGGTCCATTGACATCTGTGGGCTTCCTCACAAAAGCATGTAAATGACTGATGACATTTCAGACTAGTTCCAAAACATAATATAAATGCATTTCCCAACTGCCAATGAAGATGTGATCCATAAAATCATAGGTAGACACCACTTAACCTGTAAGGCATTTAAACTCCCAAGATAGCTCTGGTTTTGACCCTTATATTCACAAGATGTACCAAGGCTATGAGGTAATCTATGAGAACATATTTGGAATTCTTTTTCTCAGTAACATTTTTACTGTGGCAATGCACAGTACCTTCCCATTCATCTGATCAGACAACTGTTAACATTCCATAATAAATCATTGTTCTTAAATAAGATTACTTCAATCATAGGAAGGGGCTGAGGATTTCTAATTAACTCGCCCCTGCTTCTGTTCTTCCATTTAGTAGTTAGCCAAAAGGATATCCTTGTATGCAGCATAGGAGTCTGCCCTTTTCCCTCCCACTAAGGGTAAGCAATCTGTTCCAAAAGAAAACAGACATCACTAACTGATGTCAGCCTAACCTGATGATTAACTACACATCCTGAAGGGGACAGAAAGACAGGAGTGATAACAGTGACTTAAGTCTCAGTGGATGTTCCTGCATGCATCACCTTCAGTTTGCATTGTGAATGTGTATTGGGTTTCCATGGCAAGGTTTTGGTAGCAGGGAGCGACTGCAGGGATGGTATCTGTGAGAACTGATCCAGGGCTGCCCCCGTGTCGTCCAGTTCCAGGTGTCTCCAAGACAGAACCACTACAGCCCAAAGCTGAGCAAATCAGTGATGTTGGTAATGCCTCTGTGATAAGGTGTATGTGCCCTGAAGGAAACTGACTCCCGCGGTGGAGCAGGCTCCCAGCAGGACCTGTGACCCTGTGGGGCCTGATACTGGAGTAGTCCACTCCTAAAGGACTACATCCCATGGTAAGGACCCATGCTGAAGCAGTTCATGAAGAACTGCACCCTGTGGGAAGTACCCAATGCTGGTCCAGAGGAAGAGCATGGGCAGGAAGGAGTGGCAAAGACAAAGCAGTATGGACTGACTGCAACCCTCGTTCCCTGTCCTCCCCACACTGCTTGTGGGAAGGAGGTAGAGAGGTTGGGAGCAAAGTTGAGCCTGGAAAGATGGGACGGGTGGAGGAAAGTACTGGTTTAGATTTGCTTTTATTTCTCATTATCCTACTCAAATTTGATTGGCAATAAATTAGATTAACTTCCCCAAGTTGAGTCTGTTTTGCAAGTGACAGTCACTAGTGAGTGATCTCCCTGTCCTTATCTTGACCCATGAGATTTTTTTGATCATATATTCTTCCCCGATCCTGTTGGGGAGGGGTGGTGATAGAGTAGCTGGGTGGGCACCTGGCAGCCAGCCAAGATTAGCCCACCACAGAATGGAACCTTTAAAGAAGTCACTGCATAGAAAACAAACTATCAGCAGTTCAATTTCCCAGTCAAATATCAGAAAAAGGTTTATATTGAGCAGAACAATTCACTATAAAGATCACTCAGAAAAGCAACTGAGTGAACTCAACTGTGGAGGAAAGCGACAAGTCTCAGTGCCAAAAATTCATGAAACAAAAAAGACTAAAACGTATCAATTGCTCATAGTGCAAGCACTGGAAACCTCCTGTCAATGTCTCTGGGTCATATGCATATGTCTTTTTAAAAGTTCTAGCATGGGTGTATATATTAATTATAAATACAAATATGAAAACATATTTGCATTCAAAGTGTATAGGAGACATAACAGACCAATTTTAGGAACTTATAGAAAGTCAAACAGAACTAAAACTCATATTCAGCCTTTAATTCTATCTAAAGTTTTAATCAAAGGTGGAGGTAATACCTGAAATTCAGGTTATGGGTAGGATCTAAAAGTGCTGATGGCTGAAATAGAAGTAAAATCTCTCACCCATTCCTATGGGTAGATCATATTTTCAGACTGTAAAACAATGTTTCTATAGTGACAGAAATGGCAGAAAAATATGTCTTTCCTGTGCTGAGGATTCCAGAGCTGGACACAGTACTCCAGGTGGGGTCTCACCAGAGCAGAATAGAGGGGCAGAATCACCTCCCTCAACCTGCTGGCCACACTTGATGCAGCCCAGAATGCGGTTGGTTTTCTAGGCTGCCAGCGCTCATTGCCAGCTCACAGCAAGCTTCTCATCCACCAACACACTCAAGTCTTTCTCCTCAGGGCTTCTCTCAATCCATTCTCCACCCAACCTGTATTTGTGCCTGGGATTGCAATGTCCCAGGTGCAGGACCTTGCACTTGGCTTGGTTGAACTTCATGAGGTTCACATGGGCCACCTCTCAAGCCAGTCCAGGTCCCTCTGGATGGCATCCCTTCCTTCCAGTGTGTCGACTGCATCACGCAGCTTGGTGTTGTCAGAAAACTTGCTGAGGGTGCACTCTATCCCACTGTCCATGTCTCCAACAAAGACGTTGAACAGCATTGGTCCAAGTATTGATCCCTCAGGAACGCTACTCATCACTGGCTTCCACTTGGACATTGAGCCATTGACAGCAACCTTTTGAATGTAGCCGTCTAGCCAGCTCCTGATCCACCGAGTGGTCCATCCATCAAATCCATGTCTCTCCAGTTTAGAGACCAGGATGATATGTGGGACAGTGTCAAAGTTACTGAAAGATACTACCAGACCTGCTAACTTCCTGTCTTGGAAACAGCTGAATTCCCTTTTATGCTCTTACTCTCTTGCAACAATCTCCTCTCCTTGCACATATATTTCTAAGATTTTTTTTTTTAAACCACAGCATATACATCACTCAGACTTTTTTAACTGGATCAAGTGTTCATGAACAATATGGAAGAATACTGTAGCTAGTACTACAAAGAAATTGAATTTGTTCTGAACAGAACTGAAATATTTTTACACTTTCTAGTTTTGTGGAGAATATCTCCGATTGATAAATAGAGTACCAGCTTTTTTAATCTGCAGGGATGAAAAACAGGATTATGTTTAAAATATGCAATTAAGAGAGAGCTTAAATATAGTCAGTGAAATGAAGAGAAAATAGGAGCATAACAGCCACAGTACCTCTTCACACTACGCTTAGGAAAAGCCAAGTTTGAGACATTTGCTTGTAAAAAGAGATGCAGTGTATTTTGTTCCAACAGGCCTGACCAAAACAGACTACATGAAATGGGTGTTTGAGTTCATGCTAAAACACCCAGCCTGCTTGAGCTTTATGCTATTAACATGAATAAATATGTATGGCAACTCAGTTTAGGCTTGACAGTAAGCTTAGGAAATGTTCTACTCACAGTTTTGACATGGTTAACAAAATAACACAGCTGTGGTAAATTAAATGTAAACACTCAGCTTTTTGCTAAATTTGTTTTGCTTATTTTTGGCTTGGCCTAAAAAGCACAAAAACTCAGAAATGAAAAGATGAAATTTTTGCAGGAGGAAAACATCAACATCATGACATAAGGAGGAAGGGAAGAATGGAAGAATATAAAACAAAATAATTAAGTATCACTTAATATAGGGTGATTAAATGAGAACCATATTTAATATCAATTTGGTAATGGTTGCAAGTTATTCCCTCAGTAAACTTATTTAGACTTGCAAAAAATATCACGAGGAGTTTCCCAGATATTTTGAACCATTTCAACAGTTTCTCAGAAAGTAAAGGACTACAGAAGTTGGATACAGATGTCATAAATTTTCAGTAGGCTCTGCCATTACAACAAAATTCTGATAATAGATTTCCTAACAGATATTTGACAACCACCAAAAAAACCCTAGCAAAAAATAATAATTTTAAAAAACCCCAAACCTAAAACAAAAAGCAAACCCCAACTATCCCCCAACTCTGGGACATAAATTGTTATTGATTTCAAAATTATCTTTTTATCTATTGCATTTTGAGATAAGAATGTGAACACTGGCAAACTTTTGAAACCTGTATTCTTAAGAATACATTTATGCAGGTTAGTAAGAATACTTTTATGCTTGAAATAAACGGAACGTAAAATTTACAATATGATGGTGACAAACATATAACCATGTAAAAATTTTTTTAACTTCCTGCCATGTAAAATTAACACAACCAGGACCTAGTCTTCTGATCCATCTAAATTTAACAATGAGCTTATATATTTAATTTTGCCTTTCAATTTTGGAAAACAGCTTGATTTTTTTTTTCTGTAGGAACCCTTTTGCTTATTTTTCTCCTTCTCAATGCATGGTGGTGAATGATATGTGGTGTGAATATGGCTGAGATCTGTCAGAAAGGCTGTCATTCTAGCACTGACGTTTTCCACAGTGTTTCTGTCACTGTGGATTAGAAAAAAAATCAGCAAGTATAATTCATAAGACTTGAACTCTGGTTAACTTTAGTCCTAATTCAGGTTTCACTGATATTTTAGCCTGTTGTTAAATTTAAACTGATCATTTTGTAGCCCATCCTTTCGAAGGGCAAAATCAAGAGTCATAATTGCAATTTTCTTATCCCACATGCTACTCAAGCAAACAACAAGAAGCAGGTTTTAATGTAGCACAGCAAATAGCATTTTTGCCATTACTAGTTAAGATACCACAGGATCTGTACTGACCTAACAATAAGCATCTCAGCATTATTTCACTTTCTTTTGGCCTAACCTGTTTTAGCATGCTTATGCTACAATACCAGTTATCTAGCAATTACTGCCTAACTGGTCTTGTTTAGTTCTGTAAATATTATATACAGAAAAAAAAAGCCTAACAAACCAGGGCATTCACTGTCCTAAAACAACAGCCCTTTATGTTAAGTAAAGCTGAGGAAATTGTTCAACTTTCAAACTTTATGTTGCAACAAATGAAAAGGAAGCAGGTGAAGGTACAAAGAAAACAATTGTGTCTTGGTACAGTGCTGGAAACGATCTTCTTACTTCATTGGTGATGAGACCTATTTATTTTGTTAAGCTGAAGCAGAGGGATACAGCAAACTAATATTATTGTATACAATTCAGAATATTTGTATATTTTTAGGAATTAGCTAAGAATGAAAGAATTAAATTCACCATTCTTATATCGGCAAAATACCTAGAGCATTTGAAGTACCATTATTTAAGAACACCTATAATGAAGAATTGCTATATGATTTCACTTCATCTATCAAACAGGTAATTTGTAGATTTATAATCTACATAAACTTACACCATAAATTTATAATCTACAAATCTACGTATGTCTTTGGTTGGTTTTTTTACAATATGCATATTAATACCAGATAACAGCTTTCTTTCTCTCACTGTCTAGAATTTTACCATGTGTATCATTCATTCTGTGTTTTAAAATTAACAACCAAGATTTTCTGGAAAAGGTCAAGAAACAGCTGCAGAGTTTGTGTCACTACATACGCCAGATCGATATTTGAGTTATGGAAGCGATAAAACGCAGAAAATGAGGTTTTGTCATTCAGACAACACAATATAGGAAATCTTGTAATGTTTATAACAATATGAAAATGCTTTCATGATGATAATTGCTTAAGTTCAAGAAACTACATTTAATGGTTTAGAACATCAAATTGTATGTTTGTCAGCTTTAGCAAAAGATACCAAGTCAATCCACCCAGGGTTCACTCAGGTAAGGTGAGACATTGTAGGTACTTTGTGCAGAGAAGTTTAAAGATGCTTTCTTAAAAAAAAAACCAAAAAAACCCAAGTAGATAAAGTTATGTTGAAGCATCTTTCACAGAATATGGTTTTCTTTGTTTTCTGTCTAGTTCATATTGACTGAATCAGTCTTCCAGTGTGAAAAAAACTTTTTTATATTGCTTATATAGATATATATATTTATAAAATCATTAGCTTCGTCTACCTATGGTTTTCCTACACAAATCTCTCAATAAAGTAAGTATTCTGATCTGGGCTTATCTTTTACCACTTCAGGCAGAGGTTTCAAACTGCTATCTCCCTTTAAGAAGGCCTGTTCATCTATGGATAAACCAACTCTAGGTTACCAATCCCATGAAGAATATGTCATAATAGGTCCTGAGAAAATAAGACGGGTCTTGAGAAAGATGCAAGTAACCATAAAATTCAACCTACAACCCGCTTACTGTGCATACAGTTCATACCTGACACAGAATAAACCTAATGTGATACCACAAATATTCATAAACAATATTCCCAGCTCTTTACTGCCAAGAAATATTGCTCAAGCATCTGATCTGATAAAGAAACAATGAAAGGAAAACAAGTTCTAAATTTTAAGAAAAGAAGTAGAAAAAAATGCACTGCTTCTGGGGAGGGGAATGTAATTAAGCCACAAAAAAAAAGATTTTTTAGTACATGAAAAATGTAAACAAAAAATTACAAGATGCCATTAAATAATGTCAGAATAAATTACCAGCAATTCATAGCATTCTCCAAAACCTAACTGATGAGTTTGTACAATATGCCATGAGATATTCAAGTATCATTTCCCTTACTAGATGTGAGAGACGTAATAAAGCGGAGTTCTAACTGAGAAATCCTTATCTTTTCTGTGCAGTTATTCCCAAGAATGTTTCCTATGGAACCAAGAGGTTAATAATATAAGGATCACAGTTCAGGCTAAAGCAAAGAACTTTAAATTCCATTGCACCTTTAGAGTACCACAGAGAGGCACAATTTTCTTGAAAGTTCTTTAAGGCAGATCCCTGGTACTATAGTTTTGCTATTTTTGATCAACAAAGCTTTAGTTGATTCCAGAGTAGCCATGGACAAAACAGTGGCAAAAATCACTTGCTTGATGTATAAAATAATGGGTGGAAACCACATCAAGAAAAATCTAGAAGTGGAAACACTGTCCATGAATTTCCTCTGTTATATATTATTGGAGAATTCCCGTGTGCAGTCACTAAACCTCACAGGGAATTTCAACCACTCCATAATCTCTTAGGAGGGCAACAAAGCAGGGCACAATTTGTCAAGGAGGTTTAGGTAGTGTATGATGATGACTTCCTAATGCAGGTGATTAAGAGATGATAACGGGGCATGCTCTGCTTTACCTCATTATTACAAACAAGGAATAGCAGGAATGGGAAGGTTGGGGCAGATTGGGCTGCAGTGATCACAGGTTGGTGGAGTTCAGGATCCTGAAATTAGGGAGACAAGGCAACAGGCAGGAACACAGCCCTGACAGAGCAGACTTTGTTCAGAGTTCTCTTTTGAAGAATCCCACGCAGATGGTTCTGGCGAGGAGAATAGAGATGATGGTTGATTTTCAAGGATTTCTGCTTCCAAGCTCAATAACAATTTATCTCAATGAACAGAAAAACAATCAAAGGTACTGATAGCCTTCTACAACGAGGTGACTGGCTTGGTGGATGGGTGGAGGGTACTGGATGCTGATCTTGATCTTCAGTAAGTTTTTCAGCACTATCTTTCATAACATTCTATAGACAAACTGATGAAGTATGGGTAGATGAATGTACGGTAAGGTAAGAAACCTAGCTAGAGGCCAGTCACTTTTGACGTACTCAGGGGTCAATACTGGGTCCAATCCTGTTCCACATTCTCATTAATGACCTTGATAATGGTACTGAGTGTATCCCCAGCAAGTTTTAAGATTATATAGAACTGTGAGGAGTGGCTGATACACCAGAGGGTTGTGCTGCCATTCAGAGAGGCCTTGACAGGCTGGAGAAATGGGCTGACATGAAACAAAGTTCTACAGAGGGAAATTGAAGTTTCTGCTTCTGGAGAGGAGCAGTCCCATGCACCAGTGAACACTCACTCTTGTGGAATACCAATTCCACTACAGGCTGGAAAGGAGCTTTGCAGAAAAGGCAGCAGGGCTCCTCATAGACAGCAAGCTCAACATAAGCCAGCAATATACTGTTTAGGTTAGGCTAGCTTGCTTTTTTTTTTTCCACAACCATCATAAAATAAATACCAGTATTACTTCAGTATTTAGGTGTTTGGGTTTGGTTTTTTTTTCCAATATTTGGGTGAAATTCTCAAATATTTCAAATTCAAGCAGAATGTAAGTATACACCTTCCAATAAGCAGCAATTGAAAAAGTTCAGAAGGCTTTTTTTTTTTTTTACAAAACAATATAAGATTTTTTAATCTAGGTATGATACCACACAGAAAACCAAAGATATTTTACTGTTACAAAGTTATATGTAAATTGTCCATATTTATTTTTCCACTGGATCACTATTCAGACCTTTGGCACATCATAGATTTCTTTCTAACAATAAGCTTAATTATTTTCTCCTGAATAGGTCAACTCGACAGAACAGGATCCTGAAAACAATAAGCATACCAAAAACATGCACAAGAACAAATACGTGGATCTCACTGATATCAGATATATTGGTGCACCTTCATCAATGAGTTTTATTATTGACTCCCATCCAGATGACCTTCCTTTCACAACCAGTTTTTATTTAATTTCTCCGCTTTTCAGTAGTAAACTCACCATCTTCTCTGGCCATATTTGAGGTATTTAGTCATGGTTCTACCATGGTTTTGGTCAAAACAAAGTTCTGAGGTTTTTAAGATAACACTGGATCACCACACTGTGAATTGGCAGGGACCAAGGAGGAAGACACATTAAGACACAAATACCTTCACCCAAGCGTAGTCCTTAACTCTCTTCAAGTCATTAATATCTTAACCCTGCAGTCATCTGTGATTTACCAATAGCTACACACTGGTTTGTGAGCTTAAAGTTTTGGTTCTACCACTGGCAGAAATGCATAAAATCTTATTTGGCTTTTTTGTTGTGTAGACATGCCCTTGCCTCATTTAAGAAAGGAATCCATTTTATGCAAAATATAACCAAAAAGGTCTAAATTCATTCTATACAACAGCTCAGTAGTGGTTTTCAAGCCTTTTAAGGACTTGTTCAAAGGATAAGAGCTGCATTTCATTTCCTCAAACAAGACAACATTAAATTCTATCCACTGCCACATTTGACAGAACTTTCAGAAATTCTAGATGTGCACAGATTTCATCTTGCCTACTAACAGTTTTTGATTAAAGAGATAAAAATAGGAAGCTTCTTAACTACTAGTTTTGAACTTTGTGCAGGTCTCCGGGACAGAGACTGCATCATCCTTCAAGAACTCTTTACACATTTTTGATAATCTAGAAATTGGCTAAATCAGATTAGCAGTCCTCAGAACAAGGATAAAACAGACAAACAACCCTCTCTCCCCCTCCATCTTCGTTATGAATATTCTAATCACTTGATTAAATATCTTTTTTTTCTTCTTCAACACAGGAAGTTGTAAGATTAGAGAGAGAAATGCACAAATGTAGCTAAACGGTTTCTGAAACATAATCAGGTTTTCACTCAATCCTCTCTCTTCCCAGTTAATAAACTCAGGTGTAAAAGGGTAGGCCTTCTTGGCCTCTATGATCAATTACTGGAGTATGATGCAGATGGCAATATAAGACAGAAATTAGGAGGTAGAATACACCCCTATAGCAGAAAACACAGATGTTGATAGTCCTTTATAAAACATTCCTGAGCTGTACAGCTAATTTTTACTTTTATTACATCTAAACAAGTCCATTACACTCATTTCAGATAAAATGATACACCTGGAAATAGAATATAGCCATTGCTGCCAGGTGCCTGGCTCTTGAATTTGAAGGCAACTGGTGTCATAACTTAACTTTATTGCTCTACTTTGACTCATCTGGCATTATCAGAACTCCTAGTACTTTTGGTTTAAAGTGTAGATATAAAATGTATGGGATTTTAATACACTGGTATGACACAACTTTTGTCTAGTCCTTCATGAAGGGAAAGGGAATTACTGAACTTCAGTGATTCTTCATGTAGTCTAAGGCTAAACATGATATGAACAGTTTTATACACAAAACAGCTCTAATGTTTATAACATAATATTAGCAGACCCATGACATAGCTTCATACCATTGGGTAGTTGCTTCTGGGACTTCATTAAGAGAATCACATAAAAATATGATGGCATCTACTTGGCACACGAAAACTAAAAAACTCTTAGGGGAAACAACAGGTCTTAACATCTGTCCATACTCATCTAATATCGGCCATTGCTTAGAAATGTCTGCAATGCACCAAGTAGAGCAGCTGTACTGTAGAGATAAATCACATTAGTGAAAATGTCATGGTCTACACACTGGTCTACAAACATTTTTGTGTTGTTCTTTTTTTTCCTCTAAAGCAAAGCCAGAATTTTAAACTTACCTTATTAGTATTGATAGCAGTGATGACCCACACACATTGAGCATTGCTGTCATACTGGAATGGAAAATTGGGTGATGTGAAAGTGCCACCAGGTCCCTGAAGATTGGATCCACAAGTCTTGACTGCAAAAAGAAAGTTCACCTTTTAATTTACATACAAAATACATGTAGCAGATTCATAAACTGAGCGCCAACTTATATTAAGATGTGAAGGATCAAAATAACATTGACCAAAAATAGAACTAACTCATACAAGATAATAGAATATTCACGTTTAGTTATTTTGACAAACTAAAATAGACTTTCTCTTGTGTACAAGCTTATAATCTTAAAAAAACACGTAATGTATTTGGAGTAAAAGTAACTACAGTAGGAGAAACTGCTCTATTCATTTTTAATATAATACTTCAACAAGTAGCTTATAACATTACCTTTACTAATGTCTTGAAAGACAAGAACACAAGGATCACTTTTATCACTGTGTATTTTTTTGTGCATATGTATTGGCATATGGCACGTCAACACTTTTTCTGCTGTAACCCCTGTACAATCCATTGAACCAACTGAAATCTTTAAAGGAAACTTGTAAAACATAGACCTACATAAATTGGTGTTATCTATTTTTAAACACTACAAAGGGCATTCATTTACAGATCAAAGTCCATATGGTCATTTACAGCAGCATATCTTAAATAAAAACAAACTGATATCCTTATTTACTGGGGGTTGCATCTCACATCACAAATAACACAAAGGACATAAAATGTGTCCTTTCTGCTTGAGGATGACATTCTTAAGGCACTAAATTCATAGTCTGCTTAAGTCAGTAAAAGTTTTATTATTGGTTCCTTGATATTCATATCTTTGCTGAATACACTATTGGTTAACTCTTCCTGTACGAAGCTGTAGAACTGACAGGCAACTTCAGCTAAACACGACCTTATCCTATTTCTCCAGTGATTATTTATTATGACATGACAAATAAACCACAGAAGCTAAAGAATTATTGCTTCCTCTACTAAGATACCTGAAATTATCATCCAGTTGTATTACGCTTTAACAAAGCGTGCTTATTTGATCAATAATGAACACAGGAAGAATCAGCTGCTGCTGGATGAAGACTCATTCCTCCCCCCTGCCATTAACCTCTGGAAAGAATGCCATTATTTCCACCCAACCTGCACCACTCTAACCCTTCAAAGAAGCAATACTGTGGAGAAGTCTGTTCAGAGCTACTCCAGAAGCCTGAAACAAGGACAGAGGATGGAGATAACAGAAAGGCTCCTCAGTTATTTCACTGAATTTCACTGAATTTTTAGAGTTGGAAGGGACCACAGAGATCATCTAGTCCAACTCCCCTGCTGAAG